>QLOH01000329.1:600000-1139128 GCA_026901365.1 Sesbania bispinosa
TTATCATTTTTTGTTCAGATGAGAGTCTTTCTTTAGCTTCCTGAGTTGAGATCTTCAGATCTTTTATCAGTTCTTCTATCTCCTCATTAACTTCTTTCTGAGTATTTCCCTGTACTTCATTGAATACTACATGCATAGATTCTTCAGTAGTTTTGGTTCTTAGGTTGTATACTCTGTAAGCTTTAGAAGTTAGTGAATATCCTAGAAAGATTCCTTTATCTGATTTGGTTTCAAATTTTCCCAACTGATCTTTTGTATTTAGAATATAGCAATCACATCCAAACACATGAAAATATGAAACTGAAGGTTTCCTACCTTTCCATAGTTCATATGGAGTCTTATTCAAGATCTTTCTTATGGTGACTCTGTTCAAAATGTAGCAAGAAGTATTTACAGCTTCAGCCCAGAAATACATTTCAATTCCAGAGTCACATAACAAAGTTCTAGCCATTTCTTGAAGACTTCTATTTTTCCTCTCAACTACACCATTCTGTTGAGGAGTCCTTGGACAAGAGAAGTTATGAGTTATGCCATTTTTATCAAAGAATTTTTTAAACTTAGCATTCTCAAATTCTCCTCCATGGTCACTCCTAACAGATCCAATGCTGTATCCTTTCTCAGATTGAATCTTTTTGCAAAAGGTTTTAAATGAATCATATGATTCATCTTTCTGAGATAGGAACAGAACCCAGGTGAATCTTGAGAAATCATCAACAATGACAAAACCATACTTTTTACCATTGAGACTTGTTGTCTTAGTTGGTCCAAATAGGTCAATGTGGAGGATCTCAAGAGGTCTGATAGTTGAGACACAGTCTTTTGGTTTGAAACTTGATTTGCTGTGCTTGCTTTTTATGCAAGGATCACACTTCAGGTCTTTGTCAAATTTTACCTTAGGTAATCCTTTGACAAGAGACTGGCTAGCAAGCTGACTCATAGTTCTCATGTTAATGTGTCCAACCCTTTTGTGCCAAAGCCATCTCTCATGATTATGAGACATGAGACAGGTGAGATCTGACAGACTCTCAAGTGTGACTGAGTAAAGATTTTTCTTTCTTGTTCCAGAGAAAATGATTTTTACAGTTTTAGAGTCTATGATCTCACAAAAGGTAGGCTGGAAATTAACATGATAACCATTGTCACACAGCTGGCTAATACTCAGCAAATTATGTTTCAGACCTTCAACATAATATACATTCTCAATTTGAGTTGTGTTGGCCTTACCAATTTTACTTATGCCCTTGATCTGGGCTTTGCTATTGTCCCCAAAGGAGACAACTCCAGAAGACTTTTCTTCAAGTGATAGGAACTTGATTTTGTCTCCTGTCATGTGCCTTGAACATCCACTGTCTAGTACCCACTCTTTCTTGGTCTTTGCTGCTGCCAGGCACATCTGTTACAACAAGAGATTTAGCTTTGGGTACCCACTTGTATTTGGGTCCTGCATGGTTAGTTGCCTTTCTCTCAGATGCTACTTGTCTCATGTAACAGTCTGTGACTTTATGGCCATATTTACTACAACAAGAGCATCGTTCTTTCTTTTTCTTTCTTGCAGGTATGAAGAAATCTTTGTACCAAACTTCATTTGAAGATCTCTCATAACCAAGCCCAGCTTTATAAAAAATTTCCTTTTGAGATCCAATGAGTCTCTCAAGGTTTTTTGTTCCATTAACAAATTTTGCTAGGTCATTTATGAGAGTTCTGTTTTGGAGTTTAAGCTGTAGATTTTCTTCTTGTAAACCCTTTAGATTATGCCCATTGAGAACTTGAGTCTTGGCTTTTACTTGTTCAATAATTTCATGTGAGACAACATGAGACTGTTGTTTTTATGATTCAGATCTTCATTTTCTTTTTCAAGAAATTTTACCTTCTCAAGAGTTGTATTTAAATCAGATTTAAGTAAAGAGCTCTTAGATGCAAGAAGATTTGAATCATACAGAAGATTCTCAAAAGCAGACTTAAGTTCATCAACAGAATATTCAGAGTCAGATTCATTTACCTCTTCATCTGATGAGTCTCCTTTTACCATGAGACATAGGTTAGCTGATTGTCCATCTTGACTTTCCTCTTCCTCATCTGTGTCATCCCAGGTGGCCATCATTGCCTTCTTCCTAGAGCTTTTCTTCATTTCTTTTCTGAGTTGAGGACATTCAGACCTAATATGCCCAGGCTTCTTGCATTCAAAGCATATAACTTGTCCCTTCTTGTCAGTCTTTATTTCTCCTCTTCTTGAGGGGAAACTCTTTCTTCCAGTCCCTCAGGCCCTCCACATACGTCTGATCTTCCTTGAGATGTAGGCTAGCTCATCATCCATCTCACTATCATCTTCATCCTCATCATCCTCTTCTGTTTCTGAGTCTTGAGATGAGTTGAGTGAGGTTTGTTGAGAAGAGCTAATCTTTTTGCCTTTTGAGTTACTGGAAGCTGCTTTCAGTGCTATAGACTTGGGACGTCTGATGAGATCTTCTTCCATTAACTCTTGCTCATGTACTTTTAGAGATCCAAGAAGCTCATCCAGCCTGAGGATGCTCAAGTCTTTAGCTTCCTGGATGGCTGTTACCTTTGGTCTCCAAGGTTTGGGCAGACTTCTCAGGATTTTCCTTACCATGTCCTGATTTGAATATGTTCTTCCTAGATATTTCAGGTCATTTGTTATGACAGTGAATCTCCTTACCATGTCTTCAATACCTTCATCTTCAATCATCTTGAAAAGCTCATACTGTCTGACCAGTGTGTTGATCTTGGCTTCTTTGACTTGGGTTGTTCCCTCATGTTCGATCTCAAGAGCATCACATATTTCTTTTGCAGAGACACATCCTGCTACCTTGTCATATTCACTGCGGCTAAGAGCACAGGTTAGCAGATATTTAGCTCTTGAGTTTAGAACATACCTTGCTTTCTCAGCATCTGTCCATTGATCTCTAGGTTTGGCTGCCCTGAGTCCCAGTTCATCTGTGATGTATGGCATATAGGGGCCCATCTCAATGATTTCCCATAGATCAGCATGCTGAGATTCAATGAACAGTCTCATCCTGTCTTTCCAATAGTAGTAATCAGTTCCATCAAAGGCAGGAGGTCTGTTTGTTGAAGCTCCTTCAGGAATGAACAGACTTGTGCTAGGACCAGCCATGGATCTTTATCCTCTTCACACAAAGGTGTGCTCAACCCCTAGAGGCCGAGCTCTGATACCAACTGAAGTTGGCTAAACGTCTCTAGAAGGGGGGGTTGAATAGAGACCTTCCAAGTCTGTTCCTGCAGTTCCACACTAAAATTGATAGTTGAGACTTGCTCTCAAGTTGATTAACTTGGAGTCTCTGTTAAGACAAGAGAGAGCTTATACAATTTTAGTGGTGAGCTTAGTCTGATCTAGTGATTAATACTTATATTGATTACCAATTAAGTTATCTCTTTAATTATCAAGATGTCTTACTGATTTCAGTATAGTTAGATGTGTAAGCAAGGTAAGAGACAAGAGACAGAGATCTTATCCTGGTTCACCCACACCTTGGGCTATGTCCAGTCCCCACAACCTGTGAGATTTTCCACTATTGACAACCAGCCAATACAAGTATTCTTACAGCCTCTTCAGGACGATCCACTCACACTAAGCCTAGGCACACTCCTATCTTAGCTGAGTCACAAGTATTCTTACAGCCTCTTCAGGACGCACACCCTCACTCTAAGACTAGGCACACTCCTATCTTAGGTGAGACAAGATACTGATGAGTGTTTATGATAAGTCTAGCCTAAGCTCATACACAGTATGGATATAGAAGTTAATGAGCTAGACTGAGTCTCAACTCTGATTACAGTAATTGAATGATACACACAGAGATGAGATAAAAGAGACAGATAAACAATCTCAAGATGAGATGAGTCTGATCTTCAGACAGCTGATGGATGTACTTGAGATGTCTGTTGAGATGTGATCAGCTGCTTGATGATTTCACAGATGTATAGGCAGTCTCTCTCACTTCTCAGTTTCCAACAATGCCTCTTTTATTCCAGGACTTGAGAAACTAGTCGTTTATGGCCGTTGGAGTCCGTTGGAGCTTGCAGCATCAGTCACAGTCTTTTCAGTAGGTTCTGAGCAGCTTTTCAGTCTAAAGTACTGTGTCAGTGTCCTTGCATGCTTCTTAGTTGACTTGACTTGCTGTCTCCTGATACTGAGAATGCTTTCTGTCTTAAGTCCAGATCCTGTTGTCCTCTTGTTGCATCTCTAGTGAGATCTCTTCTTGCTGCGTCTGTTCTTGAGACGACGTCTCAAGCTGTTCTTGCATCTCAAGCTGAACTAGCATCTGTTCATAGCTTGCATCTCAAGGTGTCCTTGAGTCTCTTTAAAGCTTCATGCTGAGATCTCTTTTATTCTTG
Source organism: Sesbania bispinosa (assembly GCA_026901365.1). Taxonomy (NCBI): domain Eukaryota; kingdom Viridiplantae; phylum Streptophyta; class Magnoliopsida; order Fabales; family Fabaceae; genus Sesbania; species Sesbania bispinosa. The sequence continues at coordinate 604,372 of QLOH01000329.1, forward strand.
GAATGACATCTGAACAATAAACATGTGCATCTCATGCTGTGTTATTTTCTGAATTGTTTCTCTTAGTCTTACTGATGTGTCTGATTGCTTCTGCATCTGTTTATTGATTCTGATTGTGCCTTATAAGCTTATGCTTCTGCATGGTTTCTGATCTTCTGTTGCCTTGCATGTAATCTGGTTCTTTCAAGTGAATTGGCAATCTTTTCAGTCTCAATGGTTTCCTGAAATAACTCAAGATGTACAAGGTCTCTGCCATACTTGAACACACAGTTAGTAATACAAGATGCATCTCATCTGAATATTTGAACTTACTTAGTTTGACATATTAAAAACTTCTTTAGGGTGAGCTTGTCTCAACAGTTTGAACTCATTAATTCTTGAATGTGTATTCATTTTAATTATGTGAAAATAAACTATCGCATGCTATGTGTTTTAATCTATTTTGTGTATATACTAGTGGAATGTCTTCAATATCTGATTAAAGTTGAACGGTCATGCATATTTATAGATTATTTTCTATATCATATGTATGAATATATGTGTACACTCATTTAAGTAAATGAAGAGTCGTATGTGTTTAATTATTAAATATGAAACGGTGCAATGTGAATCATTGAATCATCAACCGGTTTCTCATAACTGGCACGATGCACGCCTCTCCATAACTGCTCAGTGCTTGTAACCGCCCTCCTCATAAATTAAAGCGACGATTGATTGCCTATTTAAGGATTGGAAGATCACCAGAAGAATCTCATAGCACATTTCCGTCTAATTCCTCAAAATTCACTTCAATGGCATCAAGATTAGTTATCTCAGGTGTTCAAAGTCCATGCAAGTATAATGAAAGGATCATTCCCACAAGAGGAATAAGACTAAGTGACTTTGACAAAGGAGAACTCAAAATCTCTGAGTTTTTCGAAGCTGCAGGATGGACTCCTTATCTTGAAAAGGCATCTTCTCCCTGGCACGAACGAAGTGTTCTGGAATTCTGGACCAATTCAGAAGTGTTCATGGAAGAGACATGCGGTCTAAACACCTCTGTAATGGGTATACCTATCAAGGTGGACTCCAAAGTTCTGAAGGAGATTATTGATGTTGAAGCAACCGGAAAACAATTCTCTTCAGATTGGGAAATCAATGATAGAGAGAAAAAGATGCATGATCAAATGTTATTTGGTCGCAAAACTCTTGAAACACCAGTATGCTCAAACTTACTGGAAATTCCCAGAATTCTGCTGGCAATTATTAAATGTTGTATTCTTCCCAACAGGAAGGATACATTCATCATCTCAGACATGGAAAGATTTGTGCTGATTCATGTCCTCAAAAGAAAGAGACTAAATCTTCCAAGAATCATCCTCTATCATATGATGAGAAGAAAATTAGAAGAAGTCAAAGTCTTTCCCCATACTACACTGATTATGAAAATCCTTCAATATAAAGGATTTCCTATTGAAAGATTCTTTGACCAGGAGCCATCACCCTTGTTCACTATAAAGGAATATGAACATTATAAGGGGATACCAGCAGAGATAAAAGAAGAACACAATTCTCCGTCATCAACTCAGAACCATATGGAGTCATCTGATTCTCTAAGTAATCATGGAGATTTGAGAGAAATTTTCAGAAGATGCAACATAAGGAAGTTGAATGAACGCATCGGATGGCTGGAAGAAAAACTCAGATTCTATCAAAGAGAACTGCAGATGCTGAAAACACAAAAGGAGAAAGCCAATGCAAATGAGAAAAACCCTGTTGATGACCAATGATACACTCATGTTCTGATTCTTGAGTCTCTGTATTTATGTCTTTATGTTTTGAGTACATTTTGCCTTCTATTTTTTTTTTGGTTGTTTGTTTTGGTTTTATGTATTTTTCTTTTCAATTTTAATATTTTGATTGTTTTCTATGTGTTTGAGTTGTTTATATGTGTTTCCATTTGTGCATATTTAAGTCTATCAATCACCCCATCCTTAATTAATTAACAATTGTATTAAAATTGTGTGATTATTTACACTATACATGAATCTTATAACTTAACATTTGTTCCCTTAAATAATTCAACTAAAAGATAAATTAAATGAACTCAACTAAAATCTAAAATCTAAAATCTAAAATAATTTCTTAAATTGGTAAAATATAATCAGGAATTTAAGACAATTGGTTTAATGATTAACTTAAACATCAGATGCTACTGAAAGGTATTTTTGGTTTGTGTATGTCTCAGAAAAACAGGTTTTTAAAGACAATCTCAAGAAAACCAACAGAAGAAAAGGTGAAGACAACATCGTCTAAAATGGTTGCTAAAGTGATAACATCTCCATTGTCTGAACCTGTTCAGAAAAGTTCGAAATGAACTCACTGGAATTATGGGTCATCAATGATAAAGATAGTTAACATTATATGCACCAACCTAACTCAAATCTTGAGAAGATAATCATGACTTAGTAACATCCCTATTCTCTGAACCTGTTCAGGAAGTTTTATGGACTTACTGAAATTGTGGGTCAAGAATGCTAAGGTGACTGATACTTAAGCCATTAAAGTCTATCTCAATCCTTGAGGATAGGTTAAGATGATTGTTCAAAGATTCTCTGGAGCGCAAAAGACAAAAGACAAAAGTGGAACGTGCAGACATCAGTCCACTTTAGATGAGGAAAAAGTCTTCAAAGAAAGGAGCAATGTCAGAGAAGCACCTCTTCATCCAGAAAACAATAATCAGACCAGTGGTAACATCACTTCATCTTAAAACTTTAATATCTGTGAAAGCTGTTTCTAGTGAAACCTTTAAAATATGATAATAAAACTTAATTTTCCCTAATAAGTAAAAATCTAAGACAATCTCACCTTAACAATCTCTCAGATACTTGATTTTATAAATTCCAATTCTTTTTCAAACGTTTTATCTTTTCTCTTTTCGAAAAGTATTTCAAATATGTTTTACAAAAACTGTTCTTATATATATCTGCCTTTTCTGATTTCTTTTTAATGTTTTCCCAAAACTTACTCTATCTATGCTAATAACTCTCTTTTCTATGGTACTTCATCCATGACCAATCAATGATGTACGTTTTGAGACTCCCAAAGTCTGAAACCGTCATCATCAAAGCTGTCTGAGCCTGTGGACTTCCCGTAAACAACAATCCAATGGATTCATTTTCCTCACTTCTCTATTTTACCCTTGCTTCAAGTCCTATAAATTCACAAGAGCTCTTTACACAAACTCACATCCTCAAAGCTCTTCCATAGCTCTATCTAAAGGATCTGAGTGTGTTGCTCTCTGAAGGACAATGAAGAAGCAAAGGAAAATAAAAGAAGGATCTCTGGAACATGTTGGAGCAAAGATCAAATCATCTTGGATGATAATGTTTGGAATGAAAAGTAAGGAAAAGGTTTCTTCGGAAAACCCATTTCTCTTTACTTGGACCATGGTGATCTTGTTACATCCTCAGGGCATTGAAAGACCACTGAGAGATCCCAGAAAAGAAAATCTAATGAAGGGAATCACTTCTAAAGTGGTCCTGATGTTAGTGGTTGTTGCTGATGGTCGCACCACTGTCCTAAATGATGTACCTCCCTTGTGTATGGTGTCACAAGGAAAATGCGTGTTGAACGCACGGTTGACAAGGGGGATCCGGGCTTAAGCGGCACCACTGAGGCTTTTTTAGCCGAAGAAGTGGTGGTAACTTTGAGAGAGATGAAGTCTCATGAGGCTGTGCCTCAGGCCTTCATAGGGAAAGGAAGGGAAGCATAGTTGGTTGCATTCTGCTTTTGGAATGTAACTTGTTTTCTGTTTAATGTAATTTTCCCTTTCTTTTTCTTTCTTTTTCAAAGATTTTTTCTGCTTTAGGCTTTAGGGTTTAGGCTTTAGGATTTCTTTTTCTTTGTGTTTTGTTTCTCTTCAAACCTGTATCTGAGCAATTGTAACAATTTAATCTAATAAAATCCTCTGTTTGGTTTTTTTTTACCAGTCTTTATAACAACTAATTTAAGACTTTACTCTGTTTAATGCAACTAATCACCAAACCTTTTTAATCAATGACAAAAGGGGGAGAAATAAAAAATATACAAAATGCTAAAAAGAAGGCAACTAAAGGGGAAATATATAGGAAAATATAAAATAAGTAAGAATAACAATAAGTCTTAACAATAGGTATCTAAAATATTAACAGTAAAGATTTAACAGTTGGATAATAAAGATTTAACAGTTGGTATCTAAAAGACTTAACTAACAATTGGTATAGAAAAGATTTAATTGTTTCAGAAGATAACTAAAAGAATCAAATGCTTGTCTCAGGGGGAGTAATATAGATAGGGGGAGTAATACAATTAAATATTTTGTTTATTATCTCTCGTTTCTTTTTATACACATTTTGTCAGTAATATATAATTTATTTGTCATCATTAAAAAGGGGGAGATTGTGAAGTCTATAAATCAGTTTAAGTATTTAAACATGACTATAAGACTTAACATCCTTAAGTTTTAATGATTAACAAATAAGATTATATTAAGGACAAATAGGTTTGTATAAGAACTTAATAAGATTACGTAAACAGATTCTACTGAGAAAGGTATTAGTTTGTTGATTGTGTTTCAGGCCAGAATAATTATCTGAAGAAGAAGATAATCAAAATCGCATTCAGAAGATCAGGATCAGAAGAACAAAATGTAGAATCCAAAGAAGAGTAATCCACAACCAAGTTGAAGACTTGAAGACTATACGAAGAATTGAAGAAATGAAGACAATATGAAGCAGTCTATGTATCTGAAGATTGAACGTGTCAGAATCAAGAAATAATCTCTTGGATACATTGCAAAGCGTAAAGCACACTTCATCAAATGCAGTACACTCATTTAGTAGATAAAGCTAGACATGATTTTCTACCTCGATCAAAGTCTTACACAAATAAGGAAATACTGCAAAGACTTTCTGCAACGCCTGCTGCACCTGCAACAAAAGGATTTGTGTGCGCAGACCTACTGCATCTACACCTGCTGCTATCCAGAATGTATTAGAAGACTAAACAAAATCAAGCAAGAAAGATGGTTGAATAAAGTACATACAATTCAACATCTTTATCTCAGAAGAAGAAGAAGAAGAAGAAGAAGAAGAAGAAGAAGAAGAAGAAGAAGAAGAAGAAGAGAGAAGATACAAGAAGAAGAAGAAGAAGAAGAAGAATATAAAGAAGAACGAAGCTACAATCCTCTTATCATAAGGAAGAAGCCTTCTGAAGTTTCAACCAGTCTGAAGGATTGAAGTTGTCTGAAGGACGCAACCCGTCTGAAGTATTGAAGCTGTCTGAAGCATCAACCTGTCTGAAGTGGTGAAGCTGTCTGAAGTTTCAATCTGTCTGAAGTCTCAATCCGTCTGAAGTATTGAGGCCTTCTGAAATCCGACGTGGCACTACTTGTTGAAGACTATGAAGACTTTTGCTCTCTGAAGATTGCTGAGAAAAGTCATTCTCTGCTACACGTTTCCTTCTCAAGCATATTTATGGAAATGAACACAGAGACCTTTCCTAGTGCTTTTGAATTTCATACACCACTGAGGAAATCTCTGCAACACAGCATTCGCAGCAACAACGGTGGCAGCTTTATAGCAGCACCTACGTTGTACTATGTCAGACATGTCAGAGCCCTCAGAAGCGTGTCTCACAACGGATTAAAGAGGATTCAATGCTATCTCTAAACGATAGTATTTCAACGGATATTTCCTCATTTATACAATCCAAAAGAAAGTAGAAGAAAGGTGAAGGAGAAAGCAAAAGCAGAAGAAATTCAAGAGAGAGAGTACGCAAAACAATATCAAAATATCTCTCATAAAGAAGCACATAACAAGTGTCAGAACGAGATCGTCTGTACACCTATTTGCTTAAGGAGAAGCAACCGTTTGAGAAGCTATTACACAACGGCTATATGAGCCACATCATCATCAGCTCAACGGTATTATGAATCATCTTCAACGGCTATATTCAAGCTGAACATATAAATAGCCTCAAGATTGAATTTGAAGATGTTGGTCGGTCCAACCAGTTGTTGTTGTTGTTAACACAACCAAGTTGGCATTACTGCCCAACCAAGAGTGGTTGTTGTTGTTGTTTCAATTGAAAAGAACAACCATAGAAAAAGAGACATTGGCTATGCTTGTCATTACTGTTTGGGTAAACAAATATGCAGCTGTTATGCTGGCCAAAATGACAGTCAACCTAGAATAGGTTGAAGCCATGAACATACCTTGGTATTCCAATGATACGGGTGAGAATGTAGCCCATGGAAACCAATGGTTGGAGAATGAGGCTGGAGCTTAATTTCATATCTCATTTAGGCCAATTTAGTTGAGGGAGAAGTACCTCACTTATTAGAGACAAGATTGTACTTAAGTTAAACACTTGTGTCTCTGTCTTACCCTTGTACTTAGATTCATATATTGTATCCTGAGTAGCACTCAGTTAACCTCTAGTACAGGAAGAGATTACGTTTATGTTTCATGGAAACTTAAACTTGATTATAATTTGTAAACACTTTATGTGTCTGAGAGCCTAGAGAGGCTTGGTGGAAGAAAGAATACTTCTGAGCCTAGAGAGGCTTGGTGGAAGAAAGAATACTTGTGAGCCTGGAGAGGCTTGTCTGTAAAAGAATACTCGTTTTTGGTCTGAAGAGGCTGTGAAGAATAATTGTATCTGTGGTTTCAGATAGTGAAAATCCAGTGGTGGTTTGCCACTGGGACTGGATGTAACTCACGGTGATGTGGGTGAACCAGGATAAATGTTGTGTCTCAGTTTTCCTTCCCTTAATCTCTTTTATTTTCAGTTCTGCATTTACTTTGGGGATTGAAAAGTATTTTCATAATCACCATATCATCACAATTTCAATCAAACAAGTTTTCAAAGATAATTAAAACTCAAATCTCTCTCATATCGTTTGAGATATTACAGAGAATGTATCTTGAAGAAGTTCTGAAATAGGTGTCTAAAGTGAGTCTCTAAAGAACTCAGTTCAGAACCAGAATTAAACTTCAGACGATCTTCAGTCTGATGAAGTATTTTAGAAACCATTCTAAAAGATACTCCTTGTAATAATCTTCAGAAGATACTTTGAGAAACCTTCATTTAAAACAATGTTAAGACCGTTTTGAAAGATTATCAATCTTATCATTCTTATTTTCCGCATGTTTCATTTAAACTCTGATCTTAAGATTGGTCTTTGAACGTTGTTCTTTTAAATGATATTTTAAATCAAAGATTTCCAAAATTATTCAATAAAGTTTTAAAACACTATTCAACCCCCCCTTCTAGTATTTTCTGTGGTTCTAACAAACCACACCAAGCAAATAGGACAGTCTTCATGAACGACTCAACAAATAGTAAGTATAGGACTACAAAGCACTGGCATCTTGCGGGAGAACGGTGTGAAGGTATTATTAACGAGTAATACTTAACTTTTGACTCCTGTGTTGCCACGAGATCGCGATGGGTAGGCGATCCGAAATAAGAAAATTTACATTTTAATGAAGTTATCATTAAATATTATTTTCAAAGGAAAATTTTAGGAAAATTCCTTTATAAAGAAAATGGTCTTTCGAATCAGATTTGGATTCGGGAGTTGATTATGCATAGGAAATGTACTAGTACCCTAAGATATTTGTCCTAAGACGATTATTTTTAATTAATTGTACAGGCTCGGTTAACTTTCAAATTATTTTTATCCCATTTTATGAAAAATGACAAAGAAACTCATTTTTCTTTTGTTATTTTTAATTTTTTGTACTTTTTTAGAATAAATGAGAGAATTCATTTGAAGAAGATTAATGATTTATTTATTATTGTAAAGGAGAAGACTTTTTGAGAACTCTATTTTTGATATTTTTCAATTTTTGCCTTTTTGTATTTTTTAAAATGATTAAGAAAAATTATTGGAGAAAGTGATTGTAAAATTATTTTGGCTTGACGTGTCCGATTTGCGCTCCTATGTATCTGCAACTGTAATGGAGAAATGATAATGGAGAAATGAAAATAACGTATTTCTAAAAAATTGTTGGTTGATTGATTTTGAATTTTTTTAAAGGATTGATTTTGGCTTTAAAAGAGGATTAGAAAATATTTTAACTTGTTTTTTATTTTTTTTGAAAGAATTGAGTTTGGAAATATTTTTTATTTCAAACATGAATCTATTTGCACGGGGTTCAAGTCAACACGTGGTTTGTTCAATAAACCCTTACGATTCAAATGACATCAAAGCCAACATTCACTCTTCAATTAACCTCATTGGTCGTTACATAGATGAGTAGTCTTATTATTATTGTAAAATTTATTTTAAATCATATTGCCCATGTGGGGTCCAAATCAATACAAGGTATATTTAATAAACCCTTACAATTCAAATAAAATTAAAGACAATATCCATTGCTCAATTAGTATCATTGGTCGTCACATAGATTATTATTTATGATTAGGGTTGAAAATGAGTCGAGCCGAGTCGAGCACCTGAAGCTCAAGTTTAGCTTGTGAAAAAAATGGGTGGCCCAAACTTGACTCATTTATTTAAACAAGTCAACTTTAAAATTTAGGTTTAGTTTTTTTAGTTCATTTATAACTTCATTGTTTTTATTTTTAAGAACATTTTCTTTAAATCATTTTTAAAGTTTAGGAACGTCGTATCTAATTAATATTTTAATATTAAATGATAATATAAAATTTAAAATATATTCTTAATATATGATATATTAAGTTAAAAATTCTAAAATATTTTATTTTTTGAAAATTGATACATAACTTCTTCACTAATATAATTATATAAGAAATATTCCAATACTTATTTTCATATATATATATGAATTCTTTTATTTTATTATTTATTTTAAAAATAAACTTATAAATTTATGTTTTCTTTTTCTAGTTTTTTACTAATCTTACTTTATTTTAATTATTTATATTTATTATTATTATTATTATTATTATTATTATTATTATATATAATGAGCAAGCTATTCATGAGTCATCAAACTTTGGACTTGGCTCATTTAAATAATCGAGCCAAAATTTAAGCTTGTGTTTGTTTATTTAATTAAACAAACGAACTTAATCGAATATTTAATGAGCCGAACTCAAATAATTCACGAATAGCTCAACTCATTTACAACCCTATTTATGATTTTTTATATTTTAGGAATAAATTCTTGAACGAAATATTTTTATTTTAATCTATATTTTATGGGATTCAAGTCAGCACACGTCTACTCAATAAATCTTTTGGGGTTCAAGTCAACATATAACTAGGGATGGCAATTGAGCCCAAGCCCTATGGGTACCAGTAAAAATTACCCACAATGGGCAGGGTAAAAACCCGCAAAGCGGGTATGGGCGTGGGTGCGGGCAAAAGCCCGCATTTTTTCATGGGGATGGGCGCGGGTACGGGCACTTTGATGCCCAACCCGCCCCATACCCGCACTCATATATATAACTATTTAATAAAAAATACCATATATAATTATATATAGGGATATATTAATTTTATTAAAATATCTAATATATTTATGCATATTTTTAAAATTGATATATATATATAATATTATAAATTAAAAATATATTTTTATAACTATTTATTTGCGTTTTTTTACTTTATAATATATAACTAATTAGTGTTAATAATAATTTTTTACAGATCTTGAAGAATTCCAACACATGATATCCAAGTTTATAAAATAGTGTGACGTGAAAGTATATTGTAATATTTAATAAAAAATTTGAACTTTAGATCATTTGTTGTGTTTTAGAACATTAACATATTGTATTTCAATGTAATTTAAATTATTGTATCACTTATATTTAAAAATTATGTTTGGACGATCTTCGAGTACGTTTTTCAATAGAGATATATTTTTCTTAAATTAATATTTTTTTTAGTAAGTTGTTAATTTTTTAATTAATAAAAGTGCAGGTAACGGGCGCGGGTATGGGCATATAGGTGCTCAGTAGGTATGGGGACGGGCACTAAAGTTACTGCCCACGCGGGTAGGGGCGCGGGTATGAGCTTTTTTTAAAAATGCGGGTACGAGGACGGGCACTATGGTACCCTGCCCAGGGTACCCTGCCCAGTACCCATTGTCATCCCTACATATAACTGCTCAATAAACCCTTATAATCTGAATTACAAAATATTCTTTGAATTTATTTCTTGGATAGCATCAAAATATTTACAACGAGACATTAAATTTAGATTGAACAATAATTACAAATTAAAAAAATGTTTACAAAGTTTAATGAAATTTTGAATTAAATACTCTAACATGGAAATAAAAGACAGAGAAACAAAATAATTACAAACACCCCACACTTTTCCACATTGTCATATGTATATTTACAAGACTATAATTCTTAAATTACACTAATATAAAATAATATGAAATTTAAATTAAGCAAATATTTACAGGATAATTTAAATTATAAATCAGACACTTCTTGATAAATTAAACAAATATTTATAAGACTACAACTTTAAAAATAACAAATATATTCATAAGAAATTAAATCAAACTAATATTTTCAAATACATGATTAGATGAAATAAATAATTAGAGAAAATTTAACGAAATTGAAAGACACAATCAGATTATTGAGTCTAAATTCTAAAATAATATAAAAATAAATAGGTTTAAGTTGAGCATTGTAACATCCCAAAATTTAAAAATTTAAAATTATAATTAAAATATTTATAACGCATTCTGATGACATTCGTTGTAAAAATAAAATTATTGTAATTATAATAGTAATAGTATTTATTAATAAAATAATATTAAGTTATTAACGGTATAAAAATGATTTGATAACACAAATATTAAGACTGAGATATAATATTTGATTTTAGTAGATATAGTAATTATTATTAATATAATAATAAGATAAAAATAAAATTATTAGGGGAGAGACCATATTATTGGTATTACAATAAAAAAACCTTGATTGTTATAAATATAGTAATTTTAACCCTACCCATTAAATCTACAAAAAGGTCGGGTATAGCCTGTAAAAAAAATCAAACTACCCATAAAAAATCTGTAAAAATATAAGGCTTAATCCTTTTTAGCTTGGCCAGCAAAAACATGCTACCAGTATCAAGGCGGGGCAGGTAGCCAGCTATACAAAATGTTTTAAATATCTTTTAATCTATTAATTTACAGACTTATTTAAATATTTCCTGGAAACTGGAAAATAATTTAAGGTATTTGTTGATAGCAAATACCATGAGATCAAAGACATGCAATGCATGGTTGAAGAAAGCTTGGGCGTGAAGGACTTGTCCTTAATTTTTGAGGAGTTGACTTTCCTTACATGGGTCAATATTGACCTTCCCACTTAAGGGTCAAGATATAATACTCATATTTGACTAAATTCTTAATTTCCCCAATAGGCCATATGGTCATGGCCTAAGTTCTTTAGAATGATAGTTTTTATTTTATTTGAGTTGTATTTTTCCTCCTTATTTTCCTATAAGTGAGGCACCTAGTTTAAGTGATAGGGAGCCTTAGGATGTACTCTTAAAGTATCCATATGATAGTTTAGCATTAAAATGTATCTTTCCTTCCCTTTGTCCACTCATGACCATTTTTTAAATTCCCATTTTATGAAAGCTTAGGCTTATTCCTCCTCTTGTGAGTTGAGAAGACTTGATGGTTCTTGCTCAAACCATGGTGGATCTTATTTGGCTCCAAAAGCTAGTGGCGATTCTGCACTAAGACTTATCTACTGAAGGGGTTGCCAGTGGTATTAATCATCTCCTACCTCTCCCTCTTTTCATTTTTATTCTAAAAATTCAGCACCTATCTCCTTATTTTGTGTGCATAGTTCTCTGATTTTAAGTTTGATCTGACTGAGTTTTTGTTCCAATTCTATATATGTACCATGCCTGCTATCAATTGGTCATCAGAGCATTGTTGAATTGGATCTCCTTGAAGCATTTTCACTCCATTTTAGGGGCTACAAGAGGTGCAATATGGCGGTTGTCCTACCCTTTTTCACTTGTAATTCATTTCAATTTCTTGTAATTTAAGACCATGAACTGTTCTTCAGATCCGAGGTGTCTTGTTGTTCCTTTCAGCACTTGTTTCCTTGCTTGATCTATGTGAAATTCTTGATTTAGAGGGGCTATTGATTGCGCGTAAATACCACCCCATCGGTGCTTGTGTTTATGCTTCTTATAATGGTTCATACATTTTTCCCCAATCTTTTAACTCTTTGTTTGTGGTGGATTGTGGTAAGTGGAAGCACTTTTGCTTTCATTTTCCAAAGATTGCTCACCTACATTCTTCCCCAATCCATTTTTCATTTCCAATTCATCCCCATTTTAATTCAATCATTTACATTTTAGTTCTTTAAATTCCAGTTCATAAACCATCCTTTTACTTTCAGCTCATCCCCTTTCAATTCAACCGTTTAAATTTCTGTTATTCTCCATCTTTTAAATTTGTGCTCATCCCCCTTACATTCTGCCATTTATCTTTCAGTCATCCTTATCCTTTTAATTTTAGTCCATCCCCTTTCAATTTCAATTTTTATTTTGTGCTAATTTTGCTTCATTTTTATGCGCATTTATTCTTTCCATTTTGTTCAATTTTTATGCTCTTGTTCTGTTTGTTAATCTGATTACAAATATGAATTCTGCGCTAGCTAATCCTTAGGAAACGTGTGGTTGAATGTAAAAAATGCTTAAGAATGGACTGGGTTATGCTTGGTTATCTTCATGAAATTCTTCATGTTCATGTTGAAGTTCATGAGTTGAATCAAATTTGAACCACTGAACTTTTAATCCAAAGGCATTTGCTTATTGTTTGACCACTTGTTAAGTATTTATTTTCAAAGGATAATGCTACGCCTTGATAGAATTTTGATTCAAGTTACCTAAATTTTACAAAAGACAAATTTGTAATTTATTTTGGATATAACCTTAGTTTCATCAATTTGTTCTTTAGAAACAACACTTATTGATCTTGTTTTTAAGGGACAAGTTTTCGTTTAGAATAGGAATTATTATGCAATTTCTATAATTGTTAGGTTGGGGCAAGAGACAAATTAGAAAAATACAAAAAGAGAAAAGTCAAAAGTCAAAAGTCAAGAAGAAGAGTAAAAAAATAAAATATGTATAGAGGAAAAGTAATATTCTTCAGATTCCCCTTTTGTGTAATTTTCAAATTAGTTGTATTCCCAATTTCAGTTGTATTTGTTGTTTTTAGAAAATTGGCAACTTAGGTTCTTATATTTGAATCAAAACTATCAAACATTTTATTCTCTTTGCAATCAATTATATGTCTCTTGTTTTGTCTTGTTTGACATTCTATTCTTGCTAGCTTTCTTAAAACTACCTTTGTTTGCATGTCAATTCTTGAATTCCTTAGTTTTGTCTTTGACGTTTTCTTCCTTTGACAATCTTAGTATTTCTTAGTGTCGTTCGTTCTAGCTTTGTCGCACTTGTCAACCTATTCTATTATATAAACAATTGGATGGGAACCTTTTATGTGAAAACTTGAATAGGTGTATGGCAAGTAAGCTTAGTAGTGCAGAGAGGAAAACTCAAGTTTTTGAAAGGGAGTTTTCTAAATTGACTTTCTTTATGCATGGAATGTCTTTCTCTATGCATGATTATATGCCATAAAGCATTATAAGTTAGATGGAACTAACCAATCATTACTAGAACATTGGTGTTTAGTGATCGATTTAGTCACCGAAATTTTTCGGTCACTAATAGTGACCAATTTAGTGACCATACCTATTATTGGAAGTGAAAGTAGTGATCAAATTTTATTCGGCCACTAATCGGTCGCTAAACATTAGTAACTGAATTTGCAGTCATTAAATTTGATTTTGTGATATCAAGAGAAAAGTAGTGACTGAAAATCGGTCACTAAATTTGATTTTGTCACCGATATTAAAAGGAAATTAATGACTAGTATATCGGTCACTGAAAAATTTACGTTGGACCATTTAAGTCATCGATTTTGCAAGGAAAATAGTGACTAAATCACTAAATTCGATTTAGTGACTGAATTCAAGTGGAAATTAGTGATCGAAAAATCAGTCACTAAATTTGATTTTAGTGATAGATTTTACAAGTGTTTTAGAGAGGAAATTAGTGATAGATTTTTTGGTCACTAAGGAAATTTGTGACTCAAAAATTCGTCATTAAATTTTATGTTGTGACTTGATTTTGGAAGAAACTAGTGACCAAATTTTCGGTCACTAAATTTGGTTTTGTGACTAATTTAGTGACCAATTTCAGGGCAAATTAATGACCGCTAATATCCCTTAATTAACATTTGTGATTTTAAATATTTTTATGAAAATGCCTCTCATAAACAAGTAATCAAGCAATAATTATTTTTTTCATTGAATACAAAGATTTGAAGTTAAGAAAAAAATATTTTTTAGGATAAATAATTATTATTTGTATGTAATTAAATTTTCATATTTAATATTACATTTTTAGAAATTATATTATTTTTCAGTAATAAACGATATAGGACCGACTATATAGTGTATTTTAATATCTTTAAAATTATGTATATTAATGAAAATTCATATTTTAGTTGGAAAAATTATGGGTTGTACATATTGTGACCTTTTAACCATATTTTAAAAGTATTTAGTGGATATACACTAACAGTGTAAAAAAATTTTACAGTATCATCCATTGATATGTTGTCACATTATTTATTGAACATGACACCTCATGTATTATTAAACTCATTAAATGATGTAGCAATACATCATTGAATGAAAGTGTTAAATTATTTTTACACTAACAGTGTATACTAATTAAGCTCAAAATGAAATAAAAGTTTCAATTTAAGTAATAAAAAATGAATTTAAAAAAATAAAATTCCACTCTTTCTCTCACATCCTTTATTTTTCTAATAGTTTTTACTTTCACCATAAATGAGGTAAATATTTTTTACATACAATCATTTAATTATTTAAACTAATATCATTTTACAAAGTGATGTAAAATTTTGATTACAAACGCTAGTATGTATACCATGCTATGCATGGGGAATGTTTCTTTCTTAATGTGTTGGTATTGCTTAAAATTTTAACAAATACTAGTATGTATACCCATGCTATGCATGGGGAATGTTTATTTAATTTGAGTTGTATTTTTTCTCCTTATTTTTAGGGATGATAATTGAGAACATGTCCTATGGATACCCGCAAAAATTACTCACAATGGGCAGGGTAAAAACCCACAACTAGGGTATGGGCTCGGGTACGGGTAATAGCCCTCATATATAATTATTTAATAAATATTACCATATATAATTATATATAGAGATATATTAATTTTATTAAAATATCTAATATATTTATTTTTAAAATTGGTATATATAATATTACAAATTAAAAATATATTTTTAAAATTATCTATTTGTGTATTTTTTACTTTATAATATATGACTAATTAGTGTTAATAATAATAATTTTTTTTATAGATCTTGGAGAATGCTAACACATGATGTTCAAGCTAATAAAATAGTGTGATGTGAAAGTATATTGTAATATTTAATAAAAAAATTAACATTGGATCATGTATTGTGTTTTAAAATATTAACATTATATGTTACGATTTAATTAAATTGTTGTGTCACTAATATTTAATAATTATGTTTAGATGATTTTGAAGTAATTTTTCAATTGAGTTATAATTTTTTTGAATTAATATATTTTTAATGAGTTATTAATTTTTCATTTAACTAAATTGCGGGTCACGGGGCGGGTATGGGCATATAGGTGTCCGGTGGGTACGAAGACAATTATTAAAATTGTTGCCCACGCGGGTATGGGTTTTTTTTAAAACGCGGATATATATAGGGACAAGCATTATGGTACCCTGTCTAGAGGGTATCCATTATCATCCCTACTTGTTTTCCTTTAAGTGAGACACCTAGTTTAAGTGACAGGGAGCCTTAGAATGTGCTCTCAAAGCACTCATAGGATAGTTTAACATTAAAATGTATTTTTCCTTCTCTTTTTCCACTCATGACCACTCATAGGATAGGTTATCAATAGGGCATGTATACGTTTTTTTAATTCTCATTTTATGAAAACTTAGCTTTAATTATACCTCTTCTTGTGAATTGAGAAAGCTTGTGATTCTTGCTCAAACCATGTTGGATCTTATTTGGCTCTAGGAGCCATTATGCGCACCTTCATCAGTGGCGTCTCAATTATCTCTTGCTACTTCTCCATCTTTTCATTTTAATTTCAGAAGTTCTGCACCTATCTTCTTAGTTCTTACTTTATGCGTATAATTCTCTGATTTTAAGCTTGATCTGACTGAGTTTCTAGTCCAATTCTAATCCGTACCTTTCATGTTATCATTTGTTAAAGCTAATTTTAATAAGATCGTGGAATAATTTTTATATATATTCCTTTATTCTAGTAAAATATATTTGACATAATTTAGATTATGAAGAAAATAGAATTTATCAAATCTTTTATGTCATTAACTTTGGAATTTTCTCAAATTGTATTTAAATATTAAAAGATAAGGTGCCAATAAACATAAGATGTTTTAAAACCAGAAGATATAGTGGAATCATATTTCCTATATAAATAATCATTGACTCTAACATTGGGAAAACCTTCTCTTCTACATCAACAGGAACAGAGCTTGATCGTTTTTCATATGAGCCTGAGTAATAAGAATATTTGCAAAACATTATCCTCTAACTCCACAATGCACGAGAAACGTGTGATAATTAATTCCAGTGTCTTATAATCTTATCCATAAATATCAAGGTGATAAACACAAATACATAGGTGGGTCAACAAATTTGGATTTTTCCTCATTATTGTTGACCCTGAAACTGTTCAAATTAAACCAAGCAATTGTAATTACATAAACAACAATATCATCAATCATGAACACGATTCCACCAAACACCAAGCCTCGTCTTCATCTTCGACATGATCCATCTGAAACGGAAGCACCACTTCTGAAATGCATTCGCTATCACAATGGTAATTATCTAAAGTGCTTGAATAATTCCCATAAAATTCAACTTGGTCATCACTTTCATCTTCCATGTACCGGTTAGAAAGATGTTCCAACGTCCTTGTTGCTGACAACCCGGAAAAATTCGAATCGGGTCGATCCATGACCCGCCAATTTTTGTTCTTTTGGGTGCTTTGGTTTTGCTCTTTGACTTGCATACCGGATGGAAGTGGCAGCCAGAGCACCTTGGGGTGCCACACTTGCCGGTGAACTTGGAATGGTTGGTGGGCTTTGAGGGTACCTTGGTGAAGAGCCCAGCGGTTGGAGGTGAATCAAACCGGGTATTAGGTTTCGGGTTAAGTGGAGATGGTAGGATCCGAAAAGTCCTTACCATACCATGTTGGCGACCCTCTCTCTTCATTTTTGTTCAATTGGAGTTGTGGGCTAAAGAAATTGATGAGAAAGAGGTGTATGGAACTATGCTTATATAGTTGTTAACTTTGGTGTATTGGAGAGAGAAAAGGGAACTTGGGGAGCAAGGCGCGTGTAGTCATAATCTTATCCACCAAGTAGTTATAAAGAAAAGCAAATTAAGATATTTGACAACGCATCATTTGGACTAAATAAATGGTGATCAGAAAGAGCCGCACAAGCAAGCAATTGTATAAATAAATTAACTACTCTTTCTGTTAAAAAAACCAAGAGTAGAGAGTTTTCATGAAGTCATTCAAGTAAATCGTGTGATTTCTGTCAAAAATGTTAATTTCTATCTACAATTATTAACGATCATGATTTTCTGCCAACTCACCATTCATACTGAATTTGTGCAAATTTTTTCGCTTTGACAAAAGAGTTTTCATGAAATCATGTACGATACGAAATAGATCGCGTGATTTACTGACTTGTACAAATAAAAAGAGAGCTATATTTTTTCACGAGTAAACTAGGACATCGGTCCCTAACTCTTGAGGGACCATGCAGTTTTGTCTTTGACTTTTCTAAAATAGTATTTTAGTCTCTAAAGTCCTTATTTTATTAAAAACCATGCATTTTAGTCCTTCACTTTTTTATAAAACATGCACTTTAGGGACTAAAGTGCATGTTTTTAATAAAAGCCAGGGACTAAATTGCTATTTTAGAAAGTCAGGGACGAAACTGCAAGGTCCCCTAAAAGTCAGAGACCGATGTGCTAGTTTACTCATTTTTTCACACTCATGATTTTTATATTTTTCTTTGCACAATAAGAAAAACGATTTTTAGCGACGGTCAAAAGTTGTCGTTACAGGAAAAATCGTCGTTATTTCATAATTAGCGATGGTCCCCCATTCGTCGCTAAAATCCTCGTCGTTAATGCAGTAGCGACGACATTTTACGGCCGACGTTATTTTAGCGTCGATTTGGCTGTGGCTAAAGGCCGACGCTAGACTTATCAATTGTGAGAATCGAACACATAACTTGCATGATACCAAGAAAAAACATTACTGTTACACTAAGTTTGTTTCTTGAAATATGTAGTGCAAAATATTATATACATAGTGAAAAAATAACAAGAAATTAGCGTCAACCAGACTGACACTAACTTTATGAATGTCGACGCTAAATATTTTTTTTGTCTTTAGCGTCGACCTTTAGCGTCGGTCTGGCCGACGCTAAATAAAAAATTAAAAAAAGTTAATTTTACCATTAGTGTCGGTTAGGCCGACGCTATTTAATAAAGTTAGCGTTGACGTGACCAACGCTACATAAAAGATGTAAAAAAAATAAAATTCAACGTTTGTGTCGGCCTGACCAACGTTACTAGCGACGGTGTTGTGGCCGATGTCGCTACCCGTTCGCATCTAAATCACTGATTTATTGTAGTGTTTTATTTCATAACTTTTTTTTCTATCTCTCTTTATTTCTTATTATATCAATTATCACATCTTTAACTTTTTATCTTTATTTTTTTTTCTTTCACTATCTAATTAATGAAAGTATCATTTTCCTATAAAAAAATCTTTGCCTCAAGAATGCTATTTGGATCGAAACTCTCCAAGTGAAATCAGCATGCATGAAAAGTAGAAATAGAATTTTAATTAAAATAATAAACGTTATGGTAAAATAACTTTTTTAACTATGTAAAATATTCAAGTTTTAATTTTCATTCTTGAAATTTTTTTAATGTCATCTTTATGAAATATTTAAGTTATTTTTTTAGATCTTGTTGTTAAATGTACTATTAATGGCGGATGTGACGAATGTCTATCACAACCACTAATCTTATGTATAATACACTCTTTAAACTCATTCAGAAAGCTAAATTCCATGCTCAACCTAAACTGATTTTTTTTTTGCACATTTCCTCCTTCCTATGTCATCTCTAAACAAGTTTAAGGAGACTAATACTATTGTATAATGTGTTAAGTTAATTTACATAGCATTGTTGACTGTGATGGGCATTTGACACATCGGCAATTAACAATGGAGTTAATAGCATGGACTAAAAAACTATTAACTTGAAATTTCAGAAAGATGAAATAAAAAAGAAAAATTTTCTAAAGACGAAAATCTAAACTCAAGTATTTTATAGGAATAAAAAAATTATTTTACCTTAAACATTAATAATTAGTCTCTCTGTCTTTATTTATAAGTTTTGTTTTCTATAATTTTTTTTAATTCTTTAATATAAATCACTTTAAATAATTATGAAGTAATAAATAATTTATGCTAATTTTACTGTTAATGTACTCTATTCATTATTTATTTAGGATTAATGGTGTAAAAATATTTTACATGGTGTTTGTCATCCAATAATATATTACCATACATCATTTATTAAGTTTAACAATAGGTGAGGACTATTATTAAATAATAAGTTTGAGTTTCGAGATTGTTCTAAGGTCTATTTTAATAATAATATGTCCAATAATATTTTATCACATCATTTATTGTCTTACCATATCACTTTAATAATAACTTTAAAATAGACCTATTACTAAATACTTTATTAAGTTTAATAATCAACCCTTGTTGTTGTATGAGATGGATCAACTTGTTTAAAGGGAGTCCAAAAGTAAATAGCATACTGTTGCGTCCCTAAAGAATTTTGGGATATAAATGTCTAAATAAATATGAAGCCCAAGTCAGGATTGTTAGAAATTTCTATTTTATTTCTAATAAATTAAGGTTGACTATATATTATTTAAAATATTTATATTGACTATTTACATTTATATGAGCTTAATATAAGTGATACACTTTAGTGAACCTTTTAGACTTCCAATAGGAAAATTAATATATTTAATGAGTGGAAACCTAATTTTGACCCTGTAGGGAATAACGGTAACCCTAATAGATTTAAAATCACAAGTATGGTCATGGTCCCAATATACCAAATTAGAGTCACATTTCTCACTCTACCCGATATATAGAAGAGAAACATCAAGTCCCATCTATGAAAACTAGTGATTTGGTTGAGAAAGATCAAAGAAAAAATTGCTTATTGTACAAATTAAGTTTAATCCATGAATACAGGCACACTTCGGAAATCTAATCTTTGATTACTCTCTTGATGGTTTGACATAAAAGTTTCTTATAAGATGATAGTCTCCATGCATCTTTAAGTTTCTTCCCCATATTTCTAACATAATATTTTAGGTTATATTTTATACACAAGCTTGATATAAGTGCATGCATGATTCCAAATATTCAGAGACCTGAGGATTTCCACTTCTCTTAAATTTGAACGTTATACTTGTTACATTGATCTCCTTGCAATGGTAGGATGTAAAGGAGTGCTACAAATTAACACATTCTTTATGTAACATCCCAAAAATTACGGCTTAAAGAATTATAATAAAAATCATAAGTTAAGAAGTCTGTTAAGATAGAAGCCTGGAAATTAGGTAAAAGTTTGGAGTTTTAGAGGGAGTTATAAGGGTAAGATAAAATATTATGGCTCAACTTTCAGTCATAAAAAAACTTAGAAGGAATCAAGCTAGAATGTTAGAGTTAAAGCCACTTATAAGGCTACTCCTATCCAACTGGCCGGCTAGTCAATGACTGGCTGGATAGGAGACGGTTAGTTGACTGCCTCGGTTGAGCAATGGTCAGATACTCGAATCTACTTGGTGGCCTTGTCCGGCCGGCTAAAAGGATTTTAGCTGGCTATCCGGCAGAAGAAAATACTGACAGAATAGACAAGGATTGATCGACTGAAAAGACTTTATCCAGTTGTTTGCCTCATCCGTCCACCTCGGCTATCCAGCTGACCAAAAGGCTGCCGGGATAAAAAGGTTTGGCCAGCTAAAAGTATCTACCCGGATGTCCGGCTCAGCCATCCGCCTATGTTGTCTGGCCGTATTGTTATCATTCGTTTAGTGAGATTTTTGCTCAAGCGAGAATCTCCTCACTTGAGCGAAATTATCAGTAAAAACAGGGGTTTTGGATGCTGTCATTTTTGCTTGAGCGAAGGAACTTTCCCCCCAAGCGAAAATCAGGTAGAATGCCCACTTTTGGTTCTCGTTCAAGCTAAAATATTTCGCTTACGCGGAAATGCGCGGGGTTGTTCCTTTGAAAACCCTTCTCTAGGGCATTCGAGTCCATTCTAAACATTTTTCTCACTTCCTTTGAACCCTCTTAATGGAGGAGAGAAGATAAGAGAAGAGGGGAAGCTCACCCAAGGTAGAAGAAGGAAGATGATGAGGACATGAGCAAAGGACTTGAAGCCCTCAAGAAACTTGGAGGACCCTTGACTAGGGCGCAAGTAAGGAAAGCTAAGGAGGTCTTACAAATTGTGATGGCAACCTTCAATCATAAAGGGACAAGTCTTAAAGAAGAGGATTGCAAGCTGGTTCATTGCCTCAAAGTCAAAGAAGAGGGTGACATGGCTTTAAATTAAGTCCAGTTGCCATTAAAATCAAACTCCAATTGAAGACCAACTTTGAAGAGAGGGGGCGACCATGAAGAAGAGTTGCTGAATTTTTATTTTTGTTTTATTGCTTCCAATAAAACCATGGGTTGTTACAAATTCACAAATAAAGTGGCTGAATTGTTACAAGGCTTTATGTGCATAGACGTTACAAATTGAAGAGCTTGTTGGGTGGTTACTCTTGGGCAATAATGTGCGGCCAAGATGTACTTAAATGGCTGAATTATGACCGTTCCAATGTGCAGCCAGCAAGTGATTAAATTAGTTGAATGAAGCTAATAAAAAGGGGCGGCCAACACATGTTGAATGAAGCTATTAAATTGGTTGATTGAAGCTATTAATGGGGCGGCCAACACATGCTGAATGCATAATTATTTCCATCCATTTGGAGCATTATTTGGCTGAATCATTTTTACTATTTGGGCTGCCAATAGATGTTTTATTTGGCTGAATTTTATTAAGACTTTTGATGAAAAGCTACAAGGGTGTAATGGGGTGGCTACATGGGTTAATTCTAGGTTAGGAGTTTAATTATTTGTTGGATGTTTCATGTTTTGTTTTTATTGTCTATTGGTAGAATTATTAGGAGAGTTACATGGATGAATGTAAAGAGTCATTGCATGTTGCGCATGGAACTATTAAAGGGACATGCAAGGCATGCAAGAGAGTTAGAAGTCTTATGCAAATTTTATCAATCAAAGAGAGTGTTTCTCTTATTTTCTTGCTTATCAAGGGTTGAGGTTTATCAAAGGTTTATCTCCTTTGTGTGTTTAATCTCAAGGACTTATCTTTCATTCTTGAAAGTGTGACGTCCTAATTATCTTCTTCTTACTACTATTTTCTTCTTCTCTTAACTATAACTTCTTTTTTTTTTCTGAATTTTGTTCCAAGTTTGCGCATGAAACTTGTTCAAGTTTTGAAGTTGAATTTGATCAATTCCAGTTCAAATTATTTCCAAAGGTTGAAACTCAAAAGTACTAGACAAACAAAGAAAAGAAAATGTATGAATTTCAAGTGTTAAGTGAAGTATTCATGTTTTCAACCTTCTAAATTTCTAAGGTCCTAAATACGAATCCTAATTAACAATATGGATTAATATCAGAAGAAGAAGGCCAATGAGCTCAACCTCACCTCCTCAAGACCACTATTTCCCTACTTTAGAGGTGAATGTATATCACTCACTCTCATTCTTGCTTTGTGATGATCTCTCATGACCCCTCCTCCTATCTTCCCCTTCTTTAATTGCTTGGGATTGGGTGATTATGATTGAGTATGGTTTGTTTTGGTGGTTTTGTTCATGGTTCATGTTGTATGACTTGAAATAATTTTGTAAATTTAGAGATATGCTTCCAATGGACATTATTTCTAGGTTTACAGAATTGGGACGTTACATTTTAACACACTCTCTTCAACACACACTTTGTGATTGGTTAAAATACACATGGATCCCATCAAATTATGTTGGTCTCAATCCTAATGTGGTGGGACCCTGTGTTGCTAGCACTTTTGTAGGATGTATAGAAGAAGCTATTGAGGTTGTGACTTCCATGCCTTTCAAACCTAACAATTTTGTGTGGGGTACTTTGCTTAGAGGTTGCTTGCGCCACTTCACAGTTGAGTTGGTCCAAGAGGTTTCGGGGAGGCGCGTTGAGGTAGATGCAGGCTATTAGCGTGTTTGCGTAGACATTCGAAATGTAAATGTAAATTTTATCATTCCGAGTCAAAAGTAACCTGTAGTTGGATTGAATACAATGTATATTCATGCGTTCTCAACGTTTACTCAAACATAGCATATGCTATGTTAGCTAATTCACTCGCATCTGATAGTCAATGGAGTGATGTCTCAGCACTGCGATTGGTAAGGAGAAAGAAATAGATCAAGAGGTAGCACGAAGTAGTTGGATTAGAGTGGATGGAGTGTATAAGAATTCCATTTTGGTTGTTTGTCACAACCTCAAATTGAGGGCATATATTATAAATTGATTGGGTTGGTGAAGTATATAAAAGCAGTGAGCCATTGTCAGCTCGTGTACTGCTACGAGATATTGTTAGGAATATGCACTAGACACTTATATGTTTATGAACATCCATCACTTGTATCATGTTATTTTATAAAGGCAACTTATTCTTTTAGAATATAATTATTGTCCTTAGAATAGTAAACTTAAACTTCATAAGAAATCATGTAGATGACTTGATCGTGAGATCTTATGTAGAACTATTCTTAAAATAGTCCCTGGTCAAGTATCATCTTAGGACAAAGATGCATTTAGACTAGTATGTGAGTTCTCATGGGTATGAGTTATCATGTGCTCACATAGGTACACATTAAGAATAATGGTGTACTGGACTAACCCACCTTAAGAACGTTGCTTGGATTGTTACATAAGTGTCATAAACGTTTCTTAAATTGATAAATGTTACATGAAGTCCTTTGACATGAAATCACTACAATTCCTACATAAGGAGTTATGTGTTTTAAATATCATCAAACGTTGCCTGTAACAAGGGTGATCATAAAGTTGGTATTTGGACATATAATAAATTATGTGGATGAATGTGAGTGCCCTAGATGAGATTTTCCCTCCTATGTAACAGGAGTTATATCTGTAGACCTCTTGATAAAGTGAGACTGCAAAATGCATGGCCATGCTCAAGAGGATAAACATGAGATGATTATTTTCTGTACAATCTACTTGGGGATCAAGAAAAACATAAATTGAACTATACAAGGTTGACACATTTCATGCCCTTGTGTTCAATTAGATATTTGGACAAAGGGACAAATCATATAAATTATTATCATAAAATAGGATTAGTCAAAGTTGTTGACAATTTCAATATTTGGGTAGTAGTGATGTATTGCTAGATACCGCTCACTATTTATGATATTAAATATAAAAGGGTTTTATTTTAATATCATAACCAAATATTAAAAGCCTATTGGGTCACACGCATACAACAAGCCGCTAGGAAAAGATAATAATTCTAATTTAATTAGAATTATAACCTAATGGGCCAGACCCATATGTGTTAGGGATAAGTGAGTGAGGGGTAAAATCCTAGCCACCACTCTATAAATAGAGCATGAGATGCATTACCCTAGACACACCTGAGTCGCTCTTACTCTCTAAAGGCTACTAGCAGAGTTGAGGAGGGTTTCCTAGTCCGGTTGTTGGCGTGGACACCACTAGAGACGCGGCTGCCATTGCCTCGTTCACAAGGTACGACCTTTTTGTTTCATTGTTTTTATGTCTTGATTCGTGTTTTCACATAACGATCATAACAAGGGAGGGAATCCATTTATTCCGCTGCACCCTGACCACATGCTTGATTCCCTTCATATATATGTTGTGAACTTGTGATTACTAGAAGAGGAAATTACACTTATGTTTTTTTTTGTCAAAACTTTTCACTGGTGTAACTTGGTGAGGTAGCCCCCACCTTTGAAGATTGCAACAATGCTTCTTCCCTTTTCCCCCACCCATCATGCATCTCTACTTTGCTTCTCTTCTCTTCTTGCTTCACTTGTTCTAGATGCTAGCTAGGGATTTCAAGTTGAGTTTCTTGTTACCATTATAGAGATAGAGATGGGGAATTTGGAAATTTTTTATTTTTTTTATATAAGGACTAAACTGACGGGTTTTGGAAGTTATTTCAAGCCTCTTGACACGTGAGCAACATAGTATGCTTCCAAGAGGGCACTCAACGAACCAAATCAGCAGTATGTTAACGTTAACTTAAGCATGTTGATAGCCCGTTTGTTTTAAATTCCAACAGTACAAAACCATGGTTTTTTAGAATTGATTTTAAATCATTTTCGTTCAACGTATTTCGTAAAGCGTGCATCATCTATCTCAATCATTCATTTCTAAAACCAATCAATTCTACTCAACTGTAAACCAAACGGGCCCTAACATGACTGTTGGTTGAAAATGTTAGGGTTTATTTTTAATTTTCATTACCACATTGACTAATATGACGCATCGTGTATTAGCTTGGTGGTTTACTTTACTCATTTCATATGTAGTGTTAGTAGGAAGTGGTTTTTATATTTTGCAGAGTATTAGCTAAGTGAACTCTTGTAAGTTATTTACTTGTGGTAGTAAAACTCTTTTAAGTGCGTACGATGGGTATTTCCAATCTACAGTTAGAGATTAACCCCATTTTGAGGTGCAATGATCTAAAACTAGTAAATTGCACGCCTCAATCAAAAATTGGTAAGTTTATTATTTTTACTTATTTTAATTTCATATTTTGTTGTTGCTAATTTATTGTAATTTTTTCATATTTTTTTTAAAAAAAACCTTTAAAATTTACTCATGCATTTCTGATTATATTGGTATTATTTATAATAACTCTGGTACACATTTATCATAGTTTACATATTTGGCAGATGATACTTTTTTTCTTAACATTTTGTCATTAGTTACAGACTTACAGTAATCATACTGAAAGAAAACTAGTAAATTTTTGCTGGAATAAAGGAAGCCAACAGTTTGACCACTAAAAGCATGCAGAAGTTATAAGAACCTTACAACGTTGGTAAGAACCTTAACTAGTGAAATTCAACATCCACCGGGAAGTATCAAAGATTAGACAATCCTCAGTTGTCAAATTTTGAAAATGCATGTGTTGTACTTTTAATTTGCAGATAGTGCTGGCAGCAGAGTTACATATGCTTCCACTTGCCCCTGGAGAAAATATTCTATTTAAGCGGGGCATCTACCTTACAACGTGCACTAGCCACCAACAGAGGAATATTGTAGGAAAATTTCAAACAGCTTTATAGTTACAGCTTAATTCAGTGGATCTCTGTTTTAATTTGATCCTTTTACAGCAGCCACCAAGTAGGGAATTCAGTAGCTTGACAATAGAATGCTAGTCACTAGATTAGATAAAAATTTATAATACAAATTACCATAATGAATGTGTGTGAGGCTATAATTCTTATAACTTTTACAACAAAGTTTATTGTAGCTCCAAGCTAAATGGTGCTCCTGGTCGTGTATGGGATAAAAAAAGCATCCTGGTTTAATTTTGATATCAATATGATAATATCAATCAATGGGAAGTTTGATACACATTACGAATCAAATCATGTTTCACACATTCTGTTGTGGTGACTGATCAGAAGGCCTGACTAGGTGCTCTCTGATTTGATCTTCATGCTTGGTTTAATATACATTATGAACCAAATCACGTCTTAAACATTCGCTGGTGGTGACTCATCAGAAGGCCTGACGAGGTGTTCTCTGATTTGATCTTCATGCTCAGTAGTGGTCACCAATTTGGAGGATTTTTTACCAGGATACAGAACATAATGTTGAATAATGAAAATAATGTCAAAGAATACAGATACCTGCAGGTTTGTATTTCATCAAAAAAGTGTAAAAAAAAAACTCAAACAGCTGTGAATGACAGACCTGGTAAACATACATAATCTACCATGCGCAAGAACTATCCTACATCTTATGCCAAATTGGATTCTAAATACATGCACCTACTATTCTGTTTGAGTAGTAAGCTGTTGCTATTACATCAAAAACATTATTTTCGCAACCAAAATAGAGTATCATAATCCTAAGATTAAACTAATGATATGAAAATAAAAGCAGAATCAGTACTAGAACCACAGCCTCATGCAAAATATATGGAAAGGAAAAGGGAGAAACAACTATAACTTAAGAATGAAATAAAATATTCCTCAATAGAGTTTTCCATACCAGAGATAACAACACTTTTCCTATATTCCCATAGAAGTTGACCCATGAATCTGGAAAGATGGAATTTTAAATGTTATTGAAAATATAGAATCAAATGGCAAGACCTATCAATAGCAGAGATGAGTAGATGACAAACCTTGATCTACTGATTGCACAACCATCTGTCCATAGTTTGCTATCCCTCCAGAAAAATCAAGTAGAATATTACCAATGCTGAAGCCGTCAGTACTTTTTCTTAGGAAGTTCATGATTGCCTACATTTATAACACAAGTGATTAAATGGACAGCTAGAAGCTCTGAAATAAACCTGGTCTCTTGACAATTCAAAAGCAATGATGTACAACTCTCTTTAATTTATTATTAAAATTAACTCAGGGGAAAAAACAATTAAAGGCCAACATCAACTAGACATAAAGAACATAATATTTCATAACAATCTGCTCAAGTATACAGAGCTTATAAAGGTTTAGTACTACATCAATTGCGAACAAAAATGTAATGAACTGGGCTAGTATTACAGTTCAATTTAGCAAGCCAGTCTCTTTGGTGACATGAAGTATATGTCCCGAACAAATTTCATACCAGTAGCAAAATGTCTATTATAGAAAATCGGTGCTTCAACCAATGCTGCTTTAGGAATATTTCAAACTACTAGAGGATACCATGACAAGAGAGAGAATCAAGTTTCACCTTTACTCATTCCATCTGACTTATTTTATATTTCTATATTAATAATTTGTTTTTTATCTCACAGAAACAGAGGTGTTAAGTTGAAGTAGTAATGATTACAGGGACTTCTGGAAAGAACATGGAAATAGTTTCATTGGCATTTTGGAGCACAACCAATAAAGTAGGTTCTTCCAAGAATGTATTATAGTTTAGTTTAAAAAATGGTATCTCAATAGTCATCAACATAGAAAAAGAAAACATAATTAAATTTGAAAGAAATCCTAACCTGGGGAATATACTTTATACAAGTCATAAGTACTTGAATTGCACTGCAAAATGAGCAATTTAAACAGAAAGTTAAAACAAAACTAAATCACATTCACAGACTAAGGCAGCCTGATATTTTCTGATTATACTATAAACTGTAGCACTACAACAAGGGTGGGTCTGAGCAGTTCAAAATACAGCAGAAGATTCTAAGCCTTGCACTGAGATAATACAATAAGCAATGAGTCCACAGTGGCAGGAAGCCCAACACAAAAATTTATGCAATTGTTAGGTCACAGAATAGTAAATGATAAAAGGCTCTGAGATGTTAGGTAATATTTCTGTAGGTGGCATACATAAGATAAAAAACTCTGTAGGGCTCTCAAAATTAAAACTAAAATGCTTTCAGTCAAAGCATCAGTTTCATATCTACATGTAAGTAAATGCTAACTAACAATATGCAGAGTAAACAGAAAATATTTCCCGAGATTGAGCATATCATCTCCTAAGTTATTGAAAAATGAAAAATAAGCTTTCTTCTGTTGCACAAGCAGCAGCATGCCAGTTAGAGATGGACTATGAAAGTCTCAAGAAATCATTGTGAAAATTACCATATGGGAGCTACATAAATTGGTAACAAACTGGTTAAGAATCAACAATATCACATCTCCATTTGAAAAGTAAATTACATCCATGCATATATTCTATGGAGTTAAATCAAAGGTCCAAAAGCCCAAAACAGATGCAATTAACCACACAAGCAAAGACAACATACTTGAAGATGGAGAGAAGCCAAAGCCAGGAATGATTCGGCAAAGCAATAAAGAAACAAATTGCAGCAGTCAGCCAAGCAACAAAAACAATTCCAATAGAAATTTTGGACACCTTCTGACTTCCACGCTACAATAAAATAATTACCAAGTCCATCAAATTCAAGAATTCAGTCCATATAACAAGAGAACAACAATATTCTCAATGAGAAGAAAAATCATTCTTACTTCATAGATTGCAATCTGGAACAATGTAATAGCTGTCAACAGAACAGCATGGATTGAAAAAGCAACATCATTTGCTGCCACAGGTATCATCTGAAACAGATAAAATTATAACTGTAAGATTGTCAAATTAAATCCTTAGTATCAAAGACTTTAGTTTATTACCCTTCTTGCATCATCAGAAAACTAGTCCTAAATTGATCAGATTCTTGGATCATTTTCCCAGCCACAACATTAAGGCAGCAATTATGTTTTAAATTTTTATATACATAAGAACAGACATTACTTACACTCTCAGACAATTCCAATAATTAAAATAAAAAGAATAAGTTGAGACTATAATAGTTTCAATTTCCATATAAATTGTGAGATTCCTATATTACAGGAAGAGAAGTGCCTATTTGGATTCCCTTTTAACATGATGGAATAGCATAACATAAAGATATTAGCATAAGAAACGGTTTTTGTGGTATTTTATATTGAAAATTGATTAGTTTGAGAACAAGAACAAACCTCGTTATAACCATATTTCTCAAAGTATTGCTTCTGAATAGCAGAGCTGAAGTAGAGAGAAGCGTTGTATATGAGATAGGAACTGTGCTTCGTCAGATTCAACAGCACGAAATCGAAGTTGAGCCCAACAACACTAAGTTCAAAAAAAAAAAAAAATGAACTATTGAGGGTCAAACGCAATAATAGGAAATGAAAAAGGAAGAAGAAGAAGAAGATGAGAGGAGGAACCTCTTCCTGCGAAAATTCAAGATGACTTGAGGGTAGAAACTGATGGACCAAGAAACGAAAGCGAACCAACCCAGAACTTCGTAGGTAACTTGAAGTGGAACTGAATTCCAAGACGCCATTTCTTTCTCTTCTCTTTTCTTCAATCAGAAACTGAATTTGTGCGTGGACCCCGGAACTTTTCTTCAATATAAAGGACTCTAATGCTGACGTAGACAAAAACAACTAACTCCTAAAAATCTGAATAATTACTTTACTCGTTCAATTTATTTGCCCGCGAGCTTACAAAAATAAATATTTTTAAAGTTAACATTTAAATTAAAATGAAATATTCTTACGAAAAAATAAATAAATAAATGGAATGTGTCTGTAAAATATTTTATAGAGTATTAAATTTTCTCCGATTCTCATTCATTAAAATTACTAATGAAAACGGATTATTGCAAATACATCACCTGAATTTGTGGTAATAATTACTGGTATTTCCTATTACGACGAGTTTAATTATAATTAAAATCATTCTCTTTTAATAAAAATCAAACTCATCAGCTCTTCTTACCATTTCAATATAGAATTTAATAATTATGCACTGTAAGTGTAAAAAAAATTTACACATACATCCAATGACATGTTGCCACATCATTTAATAAATTTAATAGTACATAATGTGTCGTATTCATTAAATGATGTGGCAACACATTATTGGATGACTTTGTAAATTTTTTTTACATTTACAATGTATAGTTTTTAAATTCAATTTGAAAAGCAAATTGTAAATGTCATATATCCAAATGTTTTATGTTTTATATAAACACTTGATTTTTATAATAATTTATTATTGAGGGATATGTATGAGAATAAAATATTATTTAATTCATTTATTTGGAATCATATTTAAGAAATTTCGTAAATTAAGATTACTAAAATATATTTATATAAACATTTATTGCTAAATACTTCTCATTCTTATAAAATAAATGTATCTAGACTCTCGCGTGTCCAAATACATTTTGTTTTGTACCTTCACGGATATTTGCCTCTATATGCATCAAAACTTATTTTGGATTAAAAAACATTTCATTCTCCAAATGAATAGATATGCCCAATAAATAGATAGCACACCACTTGATATGATTAACATTCTATTTGGATAAGTCGTCTATAAATAGCATGCTATCTTACTAACATTCTATTTCAGTATTTAGATAAGTGGTCAGGAAATAAAGAGGCCAAGAAAATAACAAGGACACTAAGAACTTTGATGCTTCTTTGTTTATGGACGGAGAGTAATAACATTTACAAGTTATGAAATTTTTATTTATGAATTTAAAAAATATTTATTAATTTTTAAATGTTTTTAACGTGTAATGTCTTAAATTTTGGACCTAGGCCTAGTTTTGGGAGATGAGTTAGGTTTAAGTCCAAAATCTAAGATGATGTTTCTCTATATGGTATTGGAAGTCTATCTTGCTTAACCGCACTACGATCCTCAATTATTGATCTCACCCCACAATCCACCACTAAACATAAACCTCTTGTCGAACTCAATACCACCACTCAGCTTCCAATTAAACTCAATGCCTTTAATTACCCAGCATGACATAAGCAATTATGTTCTCTCCTTGTTGCTCATGCTCTTGAAGGGTTCATTGATGGGACCTTACCATGTCCTCCCTCTACCATTGGTAAAGGATATGCAACTCAAACCAATCCTGACTATGTCTATTGAATTCGCCAGGATCAGCTACTATATCTTGCTCTACTTGGTTCTTGTGATGTAGAGGCAAGGACTGTCATGTCATCAGCTAACACCTCTTCTGATGCTTGGAATCGGTTGAAAAAGGCCTATTCCAATTGTTCACGCTCGCGTATCATGTCATTGAAAGAGCGTCTTAACTCCATCACCAAAGGAACATCACCTGTCAGTGACTATCTGCGCTTATTCGCACTATTGCGGATGAGTTGGCCCTCATTGGTTACCCATTGGATGATTTCAATCTTTTCATTCATGCTCTAAATGGCTTGGGTCCCTTCTATCGAGATTTCACGACATCTGTCCATACACGCGACTCCCCACTAATGTTTGATGACCTCTTTGACAAGCTAGTGGACATTGAAATCTATCTTCAACGCGAGGATTGTGTCATCAGTACTGCTCCTCTCAATGCTAACTTTTCCAATCGGAACTTCTTTGGTTCCAACCGCGGTCGTCCTCACTCTTTTCACAATTCCTCAAAGAGGTCTACATCTACCTCTACTCTTGTCTGTCAGATATGTGACAAGAAGGGCCACACGGCAAAGACATGTTATAAGCACTATGGTTATCCACCTAAATAGGCTCCTCCCTCTGTACGTGCGCAAATATGGCGCATAAATCTGAAAGCAATGGCCTTACATGGCTGCTTTGGCTCTGGCACTTCTCATCATGTGACTAATGATCTCAATAATCTTTCTATCAAATCAAAGTACACTGGACAAGATACACTCACTATGGCTAATGGCACTAGACACGAGGGTGATGTTGTTACGCGAATCTAATGAGGACAATGTGTACAAGCTACCAATTAATTGAAGCCTTTTTCCTATCTCTTCTATTTCTCTATACAAGTTAGCTTTTGGGGTTGAGTTAGGCCCGGTCCATAATTAAGATATTGCACGCATACAAATGGAATATGACATATATATTTAAAAATTTGATTAATACCTTATATTGATAATAAACTAATATGAGAGCAAATTATAGGGTGAACACTTTTAGATTTGGATCCATCATATACTCCCAAATTTATTATTATAAAAAATAAATCTAATTTTATATAATATATATACTAAAAATTAAATTTATGAGTTTTTTTTGCTAAGTAAAGAGAAATATATTAAATGGAAGTACAAGAGGTAATCCAACCCAAAAAGGGGTACCTCAAGAAACATTCTTACTTCATTATTGAAAAAGAAACTCAACATTATGTAAGATGATAAGGGCAAGATCAAATCAGAAGGACAAAATATAAAGACTCGTGATAGGAATTCAACTTTGATAAATCTTGATCTAAGTTTCTAAGTAAAAGAAGAATCTTAAGTGAATATCACTATAGGGAAGAAGAAGTTAAACTTTCTACAACATCTAGAGGAACGTCTCTAAAGATTTCAAGACCTTAAGTAATCCTTATTAAATACAACTCAGACAGTAACTTAGATAGAAGGTCAGGCTTAGACCTCAGAATGGTGGCTTAAGATCCAATTAATCTAAAGAGCCTTAAATTGTACTTAGTCTTTTATACTGACATGGAAGGACGTCGCTGAAAAAGGAAAAAGAATCTAATATCAAATAAGTAACAAACAACTAGTTTGAAGATAGTGCCTATAAATACATGAGAAGACTTGAAGAAAATTAAGATACTTAGAAACTCTACTCAATCCTTATCTCATTAAATTCTTCAATATTTTGGTATTTTAGTTCATCGTACTAATCACTCAATTTGTTATTTTATATTTCAGTCTTAGTGATTGATCCTTAGCTTTGTGTATATCCACTAAATTATGTTTTATATATTTCTCAAATCCACCTTTTTTTAGAGGATTTAAAAGTATGTTCCAATTCACACTCAGGAAGATCTTAAGATTTAATGTGTGTCAAACTCCCAACTCTATCATTTTCACTTGTTAGAGGACTTAGAAGTGTTCTTAAATAAATTATGTTCTCAAATCCATCATTTTTTGCAATAGATATGAATGAATTTTTCATATTCGTCATTCTGAAATAAATGCTTGTAATATACTACCTTCGATCTTATTTATAAGAGACAAAAAATATTTTTTTTGTGCTAAATATAAAAAACATAGTATTATTTTGAATTGTATTAATTATGAAGTTCACTTTATATCCTTAATTTATTGTCCACTACTCACCTATTTCCTATGACAGTGGATGTACTGTGATATTTTCAATGACCAACTGTTGGGTATGAGTTACTACTTTAATGATAGCTTTAATTAGAAATATTTTTACGACTACTTTAATTATTTAATAGTAAGGATAATTCTATAATAAAATTTAAAATTGCGGTTTATTAATTACACTTGACCGGTTTTAAGGTACTTTCTTGTTCTTGATGATTTAATTAGTTTTACGTTTCTTATAAATAGGATCAAATGTTGTACTCCCTCTAGACTCTCAAATATAAGCAACAAAAATTCAACTTATGGTGGTCCAAAATATAAGCAAATCCCAACTAATTTTACCCTATTTAATGACCTCGTACCAAAATACCCTTTAATTAAATTCAAATTTTATTTTCCAATAACCTTATGTAATGAACCACGTAGAGAGAGTGCTTCCACTTAGAACAAATTTCAATAAAATTGAAGTCTTCCATGAAGTGTAATTTAGAGAATAGAATTGATTTTCAAAATGATATCAAGAAAATTAAATGAGGTTAACTAATTTTCTTAATTAGCGTGAGTTAGTTTTTTTTTCTTATATTCGAGTCA
This sequence comes from Sesbania bispinosa, assembly GCA_026901365.1. NCBI lineage: Eukaryota > Viridiplantae > Streptophyta > Magnoliopsida > Fabales > Fabaceae > Sesbania > Sesbania bispinosa. The sequence goes on from QLOH01000329.1 coordinate 639,148, forward strand.
GAGTAGTATTTCTTTTAAAGTAATTTTACTATTATTTTTTGGAGAATGTTAACAAGTGTCCTAAGGATATCGATTAAAGAATAAAAAATATATTTTTTTATTGAATTGTACAGCATTTAATGTTATAAATGTAATTAATGTTATAATTTCCAATAAAGATCTTACATATATTAATTCCTTAACCCATTTCTTTAGGGTAGTTGTTAGCAAGACCCTTAATTTATACTCCCCCGGTCTTATTTATAAGACAATTCACACAAAAACACACGTATTAAGAAAAATAATTAATACATTGATTTTCAATATATAAGTTTACCCCTATTTAAAATTAAATTTTACTACCATGATAATTGTGTTACTTTAAAAATTTTAATGGTCAATAGTGATAAATATGAGAAAAAACAATAAATATTTCTAAGTTTATATACTTTATCTTATAAATAACTAGTATGGATCTCGTGCGATGCACGGATCTTATATTCTATTTCATAATACTTTTTATACATCATTAATAATTCATATTAATATTAATATTAATATGATATGATATGTAATATCATTTACCATAAATGTATAATAATACATATAAATATAAAATTAAAGGTTCATTTCATATATTGCATTTCAAAATAAAAATGGAGTATTTATTAAATTTCAGTATTTAAAATTTAATATGGTGATTAAAAGAGCAAACAATAAATAAATACATAGGTACATATAATTGCCAAGTTATTTTGTTATCAATTTATCGTTTAACATGTCTCTTACTTGATATGTTTATAAATAATTTTTAGTTATGAATACAATTGTAAAAGTTTAACATTGAACATGACTCTTTCATCTCAAGTTAAAACTTATATGGTATTTATTACAAAATAAAAAGGCATCATTAGAAATAAGAAGCATTTGAAAGATGTATCAAAAAATATTACGTGACAAAAAATAATAAAAAAGAAAATAGAATATTATTACACGATTTATAAATATTAACACAATATTATTATTAAAAAAAGATTAACACAAATAGATGTAATAACCTTTGGTGCACATGTAACGTAGTTTTGTTTTTAAATTTTTATATATAATTTTAATATTAGAGTAATTATTATAATAAAATAACGAAACTATTATAAATAAATTTAAATATAATAAAACTATTGACAATTAAATGAAAATGAAGGTAACAATAAATAAAAATTAGTGTAAGAAAAGCAAATAAATAATAAACTATTTCAAATATATTCAAAAACAAATGTGAATAGTAACAAAAACTAATTAAAAATTAACCACACTGTAATATTTAAATAAATAAAATAATTAAACATATTTTTTCATTCTATTAGCTTCAATGTCAGAGTCGTTATTTAGTCATATGCGAACGCGTATTAAATTTATTTAAATTATTGTTTTTTTTCAAAAAAGAAATATATAAAATTATTTAGGATAATTAATCTATAAAATATTATATTTGGAAATGGAAACCAAATACCTGTGAAAGTAGGCCACAATATTATAGCAATATCTCAAAATTACTCTGTCATTCCAATTTTACGTTAATCGATAAAACAGTACAATTCAATCTAATCAACTTTCACACAAATATGTCCTAATAATAGATCAAAGCAAAAAGTAAAACTTTCATGTTTAATATATTTAATCTCATAACTTAACACTATTCATAGGGAGGCCCATCTAAAGAGGCCCAAAAAGGAACAAAAAAATTTTCATCTGAGTGAACAGTACTTAAAAATCTAGATCAATGTAATAGTATAGATACCATGAAAAAACTTTAAATATTATTTTATAAATAGGACCGGAGAGAGTACTAATATTTCAAAAAAAAAACTAATGAAATAGTTTCATAAATAAATTGTGTTTTAAAATTATATTGATATTTTAACATATAAATTAATAATAAAAGATATATATTAAAATAATTTATTTGTTTCCGGCCTTCCTCAACAATAATAGACCTTTTATGTGGTGTTTACACGTTACACATCCCTATAAAATGAAAGGATGGTACAAATTTCAATGATTGTGTTCTAACTTCTAAGCAACAGGTTACGGTGTGTCATTCGTCTATCGCAAGGTTTAACCACGCTTGGACGCTATTGCGGTGAGATTCAATCTGTCAGTAAAGTTTTCAAGCGGACCTGTTCGGTAGTTGGCGCGAAAATTAATAAAAATTTCAGAATCTATAGTTATCTATATATATATATATATATAAATGAATGAACTCTAGTGGTATTTTTTTCAGTCTAAATAAGGTTAGTAATGTAATTAACAATTGTCACTAATGTGGAGCCTAGTATGAGAGAGAGAAAGCCAATAAAAATTCATATTTATGTCATCATTTATTTACTCACTTATTCTTTTACCTATAATTAGTCATTCTAATTATTGTGAAGCATATTATGAAGAGAGAGAGTGTGTCATCCACACCACTTATTATCTTTCTACAATTAATCATAGGAGCATATTGTGGAGAGAAAGAATGCTTATAATTTAGATTTAGGGGTCTCAATCTCAAATTATCTCTTTTTTAAAATTGAAAATTATTTTATTGACAAAAAATTCTTTTTAATTTTTTATAATTTTCGTTTTCTATGTATTCATCAAAGTTGAGTAAATATTGCATAAAATTTATTAATTTATAAATAAACAATTATATCTATATATATATATATCTATCTATAGTATAAATAAAGATAAAGTGAAAACAAGAAAGTTTGTTGATGTGGCACTCCCATATGCATTCTCTCCTTAACCAATCTTCTTAGACACCTTCTATTTTTAGTAATAAATTTAAACAAATTATATAAAAGAAAATAAAAATGCATAAGGGATATAAATGCATAGATATAGTGGGTTTTAATTGTTAGTTTTGACTACCCATTATGTTTCCAATAATACGGCTGGTTACAAAAAAAAATTGCAATTTCCCATATTTATTTTCTTTTTCTATTTCCCATATCTTTTTTATTCAAATTCAAATTTTCCCACTTAAAATTCATTTTCGTGTGCTTATAAATTTAGTCAGATCATTGGAAGCATAAAATTTCTAAGCAGTTGCAGCACCGAGAACTCCTCTCTCAATGGGTTATATCCTCCCTCTCTCTCCTCTATTGCTCTCTCTCTTTCTCTCTATTTTTTGTTATTTTAGTAAGTTTGAAAGCTTCTTTCTCTTTAGTTCTATGGCACAATGGGGTGCAACATGTAGAGCAACAGTGATATGGCAGTGTGGTGGTGATCACGTGGCCGCGAGATTGGAGGTGGTGGTGGTCGCGGCGGTGATCATGTCTGCAATCGGGTTTGGCTACAAGATTGGAGTGGTTTCAACGGTGTTGTGACTGGTAGGTTATCTCCTATCTCTCTCTTTTTTATTTGTGCCTTTTTGTTTATGTTATTCATGTTTGCAGTTGGAGCTTTTGAATCTCTCAGGGTTGCTTTAGATTCAGTTATGGCCCTTCTAAAGCTTTATCCGTATGGCTTTCAACTGAATTGGATGATCAGTAAAAGTTGATAATGTTGCAGCTATCTTGAGAACATGTTTTACTACTTTTGATGGAATTTGATAGCTTCGAATTTCACAGCTCATACAAGCAACAGAGAACAAGAGACGTATTTATTTCTGAATTTTTTGACAGAATACTGTGATAAGTGATAAGTTCCTGTAGCAAAATAATTTTAAGACTTTTTATTCTTTTTTACATTTCTTACAAGTCATGGAAGGTAGGTTAAGGAATAGCAATATGAAACAATTCAGTGATTTGTATATACATATATATACCTTTCCATTTGTATTTATATGTAGAAATATTAATTGATTCCCATTTCAAATTATATTAATTGTTTTTATTATAGATACCATTTATATTACAAAAAATTTAATTGATTTGTAATAATTAACAATCATATGGATTTACAAGTAATCATATTTGAATTGATATTTGATAGTAATTGAATTTACAATTACTGAATCAATTCTTGTAAAGCATGATTTTATTAAGACAATTATAAATTTTGAAGGAGTATATTGAAGGAACTTCGGAAGTAATGTAATAAGCGTTTTTAAAAAAATCTTTAAAAAATGGAGAATAAAAGAAAAGATAATAAAAATGGTACAACAATTTTGTATGAAGGGTTAAAAATAGAAGTTATCTTAAAATTGAGTTTTTTTTTTTGTAAAATTTTATTTTTTTATTAATTATAATAGTTTAGTATTAGAGTGATTGGATATTCCCAATAAACAATGTTGTCTCATTTTATTTTTAATTGAGATATATTAAAATCTTACTAAAATAAAATGATAGCAATTCAATGATTTGAATATTTTTTTGGTAAATATTCAATGATTTGAATATATGGAATTAAATATATACTATTCCTTTTGTATGTAGATGTTAATTAATTGATTCTCCTTTCAAATTATATTAATTGATAAATTTATTTATATTTGTTTGTTGTGAAAATTTTCAATTGAAATCAAAAACTTTCTTGATACTGAAAGTACAATCTGGGACTAGAATCTGAATCCTCCAAAGGTTCTTTTTAAAATTAGGTTTACTTAGAAAAACGTATTCAAAGAGTAACAAAATTTTGAATCACTTGTTTTCTAAAAGAAAATAACTTCGAAAATCAATTTTGAAGATTAAACAAACTTTCAAAGAGATGAAGATTAAAGGACAAAGTGCAGGAATTGAAAGTGCGGAATTTTAAATAAAAGAAAGAAAAACTTCAGAATTTAAATAAAAGAAAGTAAAAATTTGCAGAAAAGTAAATACAGAATTTAAACAAATCAAAGAAAAATATGCATAAATGTAAAGAACAAAATGTAAATCAAAGAAAAGAAAATGACAGAATTGTAAATGACATTAATTGAAAGTTGGGTGTTTTCGATATTAGACGTTGGGTGTTTCAGAGAAGTTTCAGTAAAATGAAATCCAACCACTTGTTACATCATAATCTGACCTATTTATAGACTTCTAATCCTAACAGACACTTAACTAGATTTTGACACGTATACAAGCCTAAATGACGTGTCAAATTTCTAAGCAAGACACGTATTCAAATCAGCAACGGTCTTCAATTTGAAAAATAACCGATAGCCTAAGGTCTTGACACTTGTCTTCTGCATGTTAACTTCAATAACTGCTTGCTTTAGATCTTGACATTTGTCTCTGGATGGTAACTTCTGATAACTGCTCTATTTGAAATCTGATGAGTCTTCGAATTGCCTTTCAAAATCTGACAGGTCTTCGAATTCCTTTCCAAGCTTCTGACTTCATAAATTCTTTTAAGTTATCTGGAACGTCTTTCTTCTCTTAAGTCAGTCTTCGATTTCCATTTGAACTTCGAATCACATCTTGAAACTTGATCAAATCTTTGGAATAATTTATCTTCTTTATTTCCACATGTTGTATTTTCTTGACGCATTTCATTCGAATTTCTCATGTAATTAGAATTGCATTCGCATGTGAATAAAAGACTTGATTTATCTTATGTCTCATGCCTTCAAAAGACCTTTCAAATTCAAATAGGCACTCAATCAAATATCTGTATTCCTTTCAAATGTATATAAAACAATGCCTCAAATTTCGAATTCAAAATACAAAAACTTCAAATTTCACTAAGTCATAATGTGTTTTGATTCCTAATAGACCTCTAGAATCCTCTTTGTATTCCTCGAATTCGAATATACTAGTCCAATATAACTTAGAAAAATTTGTAAATTTCACCTCAACAGATACACCCTTAAAATATTAGTTTCGAGGAATATGTTAACATCAGTAGAAACTACTATTTTAATAACATGAGGAAGTCATTCAAAAATATTACTTCTTTTGATTAACTGTTCACCTTTCAACTTCCTTGCCTTCCATTGGTCAAAGTGTAGCAGTACAAGGACTTGAAGCAAGTATTTAAGCCATTGAAGAAATGCCCAGCTTTATGAAATCTTTTCAAAATTTATGAACCCTTTGAATGACTTTTATTGGTGCTCTGGACAGATGGCTCGAAAATACTATGCCCTTCGAATGAAACATATTGTTCATAAAAGACCAAGGCCAAAGAAAATTTTAATACCAGAAGGCATTGAGGTGGAATTTCGAATTCCTTCTTTAACATTATGAACTCTTTTAAATGATTCTGATTCATACATCTCTTTGATTATAGATTCAGACTATAAATTCATCTTCAAAATCAGCAGCTGAACAAACTGCAACTGACAAATCTGATCAGGAGAAATCTTCGAAAGAAGAAAATGAAGATAAAGAACAAAGTGTGAGTTCTCTTCCAGGATCTCAACCAGAAGATGAGAGTCCTCAGAAAGAATCAGAATCGAAAGAAGAAAATGAAGAAGAAGGTGATGTCCAAGGCACTAATATGGAAGGGGTTGAACCAGGTTCAAAGGATAAAGTTGAGAAAGAGTCTAATCCTGAGTCTTCTCAATCGAAAGAGAACGAAACTGAAAATCTGACTAAAGCAACAACTTTGACCAAGGATCCCCCTCAAGATCAATCAAAAGTTGACATCCCTTCGACTCCATTCAAAGAAAGTGTAGTTCCTGAAAATCCTTCTGAAATTCAAAGTGAAATGACTGCTACTCATCAAACCACTCCTTTGAATGTTTCAGAAGCTAAGCCTTGCTCTTCTAATAAATCTCTAACCCCTTCAAGCTTGAAAGAATGCTTGAATGTATTGGATGAAAATCCTTTTGTTGTCCTCGACCTTTTGAATAGTGAGGGTTCAATGTCTTCTGCTCATTCAGAGTCTAGGTCTTATCAACCCACCACTGAATCTGTTGAGCACTTGATTGAAGGTCTGAGAAACTTGATATTCCTTGATGATTTCCTTGAATTATTTCGAAAAGATGTTGAATATCAGTACAAGGTACAGAAGAAGCTTGAGGCGATTTATGCTCGACAAAATAACCTGTCTGCTCAACAACTCAAAGGATTGGATGCTTTCAAAAACATCTATGTTAAAGTTACAGATATTTTGAGAGAGGATCAATCGAACTCTATAAAAGCTTCTGAAATCCGGGTTGACAATGATGATATGTTGGAAAAATTAAACGATTCTAGGACCAAAATGTCAAAGCTTCAAGAAAGTATGGGAACTCTAAATGTTCAACTATCTTCCGTTGTAGAGCAACGTAAGAAAATTGAAGAGCAAATCAAGAAGATGACAAGATTCTGATCTCAGAGGAGAACAATTGCAAGACTTCAATGTCCAAACTTGAGAAAAGAAAGCTCGAGCTCCTTGATGGGGTGAAGTATGTTTCAAGTGAGCTGGTGAAATCGAACGAACTTCTGGCTAGTATTGATCAAAAGGACAAAGTCTTAGCACAACAATATGAAGATCTGAATCAAGTCTATGAGCCCATGAAAAAGAATCCTCCTTTTTATCTTTGCTTTATTTTTACTATTTGTCAAAACACTTTTTGATTGGTGCTTTGGAGTCACCAACTAATCTGAATGTTTCTAGACAATTTTAACTTCATGCAAAGTTGGTTTATATTGCTTTAAGTATTTTCCATTTATGCTTAGAATTCGATTGTCACCTGATAATTCTCTAATCGAATAGGCATTATTCGAAAATACCTTTTCAACTTCGAATGGTCCTTCCCAATTCGGAGACCATTTCCCAAATCGTTTATATTTTTTATCAACAGGTAAAATCACTTTCCAAACAAGATCTCCCTTGTCAAAAGACTTGGATTTTAATTTACGATTGTAAATTCGAGATACTTGTTCTTTTTGCCTGATGATATTTTCTAAGGCTCTTAATCTAAACTCATCCAATTCATTTAATTCATCCAACATCAAGTTATAATAATCTTGAGTGGGTAAATCAAATTGTCTTTGCACTCTTATTGATTGAAAATGAATTTCAACTGGTAAAACTGAATCATGACCATAGACCAGCTTATAAGGTGTAAATTCTGTTGCATCTCGAGGAGAATTTCGATATGCCCACAAAATTTGACTTAACGTCTTATGCCAATTTCAAGGTCGTTGGTCAAGATTTTTCTTAATCAAAGAAATAATTGTTTTATTGACAGCTTCAACTTGCCCATTTGCTTGTGCATAATAGGCAATTGAAGTAAGAAGTTTGATTCCATTTTCTTGTGGAAACCTCTTAACTCTTTGGCCTGTAAATACAGTTCCTTGATCAGTTGAAATTGATTCAGGAAGACCAAATAAAAAAACTATGTTTTCTTGAATGAACTTAATCACGTCTTCTTGAGTTACATCTTTTAATGGGATTGCTTCTACCTATTTTGTAAAATAATCTATAGCCACTATAATATATTTATGCCCCCTAGATGATGAAGGATAGATTTGACCAATCAAATCGATAGCCCATCCTCTAAAAGGTCATGGCTTTATTATTGAATGTAATTCACTTGCAGGGATTTGTTGAATGAAACCATGTTTTTGACATTCTGTTTGTGGTGATAAAATGCAAATTTGAAAATTAACTGTATCACTTTGATTCTAAGAACAATCTGGAGATTAGAATCAGATCCTCTTACGTGACTCGTTTTAAAAAAGTAGATTTATGGTGTTTCTGATTTATAAAAAGTCTTTCAAAAAGTTTCAATTTCCTGGAGAAAATTATACTAATTGGTACAGAATATCACCAATTCAATCTTGAATTTACAGAAATCCAGAAATGATAATTTTCAAGGTATTTGATTCAGAAATCTATCAAACTTCTCCAAAGTTTAGAACTATTTGATATAGAATTTCATCAAAAAGTCTAAATAGAATTTTTAGAAATGAAAGAAGAATTAAACTTTCAAGGAATAGTAAGAATAAAATTTCAAAAGAAGAACATGCGAAAAGTAAACTGCAGAATGTAAATTGCAGAATGTAAACAAAGAAAAGAAAATTGAATTGTAAGAACAATTGCATTAAAAGAAATGGATGGGTTCATCACATACTTTCTTCTCCTTGTAACCTGTTTGTCGCAGTGAGTTCGGACGTATAAGGTGTTTCAGAGAATTTGAGTATGAGTGATTTGCCAACCCTTATTACATTAAGAGTTTCCCTATTTATAGATTCCTAATTCTAACGGCTAACTAATGTACATTTGACACATCATCTATCCCTATGTGCTGGCAGCGTGCATGCTTGCCACGTCTTCTGTTAACCAGAAAACTGCTTCTGATCTTCAATAACTGTCTTCTTTTGTCTTCTGACTTTTCGAACTTTTTTCTTCAGAAATCTTCTAAGTCTTCAGATATCTTGTTTTCAAATTCTTTGTTCCTGCTTCTCGAATTCTTGCTTTCTGATTTCTCGAAATCTTCTTTCTGGAATTTTGACTTCATGGATTCGAGAACATCTTCAACTTTGACACTTAGTCTTTTCTTGATACCTGAACTTGATAAATCTTTTCTCATTTCAAGATTTGACTTCACTCTTCTTCTCTTTTCTAAATTCTCTAAAGAAACTCTTCAAAGAATATGAAGAAGTTAATCTCTTTACTTTTCTGAATACTATTGTTTGTTATTTCTCGAATCTATATTTATCTTCTTTTCGAATTTCTAAAGTCTCTTTTGTATCAACTCCAATCAAGAATTCTTTAAGTTAGCATACTCATTATTAAAATTCGAAATAAGGTATTTTGACCTCTTCTGTAGATTCGAAACAATACCAAACCTTTACCATTTGTGGAATTCGAAACAACTAAAAATCAAATCCCAACAGATGCCCCCCCAAAAATAGTCTCTTTCAAGAATCTATTTTTTGCAGAAAGAGATATTTTTGGAACAAACTTTTGGTATTCCTTTTGACCTTTATAACCTTTTCTCATTTGAAACATGTCTTCTTCATGTGAACTCAAAGAGTTGGCCAAAGGTTTAAAGTTAAGGCCTATAAGAATCAAATCCCAAGTGGGGTTGTGGAACAAGTAAACCTTTCACTCTCTTTTCAAAAGAAAAATATCAACTTCTTCCCTTTTATTCTTGTTTATCTAATTCAGGTTATTTGCTATATTCAGATAAACATTTCTTCAAGTTCTCAAGCTGAAAGTGGTGCCAATGAAGAAAAAACAATAGAAAGCCCACTTCAAGCTACCTCTTCGAAAAAGTCTTTGCCAAAGGGTAAATCTTTAGACAATATCGAAGAGAGTAATGAGGAACAAGAAGAAAAAGGAGAAGAAGAAGAAGTTCAATCCCTTTCCGATCCAACCAATGAAGATTCTCAGATGGAAGAAGAGAAAGATGATCCAACAGCTTCTCCTGAACCTGATTCTGAAAGAACCAAGGAATCTCCTTCAAAAGAGATTCAAACTACTCAAACTGAGTCAGGCACTCCCGAAAAGGCTCCAGGATTTTCGAGGGATTCATCTAGGTCTACCCCTGTATATAGTGCCATGGATTTAGATGATTGCCTCAAAAGTTTGGATGAAAATCCTTTCTTGATTTTGGAAGTGCTTTCAGGAGAAGTCTCATTGTCATCAGCCCACTCTGAAGCAACAGTTCAGAATCCACTATGTGAAGAGGATTCCATTGATAAAGCTCTTCAGAATTTCAAGAAATTAGTCTTCGAGAAATCTATGATGAAAGAAATTCCGAAGGATCCTCTCTACAGAGAAGAAATTGCAAATTATTTAACTTTCTTTGAAAAGAAACATGCTGATTTTTCTGAGTCTCAACAGCAGTTGATCAGAAGCTTTTCAGAGCTATATCATAATACTGTTCGGACTATTGACCAAATCGAACAGACCACTTCGAAATTGGTCATGCAGAAAAATGAGAAGGCTGAATTGGTGGATAAAATGCAAGACAGTAAGATCAAGGTGACCAAATATGAACAATCCATCAATCAAAATACTTTGAAGATTGAAAAGCTGCAAAGAGAAAACTTAAGGCTTGAAGGCCTTATCAAAAAGTATCAAGAAGAATCAGAAAGAACTAAGTTGGCAAAAAGTGAGCTCGAAACCACATTGTCAAAGCAGAAGTCTACTCGAATGGACATTCTAAACTCTGTTCGAGGTATTTCGAGGGATGCTGTTAGGGTTTCCAAAGACATTGATAATCTGGAAAGAAATAACAACAGCCTGAAGATCTACTATGAAGACCTTATGCACAATTTTGCCAAGTTAAAGAGCGAGGCTCCTTTTTAGCTTATTTCTTTGTTCTTTCACGTTTCTTCTATAACTTTTGTTATTTTGAGCATGGGCTCGAATTTTCATTGTCCCCTGAACAATTTGTTTTCCTTTATGCACAATCTTGAATTCCTGCAAGTTTTCCTTTAAATATTTTCCATTTATTGACATTATGCGCAAATCACCAACTAATTCTCGAATTGAATACGCATTATTGGAAAATATTTTCTCAATTTCGAAGGGTCCCTCCCAATTAGGTGACCATTTACCAAACCTTTTAGACTTTTTATCAATTGGTAAAATTAACTTCCAAACATAATCACCAACTTGAAATTCTTTTTTCTTAACCCTTCTATTGTAACAACGAGTAATTTGCTCTTTTTGTCTAATTATATTTTCAAGAGCAACCAACCTTTCTTCATCAAGTTGATTTAATTCATCAAACATCAAATTCCAATAATCTTGAGAAGGTAACTCAAACTGCCTTTGAACTCTTATTGATTGCAAGTTCACTTCAACTGGAAATATAGCATCATGACCATATACCAACTTATAAGGGGTAGTTTGAGTAGCTTCTCTTGGTGAATTTCTATAAGCCCAAAGAATTTGATTCAAAGTTTCATGCCAATTTCTGGGACGTTGCCCAATATGTCTTTTAATTAAAGCAATAATAGTTTTATTAACTGCTCCAGCTTGACCATTGGCTTTTGCATAATAAGGTGTAGAAGAAAGTAATTTTATCCCTTTTGATTCAGCAAACCTAACCATTTTTCTTCCAGTAAACACTGTTCCTTGATCTGTAGTAATGGTTTCTGGTAAGCCAAATCGGAATATAATATTTTCTTCAATAAAACGAATGATATCTTCTTGAGAAACTTCTCTTAAAGGAATTGCTTCTACCCACTTGGTAAAATAATCAACTCCAACTAAAATAAACTTATGGTTCCTCGAAGAAGCTGGATGTATCATTCCAATTAAGTCTAAAGCCCATCCTCTAAAAGGCCAAGGCTTTATGATTGAATGTAATTCACTTGTTGGAACTTGTTGCACATTTCCATGCTTTTGACATTCTTCACAAGACTTAGCGAAATTGTGACAATCTTTGGCCATTGAAGGCCAAAAGAATAATTTCCTTTTCAAAATCCATTCCATTTTCTTCCCTGCTTGGTGAGCTCCACAAGCCCCTTCATGTACTTCAACTAAAGCCAAGTAAGCTTCAGTTTCTCCCAAGCATCGAAGCAAATTCCCATCAATAGCTTTTTTATAAAGCTCTTCACCCAAAATACAATAATTTATAACCTTATATTTCAAGTGTTTTTTATTTATCTGGAAAGGATTTTGTATAAGATTCACAATTTCTCTTCTCCAATCATTCTGATCTAGAAGATTTATATTGTGAATATCAAATTCATTCATTGGAAGTCTTCTATGAATATCACTAATTTTCTTGAGAGTTCCAATTGAAATTCTATATCCTGAAGCTATTTGAGCCAATTCATTGCCTTCGAAATTTTGACCTCTTGGAATGTGTTCGATTTTTACTTCATCAAACATTTCCAGAAGTTTATTGGCTTGAACCAAATACTTAGCCAATTTTGGATCTAAACATTTATACTCTTTAGTTACCTGTTTCATAACTAATTGAGGATCTCCTTTAATGTGAATATTTCTCGAATTAAGAGAAACCAAAATTTCGAGACCAGTAATAAGAGCTTCATACTCTACTACATTGTTTGAACAATGATGTTTTATTTCAAACATCATTCGAGTTGGAAATCCTTTGGGTGAAATCAATAAAATTCCAATCCCTGATCCATTCTTATGTTTGGATCCATCAAAATATAATTTCCAAGGCTCTAAGCCTACATATACTGAATCTGCAATTGGAATTGGGGGATGATCAACTAAGAAATCTGCAACTACTTGTCCTTTCATTGATTTCAATGGGACAAATTTTAACGAAAACTCAGTCAATGCTAATGCCCATTTCCCCACTCTACTGTGCAATATAGGTTTTAACAACATGTGCTTTATTACATCAAAGTGAGAAATTACAAATACATTATGAGGTTTGACATAATACTTAAGTTTAGTACAAGAAAAGTACAAACATAAACACAGTTTTTCTATAGCACAGTATCTAGTTTCTGCATCATTAAGGATTCTACTTAAATAGTAAACAACTCTTTCAACGCCATTTTCGTCCTCTTGAGCCAACATACTTCCTATAGTGGCTTCTGAAGCAGAAATATATAACTTCAAAGGTTTTCCTGGCAAAGGAGGAGTCATAATCGGAGGAGTTGTCAAATATTTCTTGATTTCCTCAAAGACTTGTTGATGTTCATTTTCCCATTTGAAGTTCTCTTCTTTATTCAATTTCAGTAATGGGGAAAACACCCTTGTCTTTCCTGATAAATTCGAAATGAACCTTCGAAGAAAATTCACTTTTCCCAGAAAAGATTGAAATTGTTTCTTGGTAGTAGGTGGAGATGCTTCGAGAATTGCCTTAGCTTTGTTTTTATCAATCTCAACACCTTTTTAGTGTACAAGAAATCCTAAGAAATTTCCTGCAGATACACCAAAAACACATTTAATAGGATTCATTTTCAAACCATGCTTTCTCATTTTCTCGAAGGCTTGTCTTAAATAATCTAAATGTAAGTCCTTTGATTCAGACTTAACCACAACATCATCTATATAGACTTGCATAAATTTTCCTATTAAATCATGAAAAATCGAATTCATGGCTCTTTGATAAGTTGCACCAGCATTTTTTAAGCCAAAGGGCATCATTACCCATTCATAAGTGCCTATTGCACCAGGACATCGAAAAACTGTTTTCGAAATATCCTCTTCAGCAATGAAAATTTGATTGTAACCAGAATACCCATCTAACATACTTAAAAGTTCATTTCCTGCTGCCGAATCTATTAACATATCAACAACCGACATTGGGTATTCATCTTTAGGAGTTGCATTATTAAGATCTCGAAAATCAATACATACCCTTAAAGATCAATTTTTCTTAATAACAGGTACAATATTAGAAATCCAATCAACATACCCGGCAGTTCGAACGAACTTAGCCTTTTGAAGACGCTCAATCTCCTCTTTGATTTTCGAAACTACTTCTGGAGAAAATCTTGTTGGAGCCTGTTTCACTGGTCGTTTTTCTGGAAAAGTTGGAAGTTTATGCTCAACCAGTTCTCGACTCAAACCAGGCATTTCATGATAATCCCAAGCAAAACAATCTTTATATTCCTTCAACAAGTCAATGATTTTCTTCTTGAATTCTCCTTCGAGATTCTGACTTATAAACGTGGGTCTTTTCTCACTATCAGTTCCCAAGTTTATTTCCTCTAAAGGATCCTGAGCTTCCATTTTCTTAATGCCTTGAGACAAAATTCCTTCAAAACCCAAAGGAGAGTCATCATAAATACAATCTAATCTTTTGAACTCAGACCCTTGTGTCTCTTGAACGTATGTCTCAACCTTTCTGATCATTTCCTCAAGATACTTCTTTTTAGAATCTCTACTTTCTTCAGAAACTTTTTCAGAATCTTCACTTCTTATTTCTGATGAGGCTTCTTCTTCTATTATTTCCTCAATGACTATTCTTCCTTCTTGCCACTCGGCCCTAGGGGTCGTTACTTCTTTATTTAGTTCATTTTGATTAGATTCGGCTTCAAGAGCCACTTCTACCCTCTTTTCGGCCACATAGGCCGAGATTCGAGCCCAAAAGCTTGAATTTATTCTAGATCTGACCATTCAGAGATTTCTGCGGCCTCGAAAGGGCCGACATCACACTGTAATATAAACCCAAAATTTGGATTTAACCTCAAAGAATATGGAACTTTAGTAGGGGTCAACATATACTTATCATTTACCTCATAAGGTCTAATCTTCATGGCCTTCTTTTCTGTACTCCTCACATCCACAACATCTTCTTCGACTTTAAAATAATTCTTGTCCCCATCAACATGAATGGGTACACCCTCTTTAGTCCACATGCAAAGTCTCTGATGCATTGAAGATGGAACAACACCTACACCATGGATCCATTCCCTTCCAAGTAACAAGTTATAGTTTGCTTTCGAATCAACTACCACAAACATAGTGGGTCTCATGATAGTTCCCACTGTTAACTACAAACATAATACTCCCTCTGATTTTGAAGTTTTCCCACTAAAGTCTGTGATAATCATTTGATGAGCATCAAATCAAACTTGGTTTTCATCAACTTCTTCATTATGAATTTCGGCATCAAATTCACTGTCGCTCCAGAATCCACAAGTACCTTTCCAATACTTACATCTCCAACTAAAGCCCTGATAAACAAAGGTTTCATGTGAAGTCGCATATCCTCAGTAGGCTTCTCGAATACTGCAGAAGTATTTTGGCAAATATGTTTGCCAATGTAAGTATAACAAATGGGATCTTCACCTATATCATCTTCTTCATAATCTTCCTCTTCCAAGCCTTTCTCAAGTTCTTCAGCATATTCAGCCGGTAAAACAGAAACTACTGCGCAAATGTCGTCAAGACCATCTGCAAAGCCTGTTTCGAAATTCTCAGTCAATAAATCATCTTCATTCTCCTCGAAACCTCCAGTAACTTGGAAAGGAGGTTTCTTCTTCACTACTTGTGTGTATGAAGGATGATTCGAGTTTGCCTGAACTTGAATCACTTGTGCGTTCTTTGCTTGAACTGGCTTTGGCTGAGTATTTTCTCTTGCAGTTACCATGTTACGTTGTCCTTGTTCCTCGAAAGCAGCCTTCCTCATTCTTTGTACCCTTCTCCATTGAGTCTTCGTCATTGGTGGCCTAATTCAATAATAAGGCCTTTGCTGGAATCCTTGATAATTATATTGAGGTTTAGGATATCCAGGACGAATCCACTTGTTTGGAGGAACAGTTGAAGGTGGCACAAAAGTTTGGGGTTTTCTAGAAACTTGGAAGTTTGGGTGCATAGGTTTCTTACCTTTATTCATAACCTTCTCTTTTGGAGGCATTCTTTCTCCTGAAACTTAACTCGTATTCGAAATCCAACCTCTATAATCAGGTTTCACTTTTTTCTGCTTATTATCATTCTTTTGGCTTTTTTCAGCCACTTCCTGATAGTGCTTCTTCATTCCAGAATCAAGAAATGCCTTTGCAGCAGATTTATCAAATACCGCATGACACCTTGGACATAAATCTATTGAAGCATCGTCTGCTTTCTTCCTATTCAGGAACTCAAACAAAGACTCTCTCCTTTGGGAAAAATGTCCTGAAATTCCTGATCATCATCAACAGCCATCTCAGTGGCTTGTTGAATAGAGTTCGAATCTTCCACCTCTACCATGTTGATGCTCACAGGCTCTGCATAGTTTGCATTCACTTGAAGTGGATCAAAATCGATCTTCATTGCCATTGGAGTTTTTTCTTCAAATTTCAACCTCCCTTGTTTAATGGCTTCTTGGATAATATCCCTGAAACGAACACAACTATTAGTCCAGTGTCCATAAGTATGATGATACTTACAATACTTTCGACCTCTTCTCTGTTCTTGAGAAGGAATTTTATGATCATCACTTAGAGTTATTTGTTTGTCTTTTACCAATATATCGAAAATTTGATCTGCTTTCGAAATATCGAAACCATAATTTTTCTTAGGAAATCTATCTTTTATATCATTATTAGTATTTGCATTAGGTTTCAAAGATTGACAAACATAAGGAGGTCCTGGCTTAAGTTCTGCCACATGAACATCATTATCTTCTATAGGGATGGCAATTGGACCCAGACCCAATAGGTACCCGCAAAAATTACCCATAATGGGTAGGGTAATTACCCACCAAATGGGTATGGGTGCGGGTGTGGGTAATTACCCGCATTTTTTAATGGATACAGGTGCGGGTACGGGTACTATGGTACCCTACCCTACCCATACTCGCACTTATATAATATATATATATATATATAATTAATATAATTTATATACATATAATTAATTTAATATATATATGTTTATATTATTAATTAATATTTTTTCCAACAAAATAATTAATGTTCATATATATTATAGTCACCAAAAAACATTAATATATATTACTGATTTAATTAATTTAAATGTTATAATTTTGTTCTACACACTAAAAATAGCAAAACATGAACTGATTTCCATTTTCTCTCCCATTGTTTTAATCTCTCATCCACTTCCACATATGATAGTTGTTATATAGGTTAAACTTGGATGATCTATGGATTATTTTTCATTTACTTTTTAATTAATTTTTATTTTCTAATCAATTTATCTTTTTGTACTTAACAAAAGTGCAGGTAATGGGTACGAGTACGGGTACTTGAGTACCCAGCGGGTAAGGGTACGGGTACTAGAATCACTACCCATGCGGGTATGGGTCCGGATACGAGTATTTTTTTTAAAATGCGGGTATGGGGACGAGTACTATAGTACCCTACCCATTGCCATCCCTAATCTTCTAAATCATATTCGAAATCACTATCATTAGAAACTTCTAAATATGCTATCTTATCTTTTCGAAAGATTTTTTCAGGTTTCTTGAACCTTTCTTTTTCTTTCTTCAGATGTTCAATTTGCCTAACTTTATCAGCCAATTGGGCCATATCTCTAAGTTGTTGATTAATCAATTTCTTTCGAATTGAATAATCCAATCCTCCTGCAGCCATTTGGACTAACTCATATTTCTGAGTAAAACATCTTGCTTTCATTTGTCTAAATCTATTCAAATAGTCATCTATTGACTCACTTGAAGATCTCTTAATGTTAACTAAATCCATAAGAGTAACCTTCGTTTCCCCTCTAAAGAATTGTTCATGAAAACTTCTTTCTAACTGATTCCATGAGTGAATTGAATTTGGGGGAAGAGTTGTAAACCAAGTGAAAGCATTTTTGGTTAAAGAACTAGGAAAATATTTTATTTTCAATTCTTCATTATTTTCCAAATCACCTGCTTCGATTTGATATCGAGCAATGTGTTCGACAGTAGATTCTCCTACTTGTCCAGAAAACTTGGTAAATTTGGGAACTTTCCATCCCCTTGGTAATTCAGTTTGTAAAACCATTTGGGTAAAAGGAGATACTACATAAGGATGATTCGCAAATCCTACATTAAATCCATGTCTGTTCAGGACTTGTTCAACAATTCCAACAACATTTTGTTGCCCCCTAAGTTATTTGCTCTTATCCTTTCGAGAATTTCATCAGCATTCTGATTTCTATTCAGGATAACTCTGGGAGCATTCTCTTCCCTATTTTCGACTGGATTAACAGGATTTGGTATTTGATTATTTTGATCCCCTTGATTTACAAGAGGATTCATATTAGCCACTTGTCTTACTATAGGATCTGCGGGTGCTCCAAACACATCTGCAATCCTCTCCATTTGCCTAGCCAACAAATTATAATTAGTATTTATTGTTTGTACCAATGGATCAAATACTGTGGCTATTTGTTGTGTCAACATATTTACCATCTCATGATTACTTTCATCCATTTGTTGTCTCAAAGATTACAAAGTAGAATTTGTAATGGATGAAGAAGAACTTCCCACGAAGGGATTAAAAATGGGTCCACGATTTATTGTAGGACCTACTGTTGACATTGTTGGTGGAGCCGTCCCAGAATTTGGGGCGAACCCATATGGTAACCCATACATTGGTTCTCCATTTTGAGACATAGAAACAAAATTAGGTATAGGGATAGAAGGACCTATTTGACTTATTACAGGGTTTTCTTGTTGTCTGATCTCTATTAACACTACTATTTCCATTTCCCCCAATATTCTCATTATTATTCACAGATTCATTTCCTTGGGGTGGTGGACTACCAGAATTTGTAGTATTGATCGTTGTTTCCCTATTATTGTTTCCATTACCTGTTTGCCTTGCATTATTAGCCATTTGAATAGATATTGTTCTACCACTTCTCAAACGCATGCAAGATCAAATTTTCAGGAAATCATAACACACACTACTTTTTGGCAATTGGTCCCACCGGGCATGCCAATTTGTTTGTGGTGATAAAATGCAAATTCGAAAATTAACTTTATCACTTTGATTCTAAGAACAATCTGGGGATTAGAATCAGATCCTCTTACGGGACTCGTTTTAAAAAAGTAGATTTATGGTGTTTCTGATTTATAAAAAGACTTTCAAAAAGTTTCAATTTCCTGGAGAAAATTATACTAATTGGTACATAATATCACCAATTCAATCTTGAATTTACAGAAATCCAGAAATGATAATTTTCAAGGTATTTGATTCAGAAATCTATCAAACTTCTCCAAAGTTTAGAACTATTTGATACAAAATTTCATCAAAAAGTCTAAATTGAATTTTTAGAAATGAAAGAAGAATTAAACTTTCAAGGAATAGTAAGAATAAAATTTCAAAAGAAGAACATGCGAAAAGTAAACTGCAGAATGTAAATTGCAAAATGTAAACAAAGAAAAGAAAATTGAATTGTAAGAACAATTGCATTAAAAGAAATGGATGGGTGCATCACATACTTTCTTCTCCTTGTAACCTGTTTGTCGCAGTGAGTTTGGACGTATAAGGTGTTTCAGAGAATTTGAGTATGAGTGATTTTCCCACCCTTATTACATTAAGAGTTTCCCTATTTATAGATTCCTAATTCTAACGGCTAACTAATGTACATTTGACACATCATTTAGCCCTATGTGCTGGCAGCGTGCATGCTTGCCACGTCTTCTGTTAACCAGAAAACTGCTTCTGATCTTCAATAATTGTCTTCTTTTGTCTTCTGACTTTTCGAACTTTCATTTCTTTCTTCAGAAATCTTCTAAGTCTTCAGATATCTTGTTTTCGAATTCTTTGTTCCTGCTTCTCGAATTATTGCTTTCTGATTTCTCGAAATCTTCTTTCTGGAATTTTGACTCCATGGATTCGAGAACATCTTCAACTTTGACACTTAGTCTTTTCTTGATACCTGAACTTGATAAATCTTTTCTCATTTCAAGATTTGACTTCACTCTTCTTCTCTTTTCTAAATTCTCTAAAGAAACTCTTCAAAGAATACGAAGAAGTTAATCTCTTTACTTTTCTGAATACTGTTGTTTGTTATTTCTCGAATCTATATTTATCTTCTTTTCGAATTTCTAAAGTCTCTTTTGTATCAACTCCAATCAAGAATTCTTTAAGTTAGCAGACTCATTATTAAAATTCGAAATAAGGTATTTTGATCTCTTCTGTAGATTCGAAACAATACCAAACCTTTACCATTTGTGGAATTCGAAACAACTAAAAATCAAATCCCAACACATTCTTCACAGGATTTCGAAAAATCATTACAATCTTTGGCCACTGAAGGCCAATATAAATTTTGTATTTTCAAAACCCATTCCATTTTTCGACCTGCTTGATGAGCTCCACAAATCCCTTGATGAGTATCAATCAAAGCTTGATATGCTTTTGATTCCCCTAAACATCGAAGTAAATTTCCATCATGTGCTTTCTTATATAACTGATTAGCTAAAATTACATAATGTAAAGCCCTGTATTTCAGTTTTCGATTCACTTGCATACTTGGATTTTGCAAGTATTCAACCAAAGATTTTCTGCAATCATTTACCTCTAAAGTTTCAATGTCTAAAACTTTAAATTCCATAACTGGCATATTCTTTTCAAATCGAATCAATTCTTCGAATTTAGAGTTACAAAATTTATAACCAGAAACAATATGTGCCAATTCATTACAACTTCATTATCAATTCGAGATATATGTTCGAATTCAACTTCATCAAAATACTTTAACAGCTGAAAAGCTTTGAATAAATATTTTGACAATCTAGGATTCAAACATTTATATTGCTTAGTGACTTGTTTGATCACTAATTATGAATCCCCTCGAATCAAAACTTGTTTAGCTTTGAATGAAATCAAAATTTCCAATCCTAATAATAGAGCTTCATACTCAGCCTCATTATTGGAACGATCCATCCCTATTCAAAACATTATTTTTGTTGGTAATCCTTCAGGTTAAATCAAAAGAATTCCAATTCCAACACCCGCTCTATGTTTTGATCCATCGAAATAAAACTTCCACGGTTTTAAACCTATGAAGTCCAATTCGTTAATTCGAATAGGAGGATGATCAACTGGGAAATCAACCATAACTTGGCCTTTCACAGCTTTTAATGGAAGATATGTTAGCGAAAATTCAGTTAAAGCTAACGCCCATTTTCCTACTCTACTGTGAAGAATAGGTTTCCATAACATGTGCTTTATTATATCATAATGAGAAATTACATAAACGTCGAAAGGTTTTACATAGTACTTTAACTTAGTACAAGAAAAATAAAGACATAAACATAATTTCTCGATAGCACAATATCGAGTTTCAACATCATTTAAAGTTCTACTAAGATAATACACTGCGCTTTCAATTCCATTTTCATCTTCTTGAGCAAGCATACTTCCCAAAGTCTCTTTAGATGCAGAGATATATAATTTCAAAGGCTTCCCTCGAATTGGAGGTGTCATAATAGGAGGATTTGTGAGAATCCTCTTTATTTCTTCGAATGCCACCCGGTGTTCCTCTTTCCATTCAAATTTCTCTTCCTTTTTGAGTTTCAACAGAGGAGAAAACACCTTAGTCTTGGCTGAAAGATTTGCAATAAATCTTCAAAGAAAAATGATTTTACCCAATAAAGACTGCAACTGCTTCTTGTTCGAAGGAAGAGAAGTTTCAAGAATTGCCTTTACTTCATTTTTATCAATCTCAACTCCTTTCTGATGAACCAAGGAGCCTAGAAAAGTACTTGCAGATACACCAAAGGCACACTTAATAGGATTCATTTTTAACTTATGTAGCCTCATTCTTTCAAATGCTTCTTTCAAATTCGAAAGATGATCATTTCTTGATTTAGATTTAACTACTACATCATCAATATACACTTGCATGAATCTACCTATTAAGTCATGAAAAATTGAATTAATGGTCCTTTGATAAGTAGCACCAACATTTTTAAGGCCAAAGGGCATCATTACCCATTCATAAGTGTCTATTGCACCAGGACATCGAAAAGCAGTTTTCGAAATATCCTCTTCAGCAATAAAAATTTGATTGTATCCTGAATAACCATCTAACATACTTAATATTTCATTCCCTGCTGCTGAATCTATTAACATATCAGCCACAGGCATGGGATATTCATCTTTAGGAGTTGCTTTATTTAAATCTCTAAAATCTATGCAAACTCTTAAAGAACCATTTTTCTTAATAACTGGTACTATATTAGAAATCCAGTCAACATACTTGGCAGTTCGAATGAACTTAGCCTTTAATAACCTCTGGATTTCACTTTTGATCTTCAATATAATTTCAGGTGCAAATCTTCGAGGTGCTTGCTTCACAAGTTTCCTATCAGGAAACGTAGGCAATTTGTGTTCAACAAGTTCTTTACTTAGACCAGGCATTTCATGATAATCCCATGCAAAACAGTCTTTATATTCTCTAAGTAATTCGACCAACTTACACTTAAAATCCTCTGATAAATATTTACTTACAAAAGTTGGTCTTCGGTCTTTAGCATTTCCCAAATTTACTTCTTCAAGAGGATCTTGAACCTCCATCTTTTCAATTCCATGAGATAAAGCTCTTTCAAACCCAAGAGGAGTATCATCATATATGCAATCGAGTCTTTCAAGAGATACTTCTTCCTCTTCAAGTCTCATGTTTGAATCTTCTAGATTTTCACATTCAATATCTTGTACGGCCACTGAAGCTGTTTCAATATTATTTTTGAATTCTTGTTCAAAATTAACTTCGGTCTTAAAGACCGTTCTGTAATTTGCGGCCTCTAAGGCCGCTTCAAATTTCCTCTGAGCAGTATATGCTGAGGTTCGAGCTATAAAGCTTGAAATTACTCTTCTTTTGAAATCCATCCAAAAGTAGAGGTGGTCCCTGAAGGACCAGTTGCACTTTGAATGATCAAACCGTATTCAACATTGAAAAACGCCTTGTATGGAATCTTACCAGGCATAAAACAACGCTTTTCAATTGTACAAGGTGTTTGATTCATTATCCATTTCTCACAGTTTCTTGCATTAATTGTGTCTGCTTTGACCTTGTAATAAGCTTGATCAGCCTCAATATACTCTGGAATACCATCATCGTTCCAAAAGCATAATTTTTTATGAACAGTTGAAGGAACTGCTCCTACACCATGTATCCATTCTCTCCCAAGAAGCACATTATAATTTGCCTTCGACGGAACAACCACGAAAACAGTGGGCCTTTTGACTGAACCAACAGTCACGTCAAAACACAACAATCCTTCTTATTTTGACGTCTTTCCACTGAAATCAGTAATAATCATATTGTGTGGCATCAGATCACACTTCCTTTTGTTGAATTTCTTCAACAGAAAACTTGGCAATAAATTGATCGCCGCTCCACCATCAACCAATACTTTACTTACAATGATTCCTTCGATTTGAGCCTGAATGAATAAAGGTTTTATATGAGACACCATTCCAATAGAAGGTCTATCAAACACTGTTGAATCTTGCTTAACCGCCTGTGTTGACAAACAAGTATAATACGCCTGCGGCTCTGATGATTCATCTTCTATGAAATCATCCTCAAAACCTTCTTCATACTCCATTTCGAATTCTGCAAGAAGGATCGGAACTACACCACAAATATCTTCGATTCTATCTGGGAACCCAATTTCGAAGTCATCAGTAAGTAAGCCTTCTTCAACCAAAACCTTTTTCTTTGGGACAATACTTAACTTTGAAATTACACAGGGAAACACTAAAAGAGGGGGTTGAATAGTATTTTAGCAGGAACCTAAACACTTAATAAAATTTTAGTTAAAGATCTTTTTAGAAAATGCTTCAGATGATGAGTTACAGTCTGAAGTTTCAGTTTAACTTCTGAACTTACGTTCAAATAAAAATTTGTTCTCAACAGTTACTTTCGTAAACAGTAAAGTTCTCTGAATGAAATACTTTTCAAACCCCTATTTGGTTAGATAAAAACTGAAAACACAAAGATAAAGGGAAGAAGAGAACACAAACATATTTATCCTGGTTCATCCACTTCACCGTGAGCTACGTCCAGTCCCAAAGGCAAACTACCAATGGCTTTTCACTATTCTTGCAAGAATGTCGAGTACACCAAGCCTCTCCAGGCTATCACCGAGTACACCAGGCCTCTCCAGGCACAAAATAGAGTACACAAGGCCTCTCCAGGTACAACACATAGTACACAAGGCCTCTCCAAACACAACACAGAGTATTCTTTCTTACACCAAGCCTCTCCAGGCTCTTAGACACTTAACCAAGTGTATAAACCCAAGTATTCTTTAAACAGAAAGCCTCTCCAGGCTTATAACCCAATCTGCTTAACTAAACAGAAAGTGTTCTATAATACTATCACAGAGGATAGCTAGAACTCAAGTACAAACTGAGACTAACTCAGGATATGAAAATTTAGATTGTACAAGAATTTTTCAGAGTGTTGTTGACAGTGTTTTTGCAGCGTAAGGGCTTAATGAATATTTCTCTTCGTTGTCCATTGTCTTCAAAGACATGAGCCTTTAAATAGCCTCTGATTTTCTTTTTCCCGTTGTCAAATAGCATTAAATGCATTGAGACATTGGACTTCTTTTCCAGTATTCATGGGATGCTTTTCAGGTGTTTGTTCTGCACATATAGAGCTTTTTGCGTTGCAAGTGCAGCATGCATTGCAGACTTTCCTCATTTGTGCAATACTCTTGAACGAGGTAGAAAAGCATTCATGTCTCTTATGCTGAATTAGGTTAGACCAAGAAGATGAACGTTCTGTGTTTACAGCGACGTCTTTACGAGGTCTTCATTTGAATCTGATACCTTCAGCCTTCAGATGCAACTGATATTCTTTGTCTTTATAGATTTCAGACGAAGAAGCTCTTCAGATGATGTTTGAAATTTAGTTGTTCTGAAGCTTCTTCTGACGATCCTTCTCAGCGTTATAGATCTGAAAATAAGCATAATGTTTGTGAGAGGATATTCATATAATGATTTTTATGTTTTATATTTGTAATCCATTAAAACTTTAAGAGCGTGAGACTCAGGATATATTCCACATTTTCTAATATTATCTTCTGAGACTCAACAATCTCCCCCTTTTTAATGATGACAAATATAAAATATAATGGGAGTAGAATTTTGATAATGATTAAGAGCAAAAAGAGTAAGAGAATTCTCCCCCTTAATCCAGCATTCCTTTTGCGTCTGAAATGTGTCAACAGTGTACCTTCACTTTCAGATTTTGTTAGTGAAAAGTAAATTCTCAACAATTAATATGTTAATATGTATTGCTCCCCTTGTCTTACCATTAATATTAATTGCTCCCCCTGTTTTACCTTCTCCCCCTTTTGTCATCAATGAAAAGGGTTAGTAACAGACAGTAGAAGACATTTAATGAACAGGTGAGAATGAATATCAGATAAACAATCAACAGTCATAAATGACCATGCAAAACACATGCATTCGATAGATAATGAGAGTCATTACAGAAGAAACAGATTCGGAAACACAACGACTACTTTAACTAGATCTCAAACGCGTGAGAGCTTGCTCAAACATCTGCTGCATGGCTTGTCTTTGCTTTTCAAGTTCAGCAGTTACAATTACCTTCAGCTCATCTTGTCCAGCTTTGATCTGAGCTTGAGCATCAAGAATTCATCCGTTCGTTGCAGAAGTTTGTCATTTTTATTTTGCAGGGCAATGTTTTCTCTAGTCAGGGCAATTACTTCGGCTTCAAGATTTTCTTCATAGAAGATGATAGTAATGTACCGTCTGACATACTTGAAGAAATTGAATCCAGGTGGAAGATTAAGCTTCTTAGGATCAGTCACTCTCACATAGTATGATTGATCATTAATGAATTTAGTCATGACCCAGTCATCATGCAAGTTGAAAACATGATCGAAGTTATAAGTTGGAAATCTGCCTCTGAAGAAAGTAGGAGTTTCCAAGGTGTTCTTGCACCAGAACAGCTACCACGTGCCTCTACAATCTTCCAGTGGTAATTCCACATGGCTTCATACAGAGAATGACCCATACCTTGTTCAGCAAAAACTTCTTCAGCTAGATGATTCCAATCTTCTTCAGACAATTCTCTTAGAGGATCTTCTTCAGAGACAATATCTTTTTGCCTTTGTTTTGATATGAATCAGCATAAGGATATCTAGGAACAGTCCTATCAAGATAGACCAGAATCGAAGTAGACAACTTCGTATGCACTTTCAATGGTGGTTTGAAGTCCCTCCGACCAAAGAAACCATTGTACTTGTCTACCAATTCTGCTTCAAGACACAACATCCTGACAAGAATCCAGTCTTCATAAGATAAGGCATGTTGATCCTGAGAGAATGGATCCAACAGTATCCATTTGTGATTGTGGGTTACCACACCATCATGCTTGATTCTTTCCAGAAGGTCTGAGATGCTAACTCCCCCTGAGCTGTGCATTCTCCTTTGCCTAGCCTCAACGCCAGTTTCCAAAATTAGCCTGGAAGGTGGTGTTGAGATCAAGGGTGCAGCATCCTTGAAACACAACATTTCTTCATACAGATTTGGGAACTATGGTACTCCCAACCTTTCTGAAATAGGTACATTATAGAACCTGTGAGGTACTTCTCCAGACCACATGATTTGCTCATTGCTTATGGCAGTCAAAGCAAGATCATATGTGGGTTCTCTTGAAAGATCCCGAGGCTTTTCTTTCAGCAGTTCAGCCCTGGAGATAGGAATATTTCCTCCCATCCAGACACAGCCGAGGTCTTCATCGTTAGAGTTTATCTCTGAATAGCCTGAAAGAGCTGATGATGATGGAGTTGGTGATGAGGGAAGCACTGCTGGTGTTGTGCTGATAACCTTAGGTGGAGGTGGAACTTCATCTTCTGAGGTGGTCACATTATCGAATAAGACTTTGATTCTCTTGGTAGGGACCACAGAGCCACCATCAGCTTGCTTTATTTTCTTCAATTCCTCCAACTTCTTCCTTCTTTGATTCTCAACTTCCTTTTGAAAAACAATTGCATCCTCTTCTTGAATGCTTCTGCTTCTTGTGATCCTCTGAGGGACATCATCAACAATAGGGTCAAGAAGTCTTCTTCTTTTCATCCTCCTAGACTTGGCACCGACTCTTCTCTTTTTGAGCCTTGATTCTTGCTCAACTCTGTCATCCTCTAGTATAGCTTGTTGAGCTGCAACAGCAAGAGCATAGTCTAGTTGTTCTTGTTCCTCTCTTTTCTTTCTTTCTTCTTCTTTAATCTCATCTACCACTTTACTTATATTAGATTCAGGTAGACTGGTAGCAAGAGGAATGGCTTGAATAGGTGTGAGAACTTCCCTAGCTCTATGAAGATCAGAGTCTCCTCTTTTTGTTGTCCTCTACCTGACCTCTCAGAGTGAGAGTAGGCTGAGTAGCAATTATAGAAGTTTTAGTTGTTTGACCCACAGATTGAGTAGGTTTAGTCACACTGACCTGATTCTTTTCAACAGTGGAGAATTCCTTCTGAACAAGAACCTCCTTCTAAGGAGCATTTGATCTTTTCTTTTTGAAGACCTTCGTTGGTGTTTGGGCAGAGACAAACTTATTCTTGTGAGGATCACCTGTCAGTTCACCCTCTAAGATTTCCAGCACTTTCTAAGGACTTTTTCCAATCCTTTTGGTCTTCAAATCTACGGCTTCCTCCATTAAGGTCTTTTCTGGTGAGGGTTTCTTTACTGAAATCCCCATCTTTTTTATATTCACTAAAGTGATGAGAGGAGGACCTTTGTGATCATAGATTCTCTCAATAGGAACCCGGTAATGCAGCAAGATTTTGGTGATGAGAGTAGTCTGAGTATAGCTTGTTGCCGAATCATGTACTCTCTTCAACATATTGTAGAGAAGAATCCTTGGAAGATTCAAGGATTTCTTGTCCAGGAGATGGATTAGACAGTATCTTTCAAGTTCGGAGACATGGTTCTTGCTTCCATTTTTGGGTATCACACAGCAGTGAAGAATAGAATGCAAAACCCGTGCCTTGTGAATCATGAGTGAGCTTTTTAGTTCTTTAGGGTTTTCAGTCCCATACAGCTGCTTAGTGAACTTCTTTGTACCACCGTTTCTCAACTCCCAGTCAGGTACAAACATATTTCCAGAGTCAGGAATATCGGTTACTTGAGAGAGTATGCCTGCATCAATTATCACCACCTTTCCCAGTACTTTAGTCTTTAACCCTTGATATTTTCCATCAGTAGTGGAAATATCCTCAGCATTTTCCCAGAACTCAATCACACTTTGTTCACGCCAAGAACAATTAATAACTGTGAAATACTCTGTCCAGCCACATGAATCAAAGATATCAATAAGATTAGTACCTCCAGCAGCAAGGTCATCCAGGTTGATGGTCCTGGAAGGTACGATTTGGCACCCAGCATATTTCTTTGACGCCATTGAAGATAGCTTGAGGAGAAATGAGAATGAAGAACTTAGGGCACAAGTAAACTCAGCAACTTCCAGAGAGAGAGGGAAAATAATGATGGCATTAGCCTTTGAATGACTCAATCCTCTCTCTTAAGTAGCCAAAGAAAAGTAGCTTTAGTACTGTCAATCTCAGTCTTGGAGAACATGCGATCATGTCGTGTGCGGTTTCTCAGAGTAAGAGATCAAACGTTTCAGCTTGCCATGTCATCAGACTAAGTTTCTTCAGAATGAACTCTATGCTTCTGATGATGCATGTTCAGACACACTCATGTTTTCAAATGATGCATGTTCAGATGAAATCAGCTATTTTTTCAGATAATGAAAAATATTCAAATTTTCTCCTATAAATTTAAATCTATCTTTAGTAAGAGGATTTGTGAATATATCAGCCCATTGATGATTAGTATCACACATAACAGGAATAGATTTAACATCAATGTTAAAGTCTTCTAATTGATACTTTACCCATAGCAGTTGTGAACAACAACTGGCTGCAACAACATATTCTGCTTCAGCAGTAGAAAGTGCAATTGTGCTTTGTCTTTTACTGGACCAGCTGATCATATTTTCACCAATGAAGTGACATCCTCCACTGGTAGATTTTCTTTCAATTCTATCTCCAGCAAAATCAGCATCACAGAATCCCACTAACCTGCAATCCTTACTTTTCTTATAGCAAAGACCAAGATTAGTAGTACCTTTTAAATATCTTAAAATTCTCTTTACAGCCTTGTAATGAGAAACTCTTGGATCAGACTGAAGTCTAGCACAAAGACATACACTGAACATAATGTCAGGTTTGCTTGTTGTTAGATACAGTAATGAGCCAATCATCCCTCTATACAGGGTCTGATTTACTGGTTCCTCTCCTTCATCTTTATTGAGAACATATGAAGGGTGCATAAGAGTTGTCATAGGTTTGCAATCATTCATATTAAACTTCTTAAGCATTTCCTTAGTATATTTTTCTTGATGGATCCATATACAGTCGGTTTGTTGCTTAATTTGAAGTCCAAGGAAGAACTTAAGTTCCCCCATCATACTCATTTCAAATTCAGATTGCATAAGCTTTGAAAATTCCTTGCACAAAGATGAATCAGTAGAGCCAAAAATAATGTCATCCACATATATCTGAACAAGAATGAAATCTTTGTTAGACATTTTTCTAAAAAGGGTTGTATCTACTTTTCCTCTTTCAAAACCATTTTTGATGAGAAAACTGCTCAATATGTCATACCAAGCCCTGGGAGCTTGTTTCAGACTATAGAGAGCCTTTTTTAATTTGAAAACATGTTCTGGAAAAGTAGTATCTTCAAAACCTCGTGGTTGTCTAACATAGACTTCTTCCTCAATAAGACCATTGAGAAAGGCACTCTTTACATCCATTTGATATAAGGTGATGCCATTATTTACTGCATAAGATAATAGAATCCTAATGGCTTCAAGCCTAACTACAGGTGCAAAAGTTTCAGTAAAGTCAATACCTTCTTGTTGATTATAACCTTGAGCAACAAGCCTGGCCTTGTTTCTGATTACCTTTCATTCTTCTGACAACTTGTTTCTGAACACCCATTTGGTTCCTATGATAGTTTTCCATCGGGCTTAGGAACAAGTGTCCAGACATCACTTCTAGCAAATTGATTTAGCTCATCTTGCATGGCTAGGATCCATCCTTCATCATGCAGAGCTTCTTCTATGTTTTTGGGTTCGATTTCAGAAAGAAGTGCGAGATTGTTCATGCTTCTGATCTTTGATCTTGTTCTCACTCCTTCTGAAGTATCTCCTATTATCTGTTCTCTTGGATGGTGAGATCTATATCTCCAATCTCGACTAAGAGAAGGTGCATTTTCTGTCTGAGACTCAATAATATTGGTTTGAGAAGGTCCAGCTTCATAGTCTGACTCAGTCTTTTGCTCAGCATGTTCTTCAGATGATCTTATAGATTTGACTTCTAGATTTATCTCCATACCTGCAAAATCCTCTTCTAGATCTGATAGTTCCCTATCAGTCTCTTTAAATTCATTGAATCTTACATGAATAGATTCTTCCACAGCTAAAGTTCTTGAGTTATATACTATATAAGCTTTAGACGTTTCAAAATATCCAATAAAGAAACCTTTATCAGACTTAGCATCAAACTTTCCTAGATCATCTTTAGTGTTGAGTATAAAACACTCACATCCAAAGATATGGAAGTAGGAAATGTTGGGTTTTCTTCCTTTCCACAATTCATATGGAGTCCTTTTGAGAATTGGTCTTACCAAAATTCTGTTTTGAATGTAGCATGTTGTGTGAACAGCTCCTTCCCAAAAGGATCTAGGTATATTGCTTGAAATGAGCATGGTTCTTCCCATTTCCTGCAGACTTCTGTTCTTTCTCTCAACTACCCCATTTTGCTGAGGTGTTCTGGCCACTGAGAAATTGTGTGAGATCACATTCTCATCACAGAACAGTCTGAAGTTTGAGTTTTCAAACTCTCCACCGTGATCACTTCTAATTGTAGAAATGCAGATTCCTTTTTCATTCTACACCTTCTTATAGAATTTTGTGAAATTCTCAAAGGTTTCCGATGGGTTTCCTGGCAAGTTTACCAGTAGTCCAGTAGTTTTAGAGTAAGTAAGATATCGTATCCACAGGGAGCGGTTTTAACTTGTAAAGTTAAAGCAATTGTATTTTCAATAAAACGTTTCAAAAAAGGTTGGTTTAAATACTGAATAATAAAATACTGAAATAAACACAAATAACACGAGATGAATAATAATTAGGACTAGGATTTGATTTCGTTTCATCTCCCCCTTGTGCATTCGAATCCCTTTTCCTTTATTTATGATCGTACTTGTAGTTACCTTAGCATTGTTTAATTACAATAATTATAAGGCATGCCTGGTAATTCTTCGGACCCGTAAATTCCCCTATAACATCATAATTAAACGCCAAAAGCTATTCTCTACAGGCATTCAAAGTGGCATTTGGCGACCCCGAACATTCCCCGTATTTTGCAATCAGCGCTATCGAATTAGCCATACTTTCACATAAGGCACCTACGGAGGGGTGTGTCACTCACTGAACCTCCGATCGTTAGAATAAAATCCTTATGCTACGATATGACTAACCCGAGTACCTTTAGAAATCCGAGAATAAGCTTCATGAACAGCTCCATGCTCACCTACCTCTGATACTAGTCGGAGTTCCACTTTTTGTATCCAGAGCACTAGCTTACCATCCCGGCGCACACGCGGAGTTGATGCATTACACACAGCATAAAGATATTGATAAATTACAAGCATAGAATCATAAATAAAATAGAAAAGAGAATTCTTATACACAAGGGGATTGAATCTACTACATCAAATCCTGCTAGAGAGCTTAGCTACTCATGGTAGCCATTACAAACTACTGAGAAATTTGTCAACTTTCTCAATCCTATACTACTCTCTCTGTGTATCAGTGTTTTGGGTCCCCAGGACCTGCTTTGTGACCTTTGCAAAGGGTTCTATTTATAGACTTGGGAAACCTTGAAGAGATCAGGTTGTGATGTCACTGGTGAGTGTTTAATCCAATCAGAGGTTGCCTTTTCATTAATTGACGTCACTGTTGTGAAGCTTGACCAATCAGGAGCTTCCCTTTCATTAATTGACGTCACATGCGCGCGGCTTCATTAATCAGGACATGCGCTTCATGTGCGCTTAGCGCAAATGAAGCCTGGACACTCTGGTTACGCGCTCCACGTGCGCTTAGCGCGTGTGGAGCGTGGAATGCGCTGCTGTTTTCCTTGATTTGTGGATCTAACCTCTTGATCTCCTTCTGATCTTATCTGGTTTTCCCTTTATCCCTTTATCTGAATTATTTTGTATTTATCTGCTTTGTATTTGAATTGGAGAGATTCTTTGCAGGATTCTCTGATTATCCTTTATTTATTTGAATTTGAATCTGCAACCTCCTCCATTCTGATGCTATTTTTACTCTTGTCCCAAATCTGCTGTAAATATGCATAAAATCACATATTTCTATTTAAAATAGAATCATATTCAAATTTACATCAAATAAATACAATTATTATAATTATTAACAAAAAGGGATATGAAATATATATCAGTTTAATCCTTGATAAGTGTAATAAAAACTATATGAAATTAACGCTAATTTTACACTTATTAGTTTCCTCTTTGTTTCTTAGAAATATCACCCATGTGAATCTAGTATAGTCATCGACAATAACTAATCCATATTTCTTTTTGCTAAGACTCTCAGTTCTAGTAGGTCCAAACAAATCCATGTGAAGCAGTTCTAAGGGTCTGCTGGTTGAAACAACATTTTTGCTCTTAAAAGATTGTCTTGTTTGTTTCCCTTTCAGACATTTTTCACATAAAATGTCAGATTTGAATTAAAGCTTGGGTAGGCCTTTAACCAGATTGTGTTTGGTTATCTTTGAGATTAATCTCAAGCTAGCATGCCCAAGTTTCTGATGCCAAATCTGTTTTTCATCTTCAATTGAAACAAAGCACTTCACATTTTGATTTGCAAGTTCCTCTAGATCAATCTTGTACACATTGTTGTGTCTCTTAGCAGAAAAGAGGATATAATTTGTAGCATCTTTGAATATACATCCTTCTTTGGTAAAGGATACAATGTATCCATTGTCACATAATTGACTTATGCTCAGAAGATTATGTTGTAAGCCTTCAACAAGAAGTACATTTTTAATTAGGGAGAGGGGAGTCATACCTACTGTCCCAATACCAATGATCTTCCCTTGCTGATTTCCACCAAAGGTGACCACTCCTCCTGCCTTGGGTATAAGGTTTTGGAACAAACACCTTTCTCCCGTCATGTGTCGCGAGCACCCACTGTCCAGGTACCATTTGTGGTGTGTCTTTTGTCCTGTTAAACACATCTGCAACAGGAACAATTAAACTCTTAGGTACCCATACCTTCTTGGGTCCTCTTTTGTTAGCTTTGGGTCTTGTTTTCCTCTTGTGTCTGCACTGAGACTGATCATGTCCAGGCTTCCCACAATTAGAACACCCATTACCTTTCTTAGGTCCTTTATCAGGCACTGTAAAATTAAATGATTCAAAAGAAGATGTTTTTGAATAACCTAGACCACTTTTGTCTAAGGAGTGCCTTTGAGAGCCTAACAATCTATTCAGATTGTCAGTTCCTTTGACAAATCTAGCTAGATCCATAGTCAATTCTTTAATCTTGCTTTTGAGTAATTTATTTTCTTTTGCAAGATTATCAGAACTACTTGGATCTTGTTGACTAGCCATCAAACACAGATTTGCTTCCTCTGAAGTATCATCTTCTTCTTCTGAAGTAGAATCATCCAGATCTTCCCATGTAGCCACCAGTCCTTTCTTCTTCTTGAAGAATTTATTCATCTGAGGAACTGGTTTTCTCAATTTTGGACACTCTGTCCTTACATGACCTGACTGTCCACATTCATAACAGGTAATTTTGTCAGTTTTAAACATTTCTTTACTAGGCTTACCTGGTTTTGAACTAGACGGTTGTGATCTTTTGAATTTATCTTTTCTTTGCAGCATCTGTCTGATTTTCCTGCTGAGAAGAGCAAGATCATCATCTTCTGAACAACATTCAGATTCAGTATCACCTTCTGAGGTGTCCTCTGCTTGCATTGCCTTCATGCTGTCATGCCTACACTGTCTGGCTTTTGAGCTCAATGCCAGAGACTTCTTCTTGATGTCATCTTCCCCAAGTTCAAGCTCATGAACTTTGAGAGACCCCGATACTTCCTCTATTCTGAGAGAATTCAAGTCTTTGGCTTCTTGAATGGCTGTAACTTTGGGTCTCCAGGACTTTGGTAAACTTCCTAGAGTCTTTCGATTGTTATCTCCAGATTCAAAGGTTCTACCCAAGGATCTGAGTCCATTTGTTATCGTCTGAAATCTCCCAAACATTTGGTCTATTGTTTCAGACTCTTCTGTGAAGTCTATAAATCTGTTTAAGTAATTAAACATGATTATAAGACTTAACATCCGTTAGTTTTAATGATTAACAAATAAGATTATATAAAGAACAAATAATATTATATAAAGAACCAATTAGATTATATAAACAGGTTCTACTGAGAAAGGTATTGGTTTGTTAATTATGTTTCAGGATGAAATACTCTTTAGAAGAAGAAGAAGATTTTGTGAACAGAATCAGAATCAGAAGATCAGAATCAGAAGAACAAGAGTGCAGAATCTGAAGAAGAATAATCCTTAACAGAGTTGAAGCAACTGAAGAATAGAATTGAAGATTAGAAGACTATCTGAAGAATTGAAGAACCAAGAAGACTATCTGAAGAACTGAAGACAAAAGATATGAAGAAGTACAGATTCAAATATACATCTGTCTGAAGAACAACAATGAAATGAAGAAACGAAGAAGAAGATACAAAGAAGAATGAAGCTACAATTCTATTATCATAAGGAAGAAGGCTTCTGAAGTTTCAACCAGTATGAAGAATTGAAGTTGTCTGAAGGACGCAACCCGTCTGAAGTATTGAAGCTATCTGAAGCAACGAAGTTGTCTGAAAGACTTGAGCTGTCTGAAGTCATCAACCTGTCTTAAGTGTTGAAGTTGTCTGAAGAACCAAGCCCGTCTGAAGACTCGAACCCGTCTGAAGACTGGAACCTGTCTGAAGACTGGAACCCGTCTGAAGTTTGGAAGCTGTCTGAAGCTTTAGTAATGATGTGGCATCTTTGCTGAAACCTTGCGTGAAGACTTTTCTAAGTCTCTGCTGCTCGTACGTTTTGGAACACATTTATGGCAACATTCACAGAGACCTTTCCCGGTGCATTTGAACTTCATACACCATTGAGGAAATCTCTGCAACGCAGCATTCGCAGAAATAACAGTAGCAGCTTTACAGCAGCACCAACGTTGTACTATGTCAGAACTTTCAAGAAGCGTGTCTCACAACGGATTAAAAGAAGACTATTCGCTATCTCTAAACGATAGTATTTCAACGAGACATTTCTTCATTTGTGCAATCTGGAACAAAGCAAAAGAAAAGCTCAGGAGACTAAGCAAAAGCAACAAGGAAGATGTTTGAATAAAATATATTCAATTCAACATCTTTATCTAAATCTCAAAAGAAGAATCTGCAAACAACGACTATTGATCAAGACATCTCATTCAAAGAAGTAATGGTGTCAGAAGCAAATGAAAAAGGAGTACATGCAGAATAAGCAAAAAGGACAAATTCAACGGATACACACTCTCAAGAGAATCAGAGGAAATCTGAAGAAAGCAGATGCAAGCCGGACAAAACAGATAAAGGCAGATGCAAGCAGATGCAAGATAATGCAAGCTGGAGCAAGCAGATGCAAGCTGGATAAAACAGATGCAAGAAAGCAGAAGAATTCAAGAGAGAGAATACACATAATCATCACATCTCTCAAAACAGAGCTCATCAACAGAAGTGTCAGAACGGGAGTATTCTGAACACTCAATATGCTTAAGGAGAAGCAACCGTTTGAGAAGCTATTACACAACGGATGAGCCACATCATCAGAAGGTCAACGGTATTATGAATTATCTTCAACGGCTATATTCAAGAAGAACATATAAATAGCCTCAAGAAAGAAGTTGAAGATGTTGTTGCAGTGCACAACCAAGTTGGTTGGGTGGAAAATCAATCAGGTTGTTGGAAACAACCATGCAGCTTCTGTAGCAACCAAATTTGATCAATTGGGATTGTTTTTCAAGAAGGTTCTTGAAATCAATCAGGATGAAAATTGTTAACTAGGCTGAGTGTCTTACAGTTAACAAGAGTTGACTCGAGCTTAAATACATCATGAAAAAGTCAACAACAATTGATCAGAGAGTTAATTCTCAATCGGGCTACTGATCAGCTGGTCAGTTAGTTAGATTGTACAGTTGGTCTGTTGATCAAGTGAGTTGGTTGTCGGGAAGGCAATCATGCTGTACAAATGACTATCAAACCGGGTACGGTTTGAAGCTTGGATGATACCTTGGATTTAGTGGGTGAGAATGTAGCCCATGGAATTCAATGGTTGGAGAATAAGGCTGAGCTTAATTTCACATTCTTAGTTAGCCTACTCTCAGAGGATGGAATTCCTCAAAAGGACAGGGATTGCGCTTAATTCAAATATTGGTATCACTGTCTATTCCTTGTATTTAGTTGTGTATTGATTGTATCCTGAGTAGTACTCAGTAATCACTATGTACAAGAAGAATCTGAGTTGAGAAGTTCTAACGAACATCTAACTTAGGTTGAGAAGTTGTAAATTTCATACTTGGTTATTTTCCCTGAGCCTGGAGAGGCTTAACTGTAAAAGAATACTCTTAGAGCTTGAAGAGGCTTGATAGAAAATACTACTGCTGGTCTGTGTGACTCAGTGTGACATATATGTGGCTGTAAGGGTCTGGGGGATTCGGAGTGGCACATATGTGTTGTTGTTATTGTGATTAAAAGCTAGTGGTGGTTTGCCACTAGGACTAGATGTAGCTCACGGGGTTTATGGGTGAACCAGGATAAATTTTGTGTCTAAGTTTTCTTTCCCTTAATCTCTTTTATTTACAGTCTTTACATTTACGATGGGGATTGAAAAGTATCTTTCATAATAATCTTAACACAACGATTTCAATAAAACAAGTTTTCATACAAACATAACAATAAAACGTCTCTAGTGTAGGTTGAAGTATTATAGAAGAATATATTCAGAGGGATGTCTGAAATATTTGTCTGAAGTGAGCCCAACAGGAACTCAGTTCAAACACATGATATAGATGGTCTCTGATCATCTAAAGTATTTCAGAAACAGTTCTGAAGGTACTCTTAGTAATATTCTTCAGAAGACACTAAGAGAAGTTTGTTTAAAATCAAAACAATCTTAAGTGTAAGAGAAAGTTTTTAATCTAAATCTTTCATATATTTCGCATGTTTTTAAAATAACTCTGATCTTAAGATTGGTTTTGTACAATGATCACTTAACGTGATTGTTTATTTCAAAGATTTCCAAAATTGTCTTAAAATGTCTAAAACACTATTCAACCCCCCTTCTAGTGTTGCCTGTGGTTCTAACATCTTCCATCTTGAACATCTCATATTGATGCACAAGCATACTGATCTTGGATTGTTTGACGGTCTCTATCCCTTCATGGGCAGCTGCAAGTGTCTCACAGATCTCTTTGGCAGATGAGCATCCATGAACCTTTTCATATTCTGATTTGTTCAACGAACATATCAGATAGAGTTTGGCCTTGGCATTTAGTTGAACTCTCGCCTTTTGCTCTAAGGTCCAATCAGCCTTTGGTATGGGCACTCCAGCATGCATGGGAACATAGTCTCCATCAGTAACCACATCCCATACGTCAATGTTGTTGCTTTCAATAAACAGCTTCATACGATCCCTCCAGTAGTGATAATCCACTCCATTGAATGCAGGAGGTCTCGTAATAGAGGCTCCTTCAGTGATGTACTGTCTGTTACTGTTGGAAGGTTCCATTTGATCTGACCTCTGCACTGATTAGGTGCTAACCCCGAGGTTAAGCTCTAGTACCAACTGAAATTACACAGGGAAACACTAAAAGGGGGGGTTGAATAGTGTTTCAGCAGGAACCTTAACACTTAATAAAATTTTAGTTAAAGATCTTTTTAGAAAATGCTGCAGATGATGAGTGTTGGGATTTGATTTTCAATTGTTTCGAATTCCACATGTGACAAAGATATGTTGCCATTTCGAATTTACAGAAAAGGTTAAAATTACCTTATTTCGAAATTTGATAATAAGTCTGTTAAATTAGAGAATTCTTAAGTGAAGTTAACACAAAAAGACTTTAGAATTTCGAAAAGAAGATAAGTGTAAATTCTAGAAATAATACATTACAGGTATTCCAAAAGGGTAAATGATAGCTCTTTTATTCATGATCCAAATTCGAATTACATTAGTTCGAATACATTGGAAATACATTAGAAAGGAAACTATCCTAAACTAGAATGAGTACTTGACTCATGCCTAACATGCCTCTTTTTCCTCATCCTCCTCCACAAGCTTTAATAGAGCCAAAACAAAGAAGAATTTTTTCTTCAATCTGTTGAAATATCTTCGACTTGGGGAAGAAATCAAGGTCAGCATGGTAACTAATAAATAGATTCATTCATTAAGTAAATGAACCTATATTTGGCTATCA
Source organism: Sesbania bispinosa (assembly GCA_026901365.1). Taxonomy (NCBI): domain Eukaryota; kingdom Viridiplantae; phylum Streptophyta; class Magnoliopsida; order Fabales; family Fabaceae; genus Sesbania; species Sesbania bispinosa. The sequence goes on from QLOH01000329.1 coordinate 677,947, forward strand.
CGTACAATCCAAAAGAAAACCTTCAAAGACAAAGGTTAGAAAAGCCAATAGCTTTGGCTATTCCGTCAATCCTATCAAAAATGAAATCATTCCAGATTGGATTGAACGCAATAGCCAAAGAAATTAACTTCTTCATATTCTTTGAAAAGTTTTTTCGAAGAATTTAGAAGAAAAGAGAAGAAGAGGGAATGAAGGATTGAGAAAAGAATATATAAAAGACTCCTATTTATAGGAGTAAGAAGAGGCAAGTGCCATTAATAACATCGTTTTAACGTCCAATGAAAAGAATTCTCATATTGAAGTTGAATGGACGGTGGCCGGTGATATTCATGACCTTTAAATTGGCCAAATAAAAATTAACACATGGCACAAAGAAGAATGTAATCAAATCTCAAAATGAGAAGAGATTCATTGAGTTCAAGTATCAAGAAAAGACTAAGTCTTAAGGTTAAAGATGTTCTCGAATCCATGAAACTAAAATTCCAGAAAGAAGATTTCGAGAAACCAGAGAGAAGATTTCGAGAAAGCAGAAATAAGATTTCGAGAAATCAGAAAACAGAATTTCGAGAATTATAAGTCAGAATTCTAGAAAGAAGATTTCGAGAACTTGAACAGCAAAATCTCAAAGTGACATAAAGCAGAAATTCGAGAAGCAGAATGTGTGAAGACTTAGTAGATTTCTGAATCTCAAAAATGACTTTTCGAGGAAACAGTAGATACCATAAAAGCAGTTATTGGAAGTTTGCTGATCAAGGACAAATGGCAACATCTTAATGGAAGCATTTTGAAAAGTGCAAAGATCTGAAGCAGTTTTCTGGTTAGCAGAAAACGTGGCAAGCATGCATGTTGCCAACACATAGGGCTAGATGACGTGTCACACGTACATTAGTTAGCCGTTAGGATTAGGAAACTATAAATAGGTGAACTTTTGATGTAAAAAAGGTTGGCATTTCATTACACTCATACCCTTAAACACCTTCACGTCCGATCACACTGCGACCAACAGGTTTACAAGGATTGACTGTATGTGATGAACCCATCCACTTTTATCTTTATGCAATTTTATCTTTCAATTCATTTATTTTCTGCATTCTACAATTTGAAATTTTATCTTTCAAGCAATTTTCTTTCTCTATTCTGAACTTTGTGTTCATATTTCTATGAATTTAAAAGAAGTCAAGTGAAAATTTAGAACTTTGATAAAATTCTGAATCAAGTAGTTCTAACTCTTTGTGAAAGATAAGTTTTTTTTTTATAAAACTCTGAATCAAACTCTTTGAAATTCATTATTTCTGGATTTCTGAAACATAACAATTGACTTGGTGAAATTCTGTACCAATCAACCATTTTTCTTCCAGAACACGTGAACTTTTGAAAGTCTTTGATAAATCAGAAACACCATAAATCTACTTTTTAAAAAGAGTCCCGTAAGAGGATCTGATTCTAATCCCCAGATTGTTCTTAGAATCAAAGTGATAAAGTTTAATTTTCAAAATTAGATTTTTCACCTCAAACAAATTGGCACGCCCGGTGGGACCAATTGCCAAAGAGTAGTGTGTGTTCTGATTTTCTAAAAAATTGTTCTTGCATGCGTTTAAGGAGTGGGAGATGAATTTCTGTTCAAATGACTAATAATTCGAGACAAAATGCAAATGGAAACAACAATAGGGATAATAACAATGCTACGAATTCTGAGAATTCGTCACCCCAAAGAATTGAGTCTGTAAACAACAATGAGAATGGGGCAAATGGGAATAATAGTGTTAACAGAGAACAATCAACAACTGTTACTACAACTACTACTACTATGCCAGAGCATGTAGTAAGTCAGATTGGTTCTACTATCCTGATACCCAATTTTGTTTCTATGCCTCAAAATGGACAACCAATTTATGGGTTGCCATATGGATTTGTCCCAAATTCTGGGACAGCCCCACCAACCATGTCAATAGTAGGTCCTACAGTTACTCGTGGACCCATTTTTAATCCTCTTTCGGGAAGTTCTTCTTCATCTATTACAAATTCTACGTTGCAAACTTTAAGGCAACAAATGGATGAAAGTAACCATGAAATGGTGAATATGTTGACAAGACAAATGGCCACAGTGTTTTGACCCACTAGTACAAACAACAAACACCAATTATAATTTGTTGGCTAGGCAAATGGAGAGGATTGCGGATGTGTTTGGAGCACCCATAGATCCTATAGTAAGACAAGTGGCTAATACGAATCCCTCTGTGAATCAAGGGGATCAAAATAATCAAATACCAAATCCTGTCAATCCAGTCGAAAATAGGGAAGAAAATGCTCCTAGAGTTATCCTGAATAGAAATCAAAATGCTGACGAAATCCTCGAAAGGATAAGAACAAATAACTTAGGGGGCAACAAAATGTTGATGGAATTATTGAACAAGTCCTGAATAGACATGGATTCAATGTAGGATTTGTGAATCATCCTTATGTAATGTCTCCTTTTACCCAGATAGTTTTACAAACTGAATTGCCAAGGGGATGGAAAGTTCCCAAATTTTCTAAATTTTCTGGAGAAGTAGGAGAATCTACTGTCGAACACATTGCTCGATATCAAATCGAAGCAGGTGACTTGGCAAATAATGAAGAATTGAAAATGAAATATTTTCCTAGTTCTTTGACCAAAAATGCTTTCACTTGGTTTACAACTCTTTCCCCAAATTCGATTCATTCATGGAATCAATTAGAAAGAAGTTTTCATGAACAATTCTTTCGAGGGGAAACAAAAGTTACTCTTATGGATTTAGTAAACATTAAGAGATCTTCGAATGAATCAATTGATGACTATTTAAATAGATTTAGACAAATGAAAGCTAGATGCTTTACTCAGATTCCTGAATATGAGTTAGTCCAAATGGCTGCAGGAGAATTAGATTATTCAATTCGAAAGAAATTGATCAATCAACAACTTAGAGATATAGCCCAGTTGACTGATAAGGTTAGGTAAATTGAACATCTGAAAAAAGAAAAAGAAAGGTTCAAAAAACCTGACAAAATCTTTCGAAAAGATAAAATAGCATATTTGGAAGTATCTGATGACAGTGATTTCGAATATGATATAGAAGATAATGATGTTCACGTAGCAGAACTTAAGCCAGAACCTCCTTATGTTTGTCAATCTTTGAAACCTAGTGGAAATTCTAGTAATGATACTAAAGATAGGTTTCCTAAGAAAAATTATGGTTTCGATATTTCGAAAGCAGATCAAATTTTCGATATATTGGTAAAGGACAAACAAATAACTCTAAGTGATGACCATAAAATTCCTTCTCAAGAACAGAGAAGAGGTCGAAAGTATTGTAAATATCATCATACTTATGGACATTGGACTAATAGTTGTGTTCATTTCAGGGATATTATTCAAGAAGCTATCAAACAAGGTAGATTGAAATTCGAAGAAAAGCTTCCAATGGCCATGAAGATTGACTCTGACCCACTCCAGGTGAACGCGAATTACGCCGAACCTGTAAGTGTGAACATGGTCGAAGTGGAGGATTCCAATTCTGTGGGACAGGCCACAGAGATGGCTCTTGATGGAGATCAGGAATTGCATGATGTTTACCCAAAAGGGAGTGAATCCTTGTTGGAATTTCTGAATCGTAAAAAGGCAGAAGATGCCCCAATTGACCTTTGTCCAAGGTGTCATGCTTTGTTCGATAGGTCTGCAGCCAAGGCGTTTCGCGGATCAGAAATGAAAACACGCTATCAACAAGTGACTGCCCATCATCAACAGAACGAAAATAAGCAGAAAAAGCCTCATCCTTCTTATGTAGGGTGGATTTCGAAGTCTGAATCCATTTCTGGAGGGAAGGCACCTAGTAATATGAATAGGTTCGATAAAGGGAAACAACCCATGAACCAGGGGTTTCAAGGAAATGCGAAATCTCGTACTTTTGTGCCTTCATCTTCAGTTCCCCCGAATCAATGGGTTCGTCCTGGCTACCCGAAACATCAGAATAATTTCCAAGGTTTTTACCAGAAACCTTATTATGGAAATAGGCCTCAAATGACGAAGACCCAGTGGAGAAGGGCACAAAGAATGAGAAAAGCTGCCTTCGAGAAACAAGGAAAGAGGAACATGATTGTTGAAGAAAATAACCAACAACCTAAGCCTGTGCAAGCAAAAAATGCTCAAGTAATCCAAGTTCAAGCAAATTCGAATCATCCATGTTATGCTCAAGTGGTGAAAAAGAAACCTTCATTCCAAGTTATTGGGGGTTTTGATGAGAATGAGGATGATTTATTAACAGAAAATTTCGAAACTGGATTTGCAGATGGTCTTGAAGACATCTATGCAGTTGTTTCTGTTCTGCCTGCTGAATATGCTGAGGAACTTGAGAAAGATTTAGAAGATGAGGATTTCGAGGAAGATGATGTAGGTGAGGATCCAATATGTTATACTTACATTGGCAAACAGATTTTCCAGAATACTTCTGCAGTATTCAAAAAACCAACTGAGGAGATGCAGCTTCACATGAAGCCCTTGTTTATCAGAGCTTTAGTTGGGGATGTAAGTATTGGACAGGTACTTGTAGATTCTGGAGCGGCAGTAAATTTGATGCCGAAATTTATGATGAAGAAATTGATGAAGACTAAGTTTGATCCGATGCCTCATCAAATGATTATCACAGACTTTAGTGGCAAGACTTCGAAATCAGAAGGTGTATTATGTTTGGAGTTAACAGTGGGAACCATCATGAGGCCCACTATGTTTGTTGTAGTTGATTCGAAGGCTAACTATAATCTGTTACTTGGAAGGGAATGGATCCATGGTATAGGTGTTGTTCCATCTTCAATGCATCAGAGGCTTTGCATGTGGACTAAAGAAGAGGTACCCATTTATGTTGATGGGGACAAGAATTATTTTAAAGTTGAAGAAGATGCAGTAGATGTGAGGAGCACAGAAAAGAAGGTTATGAAAACAAGACCATATGAAGTAATTGATAAGTACATGTTGGTGCCCACAAAAGTACCTTATTCATTGAGATTAAATCCTGATTATGGGTTTATGTTACAATGTGATGTCAGCCCTTTCGAGGCCGTAGAAATATCTGAATGGTCAGACCCAGAATAGATTCGAGCTTTTGGGCTCGAATTTCGGCCTATATGGCCGAAAAAAGGGTAGAAGCGGCTCTCGAAGCCGAATTTAATCAAAATAAACAAGAAACGGCCCCCAAGGCCGAATGGCAAGAAGGAAGAATAGTCATTGAGGAGATATTAGAAGAAGAAATCTCATCAGAAACAGAAGGTAAAAAGTTTGAAGATGTAACATCCCAATCTTTTGATAGGTTAATTGTGAGATTTATAGAATAATTGTGTAGTAGAACCTTAAGGACTAAGAGAAAGGAAGTAGGAATAGGTAAAAGTTGAGTATAGTAGATTACTAGGACTTAACCTTCGAATTTGGTCACTGGTAATCGATTACAAAGAGCTGGTAATCGATTACCAGAGAGTTTGGATCATGGTAATCGATTACAGGAGCTTAGTAATCGATTACCAGAAGGTCTGGCCCCTGGTAATCGATTACATAACCCTTGTAATCGATTACCAGCAACCTGGGTTCTTAGTAATCGATTACCAGGTTCCCAGAAGGGGTTCTTAGGCTATTTTTGCCTTCAGTAATCGATTACCAGGGTTTGGTAATCGATTACTGAGCGAAAATATATATACCCAGGACGCGAAATTCATCAGAATTTTGGAGAGAAACTCAATTTTAGAGAGAGGGAGAGAGGGTCTAGAGAGAGAAAGTGTCGGATCGACGTAGAAACACCGGAATGAAGCTAGGAATCACAATCCTTCCCTCTAAACTACTTGGATTGCTACTTTGTGGTGAGTAATTCTCACTTAATTGTTAGAATTAGGAATTGGTCTCCAACCCATGAACCCCCTCCTTTCTCTTCCAATTCTCTGATTTCACTTGATAATATTGTTTGTTTGTGATTGTGTATGATTGTTTGAACAATGGGAGTGAATTTAATCGGTTAGAAACGGATCGATTCTTGAGGATCGTTAGTTTCGAAACTTTCGAAACTCTCAAAAGTTTCAAAACTCTCGAAACGTCGAAACACTCCGTTCTTTTCGATTAAACTTGTTCCGGAATGATAAACTAAGGATTGGAAATCACTTTGGATATCGGAATTGATGAGTATACCTTGGGATTGTCGTTCGACATCGAATCTCCTTGGTTTCGAAAGGTTCGAAGTGTCGAAATTGTCGAAACCAACGAGATTACGATATTTATCAATTCCGAGTGTCTAAATTGGTTGTCCGATTAAAGTTTAAAGATTAAAGGACTTCGGTCAATATGGGGCTTCGGCCTATGTGAGGGTGGGATACGTCCCCGGGGGAGATATCCCCCGTAGTTCGAGCTCGAGTCTAACTCTGTAATGTGATGTGTACATGGCCTAGTGTCAAAGCATACAAGAGCATCCTTGTGCATTTGTTAAGTTATGAATTATGAATGAAATGCCTTAATTGTCATAAATAACTGTTTTGCATACATGCATAGAGTTTTATTCACTGAGATTTTTATCTCACCACGCGTTATGTGGATTATAGATGTCTAGGTGCCTCCTCCTCCTCGGAATGCACATCCATGAGATGGTCTTGATTGTTTGTGGAAGATGATCATGTTCCTTATATTTTGGGAGTATTGTAAATGAATATGACTTATGTAATTTCTCTTATAATTCAAGTAATGTAACCTAGTAGTTAGTAGGATTATGAATTTGGTCTTGTAATGGATCCCTTGGTGTTTTGGTAATGAAAGAGGGACTTTATGTGTAATTGGAACCTTTTTGGCTTAAGGGCTTGTAGGAGTCTTCCTAATTAGTTGTAAAATGGACTGTTAAGTGATTGAATGGGTAGAACGATGTTAGTTTAAAAGACTTTAATTCATATTGTTTACTTTAAATTGTTCTCGATTGGTTGGAATTGTGGATGATTTATAGAACGGGTCGATATTGAAATGTAACATTATAAATTCGAAGTCAAGAATTTGGTTTCCAACGGATCAAATTCTTGCTTATGAAATTTAAGGTGTGACAGAAGATGATTCTGGGGAAAATAAAGGTTCTGAAAAAATTTTTGAGAAAAATGAAGATTCTGAAAAGAAGTATCTTGAGGAAATGGTCAAAAAGGTTGAGACATATGTTCAAGAAACACAAGGGCTTGAGTTCGAGAAACTAGATTGCATTTATGATGACTCTTCTTTAGGTTTCGAAGGTATTTTGTCTCAAGGCATTAAGAAGATGGAGGCTCAAGATCCTTTAGAAGAAATAAACTTGGGAACTAGTAATGAAAAAAGACCCACGTTTATAAGTAAGAATCTCGAAGGGGAATTCAAACAGAAGATCATTGACTTGTTGAAGGAATATAAAGATTGTTTTGCTTGGGATTATCATGAAATGCCTGGTTTGAGCCGAGAACTGGTTGAGCATAGACTTCCAACTTTTCCAGAAAAGAGACCATTGAAGCAAGCTCCAAGAAGATTTGCTCCAGAAATAGTTTCGAGAATCAAAGAAGAAATAGAGCGTCTTCTAAAGGCTAAGTTCATTCGAACTGCCAGGTATGTTAATTGGATTTCTAATATTGTGCCTGTCATTAAGAAAAATGGATCTTTAAGGGTATGTATTGATTTTCGAGATCTTAATACTGCAACCCCTAAAGATGAATACCCAATGCCAGTTGCTGATATGTTAATAGATTCAGCAGCAGGAAATGAACTTCTGAGTATGTTAGATGGGTATTCAGGTTATAATCAAATTTTCATTGCTGAAGAGGATATTTCGAAAACAGCTTTTCGATGTCCCGGTGCAATAGGCACTTATGAATGGGTAATGATGCCCTTTGGCTTAAAAAATGCTGGTGCAACTTATCAAAGAGCCATGAATTCGATTTTTCATGATTTAATAGGAAACTTTATGCAAGTGTATATAGATGATGTTGTGGTTAAGTCTGAATCAAAAGACTTGCATTTAAATCATTTGAGACAAGCTTTCGAGAAAATGAGAAAGCATGGGTTAAAAATGAATCCTATTAAATGTGCTTTTGGTGTATATGCAGGGAATTTCTTAGGATTTCTTGTACACAAGAAATGTGTTGAGATTGATAAAAATAAAGCTAAGGCAATTCTCGAAGCATCTCCACCTATGACCAAGAAACAATTACAGTCTTTTCTGGGAAAAGTGAATTTCCTTCGAAGGTTTATTTCGAACCTATCAGGAAAGACAAGGGTGTTTTCCCCATTGCTGAAACTAAAGAAAGAAGAAAACTTCAAATGGGAAGATGAACATCAACAAGTCTTTGAGGAAATCAAGAAATATTTGACAACCCCTCCAATCATGACTCCTCCTTTGCCAGGAAAACCATTAAAGTTATATATTTCTGCTTCAGAAGCCACAATAGGAAGTATGTTGGCTCAAGAGGACGAAAACGGCATTGAAAGAGCTGTTTATTATTTAAGTAGAGTCCTTAATGATGCAGAAACTAGATACTGTGCTATAGAAAAATTGTGTTTATGTTTGTACTTTTCTTGTACTAAACTTAAGTATTATGTCAAACCTCATGATGTATTTGTAATTTCTCACTTTGACGTAATAAAACACATGTTATTAAAGCCTATATTGCACAGTAGAGTTGGAAAATGGGCATTAGCATTAACTGAGTTTTCGTTCAAATTTGTCCCTTTGAAATCTATGAAAGGACAAGTGGTTGCAGATTTCTTGGTTGATCATCCACCAATTCCAATTGAAGAATCAATATATGTAGGATTAGAGCCTTGGAAATTATATTTTGATGGATCCAAACATAAGAATGGATTAGGAATTGGAATTCTATTAATTTCACCCAAAGGGTTTCCAACTCAAATGATGTTCGAAATAAAACATCATTGTTCGAATAATGCAGTAGAGTATGAAGCTCTTATTGCTGGTCTCGAAATTCTGGTTTCTCAAAATTCGAGAAACGTTCATATTTGAGGAGATTCTCAATTAGTTATTAAATAGGTAACTAAAGAATATAAATGTCTAGATCCAAAATTGGCTAAATATCTAGTTCAAGCTAATAAACTTCTGAAAATGTTTGATGAAGTAAGAATTGAACATATACCCAGAGGCCAAAATTTCGAAGCCAATGAATTGGCTCAAATAGCTTCAGGATATAGAATTTCTATTGGGACTCTTAGAAAAATTAGTGATATTCAAAGAAGGTTTCCAATGAAAGAATTTGATATCCATACTATAAATCTTTTAGATCAGAATGATTGGAGAAGAGAAATTGTGAATCTTATCCAAAATCCTTCCCTGGTAAATAAAAGACACTTGAAATATAAAGATCTGAGTTATTGTATTTTAGGTGAAGAGCTTTATAAAAAAGCTATTGATGGGAATTTACTTCGATGTTTGGGAGAAACTGAAGCTTATTTGGCTTTAGTTGAAGTTCACGAAGGAGCTTGTGGTGCTCACCAAGCAGGAAGGAAAATGGAATGGATTTTGAAAAGAAAACTATTCTTTTGGCCTTCAATGGCCAAAGATTGTCACAATTTCGCAAAATCTTGTGAAGAATGTCAAAAGCATGGAAATGTACAACAAGTTCCAGCAAGTGAATTACATTCAATAATAAAGTCGTTGCCTTTTAGAGGATGGACTTTAGATTTAATTGGAATGATACATCCAGCTTCTTCGAGAAACCACAAATTTATTTTAGTTGGAGTTGATTATTTTACCAAGTGGGTAGAAGCAATTCCTCTAAGAGAAGTTACTCAAGAAGATATCATTCGTTTTATTGAAGAAAATATTATATTTCGATTTGGCTTACCAGAAACCATTACCACAGATCAAGGAACAATATTTACTGGGAGAAAAATGGTTAGGTTTGCTGAATCAAAAGGGATAAAATTACTTTCTTCTACACCTTACTATGCACAAGCCAATGGTCAAGTTGAAGCAGTTAATAAAACCATTATTGCTTTGATTAAAAGACATATTGGGCAACGTCCCAGAAATTGGCATGAGACTTTAAGTCAAATTCTTTGGGCTTATAGAAATTCACCAAGAGAAGCTACTCGAACTACCCCTTATAAGTTGGTGTATGGTCATGATGCTATATTGCCAGTTGAAGTGAACTTACAATCATTAAGAGTTCAAAGGCAGTTTGAGTTACCTTCTCAAGATTATTGGAATTTGATGTTTGATGAATTAAATCAACTTGATGAAGAAAGGTTGGTTGCTCTTGAAAATATAATTAGACAAAAAGAGCAATTTACTCGTTGTTATAATAGAAGAGTTAAGAAAAAAGAATTCCAAATTGGTGATTATGTTTGGAAGTTGATTCTGCCAATTGATAAAAAGTCTAAGAAGTTTGGTAAATGGTCACCTAATTGGGAAGGACCTTTCGAAATTGAAAAAGTGTTTTCCAATAATGCGTATTCAATTCGAGAATTAGTTGGTGATTTGCGCATAATGTCAATAAACGGAAAATACTTAAAGGAATATAAGCCAAACTTGCAAGAAATTAAAATTGTGCATAAAGGGTAATGAATTGTTCAAGTAGTGATAGAAATTCGAGCCCATGCTCGAAATAAAAGCCAAAATAAAGAAAATAAGAAACTAAAATAGGCTAGAAAGGAGCTTCACTCTTCAGTTTTGCGAACTCATGCCTGAGGTCTTCATAATAGGTCTTAAGACTTATGTCGTTCCTTTCCAGATTTTCAATATCCTTGGAAATTCGAACGACATCTCTCGAAATACCTTTGACAGAATTTATAATATCCATTCGAGTAGACCTTTGCTTCGAGAGTGTGGTCTCGACCTCGCTCTTAGCCTTCTTAGTTTCTTCAAGTCTTTCTTGATATTCCTTTATAAGGCCTTCGAGCCTTAGACTTTCTTGCTCTAATTCTTCGACTCTCAAAGAATTTTTCTGAATAGACTGTTCGTGCTTATTCACTGTAATCTTACTATGATGCATCTTATCAACCAATTCAGTTTGTTCACTTTTCTGAGTATCCAATTTCGACTTGGTTTGCTCGATTTGGTTGACAGTCTTAACACTATTTTGATAAAGTTCAGCAAAACGTTTCACCCAAACTTGTTGAGGTTCGGAGAGTTGGGATTCCTTCTTATCAAAATAAATAAGATAGCTTTCAATTTCCTCCCTATAAAGACGATCCCTTGGAATTTCCTTCATCATTTTCTTCTCGAAGATCAATTTTTTGAAATTCTGGAAAATTTGATCAACAGAATCTTCTTCACTCAAAGGATTCTGAACTGTAGCTTCAGAGTGAGCAGATGATAAAGAAATCTCCCCTGAAAGCACATCTAGAATTAGGAAAGGATTCTCATCCAGGTCTTTGAGGCAATCATCTAAGCTTTTAGCGTTGTATATTGGTGTGGATCTAGATGAATCCCTCGAAAACCCAGGAGCCTTTTCAGGAGTTTCTGATTCAGTTCGAGTAGTTTGTAGCTCCTTCGAGGCAGAATCCTTTGACCTTTGAGAATCTGGATCTGGAGAAGTTGAAGGATCGTCTTTTTCTTCTTCCATAGGGGTCTCTTCATTAGTTGGATTTGAAGGAGATTGTACTTCTTCTTCTTCCCCTTTCTCTTCTTCTTGTTCGTCGTTACTCTCTTCGATATTTTCTAGAGTCTTTTTCTCAGATAAAGACTTCTTCGAAGGAGTGGTCTGGAGTGGACTCTCTATTGTTTTTTCTCCAGTACTACCACTTTCAACTTGGGAACTTGAAGAAATGTTTATCTGTAAAAGATCAGAAAATGACTTAAGTTAGATAAACAAACAGTAAGGAAGAAATTGATTGTTCATATTTTTTCTTTCGAAAAGAGAGTGAAAAAGGTTTACTTGTTCAACAACCCCACTTGGGATTTGTTCCTTATAGGCCTTAAGCTTAAACCTTTGGCCAACTCTCTGATGTTTTACATAAAGAGAATAGTCTTTAAAAAACGGAAAGAAAGAGAAGAGTTTCAAAATTGATTCGAAATATAAGAAAGAAATTGAAAACTTACTGCTCCAATGGTCTTCCCTCGAGGAATGACTGAAAGAATTTTTGGCTTTGGAATTTTCTTTTCTTTCTTTTCTTTTTTGTTCTTCTTTGAAACCTTCTCTCTCAGAGGAATAAAAAGGGAATTCGAAAAATACCTCTGAGGTAGATGGTTTATCAGATTGTTGAGATTTTTCAAATTGAATCTTCTCTTGACCCTTTGCTATTTGCTTCTTTGAAGAGTCAGAATCATCTGCTTTTCTTTTCTTGGTCACAGAAGCAGATTGGCTCTTATCTGAAGGTTCTTCATTCTTTTCGACCTTATCAGATTTAGCCTTCTTTTGAAACTTAGAAGTAGTAACCTGAAAAGAAATAAAAAAAAAGGGTTAGATTTCGAGATTGAAAATCTAAAGTAAAGTCAGATTTCGAAATAAAACTTACAGAGGGTTTTTGAGAAGAGGTTGAAGCCTTCCTTTTCTTGGATTTCTTTTCCTCCTCTTCCTTATCACTTTTCCAATTTTCTTCAGCATCTTTCGAGAGTTTGCACTCTTGGGCTGGAAAAGAAAAGAAACTTTTAGAATAAAGTTGGGGTAAGTTAGGAAAGAAAAGAAAATGTTTCTGTTAATTACCTTGAACTATGAAGTTCTTAGAAACTATTCTCACATGTTCTATATCCACATGGGGAATAAAATTCGAAAGAGGTTTGAGATGATTAAAAAGAAAGTCAAGAGTTACAAGTCTAGTCCATTCAGGCCCATATAAACTTTTTGCCAAACCGAATTTTGCTGTTGGTAAAGGGGGAAACTTTGGACAATATTTTCCGAAAATAGTTTTACCTTTTGAATTAACAAGTTTAAAATTTTGTTGATTCGAAGAAACTTTTTTCCTTTAAACAAAGAGCTGCTTCAGAAATAGTTCTATGAATCTTATTTGGAATATAGAACACATGAAAATATTTCTCGAAAGCCTCAATTTCTCGGATATGCGTACCTTTAGTCTTCTTCGAAGATTTCTGCGAAGGAGCAATGTCTTTTGTTAGTCTTGAGAAACAAGTTGCTTTATCTACTTGAATACTAGAATAGTATCTAGACCACCACTCTTCGAAAGACAAGGTACAGTGATGAGAAAGTTCGAAAGAGACTGCCTCAAAAGACAAAGGTTTCTTGACCTTTGCAAGCTAAAGTTTTTCAAATCCTTTTTCCCCATCAACTAAGTCCTCTATTAGAATTTGGTCCTCTGAAGTATAGAATGGTGTAGGACGAAATTGACTCAGACCAAATTGACGGGCTACAAGTTGTGGTTGGTAATGAAAGACTTGAAAGTCTTTAAGTTGGAAACCACAGTAAAGAAGATCTGGGGACAAGAACTGTTTCCAAATCTCTAAACTCTCAGATTGTGCACCTGGGGTATCGCATGGGAACTTTCGAGTAAACCATTCAGGTCCTTGAGTTCGAGAAGCAAAGGGTGCAAGATTTGGGGAATGTTGTTTGATGTTCAAGAAAGAGAAAATGTAAGATTTGAAGCGTTCGAGACGGTTCTTTTTAGAAGAAGGAGTAAGGTAAGACAACTTATAACCTTCAGCAGAAGTAGGAGGGTCAGAATCTGAAGGCTCAGAGCTTTCGAACTTATTTTGAAAAATGGCGTTTAACCAAAGTTGAAGGAACCAGAAAGAACCACATAGATTTCGAACAGGGTCTTTTAGCTTAATAGTACCCACAGCTTCAGAAAGCATGTCATATACATGAGCTAAAAGACACCTATTTAGATCAATTCTAATTCCTTTGGCTAACATTTGAGCCATAGGAAGGAAGGATTTTGGAATCTGATTGGATTTGGAACAAAAAACAAAGGCAGATAACCAATACAAAAGAAAGGCAACATGTTCATTTTCAGAAACTTTGCCAGATTTGGCATTATTCTGAATGAAATGAGAATAGGTAAGTTTGTCAAAATTAGGTTCAATAAGTGGTTCGGGAACTTTCAAAAAAGGGAGAATCAGTTGGCCTTCAGGTCGAAGACCAGTTATGGCAGAAACATCAAAAAGAGTAGGTGTTATCATACCATAAGGTAGATGAAAAGAATTTGTTGATATTTCCCAAAAGAGGAGGGAAGAAAAGATCAGAGCAGGATCGAAACTGAGATCGAATTTACTCAGTTGAATAAGATCGAAAATACCAAGTTGTTTCCATAAGGCCCCCATGGTATTTTCGACCCTGTTCAACCACATGACATAGGAGTCCTTTCGAGCAGGGGGAGTCGCTCGAAAAGCATCACTAACATTTTCGAGATGGTCCGTCCGAATCAGAGAACCAAAAATTCGAATCTTTTCCTTTTTCAGACTTGGAAAAAATTCGTTATATTGATCAAGAGAAGAAGGGGAAGTGAACGGACCTAAGAAAGCAAAGTGCTTTTTTCTAATGGAAAAGGGAATGAGTATCTGGGAATTCCAGATAGCAATTTTTTCTTCAATGTTTTCAGGCTCAGGGACATAAACTTTATCATCCCTAGCAAGGAAGTCACCTTTCACGATTGCAAGAGGTACAGGGTTAGAACCTTCAGAAGCCATTAATGGAGGTTTGACAGTTCTTGAGAGAGAGAAAAGAAAGCAAGACAACGGTGCAAATGAGCTAAAAATGCATCAAAGAAGATAGAATCAGAAACTTTGATGTATTTAATTGGTGAAAATCAAGGTTAAAACATTAAAAAACTTATCAAAAGAAAGTAAAGATCATACCTTGAATGAGAAGAAAAGACGTCGTAGGAAGAGAGAAAAGCTGAGTTCTTGAGGTTGAAGATGAAAAGTGAAAACTGAAAGGTCTTCACTTAATATTTATACAAGAAAGAGAAACAACATGATTATAAAGAAATTTAAAAGTAATCATGATTACACGTTTCTTGGAATGTGAGCTAGTATCCCAAAAATGTGGGAAAGTCAGTTAGCTTTCAAAAGTAACTAAAATATTAATTTAATTGGAAAATGAAAGGTTTATTTGGAACATATGTTTAAATTTTCTTTTTAAATTTTGAAAAATTGTTATAAGGAATACCAAAAGTTTGTTCCAAAAATATCTCTTTTTGCAAAAAAAATTATATTATTTACTTAAAAGAGACTATTTTTGGGGGGGCATCTGTTGGGATTTGATTTTCAATTGTTTCGAATTCCACATGTGACAAAGATATGTTGCCATTTCGAATTTACAGAAAAGGTTAAAATTACCTTATTTCGAAATTTGATAATAAGTCTGTTAAATTAGAGAATTCTTAAGTGAAGTTAACACAAAAAGACTTTAGAATTTCGTAAAGAAGATAAGTGTAAATTCGAGAAATAATACATTACAGGTATTCCAAAAGGGTAAATGATAGTTCTTTTATTCATGATCCAAATTCGAATTACATTAGTTCGAATACATTGGAAATACATTAGAAAGGAAACTATCCTAAACTAGAATGAGTACTTGACTCATGCCTAACATGCCTCTTTATCCTCATCCTCCTCCACAAGCTTTAATAGAGCCAAAACAAAGAAGAATTTTTTCTTCAATCTGTTGAAATATCTTCGACTTGGGGAAGAAATCAAGGTCAGCATGGTAACTAATAAATAGATTCATTCATTAAGTAAATGAACCTATATTTGGCTATCACGTACAATCCAAAAGAAAACCTTCAAAGACAAAGGTTAGAAAAGCCAATAGCTTTGGCTATTCCGTCAATCCTATCAAAAATGAAATCATTCCAGATTGGATTGAACGCAATAGCCAAAGAAATTAACTTCTTCATATTCTTTGAAAAGTTTTTTCGAAGAATTTAGAAGAAAAGAGAAGAAGAGGGAATGAAGGATTGAGAAAAGAATATATAAAAGACTCCTATTTATAGGAGTAAGAAGAGGCAAGTGCCATTAATAACATCGTTTTAACGTCCAATGAAAAGAATTCTCATATTGAAGTTGAATGGACGGTGGCCGGTGATATTCATGACCTTTAAATTGGCCAAATAAAAATTAACACATGGCACAAAGAAGAATGTAATCAAATCTCGAAATGAGAAGAGATTCATTGAGTTCAAGTATCAAGAAAAGACTAAGTCTTAAGGTTAAAGATGTTCTCGAATCCATGAAACTAAAATTCCAGAAAGAAGATTTCGAGATACCAGAGAGAAGATTTCGAGAAATCAGAAAACGGAATTTCGAGAATTATAAGTCAGAATTCCAGAAAGAAGATTTCGAGAACTTGAACAGCAAAATCTCGAAGTGACATAAAGCAGAAATTCGAGAAGCAGAATGTGTGAAGACTTAGTAGATTTCTGAATCTCAAAAATGACTTTTCGAGGAAACAGAAGATACCATAAAAGCAGTTATTGGAAGTTTGCTGATCAAGGACAAATGGCAACATCTTAATGGAAGCATTTTGAAAAGTGCAAAGATCTGAAGCAGTTTTCTGGTTAGCAGAAAACGTGGCAAGCATGCATGTTGCAAACACATAGGGCTAGATGACGTGTCACACGTACATTAGTTAGCCGTTAGGATTAGGAAACTATAAATGGGTGAACTTTTGATGTAAAAAAGGTTGTCATTTCATTACACTCATACCCTTAAACACCTTCACGTCCGATCACACTGCGACCAACAGGTTTACAAGGATTGACTATATGTGATGAACCCATCCACTTTTATCTTTATGCAATTTTATCTTTCAATTCATTTATTTTCTGCATTCTACAATTTGAAATTTTATCTTTCAAGCAATTTTCTTTCTCTATTCTGAACTTTGTGTTCATATTTCTATGAATTTAAAAGAAGTCAAGTGAAAATTTAGAACTTTGATAAAATTCTGAATCAAGTAGTTCTAACTCTTTGTGAAAGATAAGTTTTTTTTTCTATAAAACTCTGAATCAAACTCTTTGAAATTCATTATTTCTGGATTTCTGAAACATAACAATTGACTTGGTGAAATTCTGTACCAATCAACCATTTTTCTTCCAGAACAGGTGAACTTTTGAAAGTCTTTGATAAATCAGAAACACCATAAATCTACTTTTTAAAAAGAGTCCCGTAAGAGGATCTGATTCTAATCCCCAGATTGTTCTTAGAATCAAAGTGATAAAGTTTAATTTTCGAAATTAGATTTTTCACCACAAACAATGAGTTACAGTCTGAAGTTTCAGTTTAACTTCTGAACTTACGTTCAGATAAAAATTTGTTCTCAACAGTTACTTTAGTAAACAGTAAAGTTCTCTGAATGAAATACTTTTCAAACCCCTATTTGGTTAGATAAAAACTGAAAACACAAAGATAAAGGGAAGAAGAGAACACAAACAGATTTATCCTTGTTCACCCACTTCACCGTGAGCTACGTCCAGTCCCAAAGGCAAACTACCAATGGCTTTTCACTATTCTTGCAAGAATGTCGAGTACACCAAGCCTCTCCAGGCACAAAACAGAGTACACAAGGCCTCTCCAGGCACAACACAGAGTACACAAGGTCTCTCCAGTCACAACACAAAGTATTCTTTCTTACACCAAGCCTCTCCAGGCTCTCAGACACTTAACCAAGTGTATAAACCCAAGTATTCTTTAAACAGAAAGCCTCTCCAGGCTTATAACCCAATATGCTTAACTAAACAGTAAGTGTTCTATAATACTATCACAGAGGATAGCTAGAACTCAAGTACAAACTGAGACTATTTCTCTTCGTTGTTGACAGCGTTTTTGCAGCATAAGGGCTTAATGAATATTTCTCTTCGTTGTTCATTGTCTTCAAAGACATGAGCCTTTAAATAGCCTCTGATTTTCTTTTTCCCGTTGTCAAATAGCATTAAATGCATTGAGACGTTGGACTTCTTTTCTAGTATTCATGGGATGCTTTTCAGGTGTTTGTTCTGTACATATAGAGCTTTTTGCGTTGCAGGTGCAGCATGCATTGCAGACTTTCCTCATTTGTGCAATACTCTTGAACGAGGTAGAAAAGCATTCCTGTCTCTTATGCTGAATTAGGTTAGACCAAGAAGATGAACGTTCTGTGTTGTCAGTGACATCTTTACGAGGTCTTCATTTGAATCCGATACGTTCAGCCTTCAGATGCAACTGATATTCTTTGTCTTTATAGATTTTAGACGGAGAATCTCTTCAGATCATGTTTGAAATTTAGTTGTTCTGAAGCTTCTTCTGACGATTCTTCTCAGCGTTATAGATCTGAAAATAAGCATAATGTTTGTGAGAGGATATTCATATAATGATTTTTATGTTTAATGTTTGTAATCCATTAAAACTTTAAGAGCGTGAGACTCAGAATATATTCCACATTTTCTGATATTATCTTCTGAGACTCAACAAACTTGTCCTTTTTGAAGGATTTGGGAATATGTAGGTTGACTAGAAGCCCCTTGCACTTGAATCAGCTGTGCATTCTTGGCGTTCAAATTCTTTGAAAAATTCGAAGAACTGCCCCCTTGTTCCATTGCTACCTTTCGATAACGTTAATTTCTCCTCCATTGTGTCTTGGTCATAAAAGGCTTTCCCTTAAAGGAATTATTATACTGCCTAAGTACTTGTGGATTTTGACGATACTCTTGACTATCTGTCACTCGAATCCACTTATTAGGAGGAACATTCGAAGGAGGCACATATGATTTAGGCTTATGGAACATAGGAGGTTTCACCTTATTCACTTCATACTTCTTTTGAAAAAAAGGTCTCCAAACCTCAACATTTGAAACATGTTTCGTTATTTTCTGAAACCTTTGATTCACAGTTTGTTGATAATGTTTCTTGATTCCTGATGACTCAAGATTTGGCCACCGTTTGATCAAAGACTACATTACAACAAGGACAAAGGGAAACATCGGTATTTTCCTCTTTCTTTCGAAGCAAAAAATCAACCAGAGTCTCATTACTCTTTGGAAAGATATCTTTCACTTCTTTTTCAATCTCCTCTATTGCAATGTCAATTGTTGTCTTCGAATCTATAGCAGGTTCAACTCCTACCATATTGATTTCAACAGTATCAACATAACTAGCATTGACGTTCAAAGGGTCAGAATCAACCTTCATTGCCATTTTTTGCTTTTCTTTGAATTTCAATTTGCCTTCTTTAATGGCTTCTTGAATGAGATCCCTGAAACGAATGCAATTGTTAGTCCAATGTCCAAATGCATTATGAAACTTACAATATTTCTTTCCTTTTCTTTGTTTGAAAGAGGGAATCTTATGATCCTCACTAAGGACAATTTGTTTATCCTTTACTAATATATCAAAAATTTGTTCAGCTTTTGATATTTCGAAACCATATGTCTTTTTGGGATATTTACTTTGTAAATTTTGATTCCCTGAACTACTATATGGTCTAAGAAAAGAACATCCGTAAGGAGGTCCTGGTTTTAACTCAGCAACATCAATTTCATTTTCTTCGAAATCTAAGTTCTCATCACTAAATTTTTCATTAACATCAACATAGCCAATTTTATCTCTTCTCCCTATCTTCTCGAGCTTCCTATGTTTTTCTTTTTCCAATTTTAACTGCTCAATTTGCCTAACTCATTCAGCCAATTAAGCCATATCTCTCAATTGTTGATTAACAAGTTTCTTTCGAATTGAATAGTCAAATCCTCCTGCTGCAATTTTAACTAATTCATTTTCAGGAATTGGTACAAGACATCTAGCTCTCATTTGTCTAAATCTGTTCAAATAATCTTCAACAGATTCTTCTGAAGTTCGTCTAACAGTAACCAAATCCATAAGACTAACTTTCGTTTCAGCTCTAAAGAATTATTCATGAAATTTTCTTTTTAACTGGTTCCAAGTGTGAATCGAACCAAGAGCCAAGGTTGTAAACCATGTAAGTGCATTCTTAGTTAGGCAACTTGGAAAATATTTCATTTTCAATTCGTCATTATTGGCTAAGTCCACACATTCTACATGATACCTTGCAATATGTTCAACTGTGGATTCATTAGCTTCTCCTGCAAACTTAGTAAATATCGGGACTTTCCATCTCCTTGGTAACTCAGTTTGCAACACATAAGGTGTTAAAGGAGAAACAAAACGTGGTCTAGTGGCTTGACCCACATCGAATCCATGTCTATTCAACACTAATTCAACTATATTTGCTATATTCTGTTCTCCCCCAATGTTATTTTGCCTTATTCTCTCTAAAACCTCATCAGCATTTTAATTCCTATTCAAAATAAATGGTTGGGCATTCAAATTTTGAACTGGCTCTCAAAGAACATGTTCATTATTCTCCCTAGCACCATTATTATTTCCAATATTCTGATTTTGGTTTTGATCAAGGCCAACATTAACATGTTGTTGGTTTTCAAGATCTGGGGGTGCGCCGAATACATCGGCAATTCTAGCCATTTGCCTAGCCAGTGTATTATAATTTTGATTAGTGTTTTCAATAAGAGGATTTATAATTGTTGTCAATTGAGTAGACAACATATTAACCATTTCATGGTTACTTTCATCCATTTGTTGCCTAATCGAATTCAAAGCAGTATTTGTCAAAGAATTTGAAACCTGTCCAGAATTTAATCCAGAAATACCAGTTCCAAAAACGCCTAAGTTTGAAGAAATAGAATGATTGAATCCAGTAGTCATCGTACTTGCGTACGTGATTGGAGTTGTTCCTTGAACAGGAGGAACAAAACCGAAGGGAAGTCCATATGGGGGAGGCCTAACACTTGCGTTTGTGACCTGTATACCCCCACTTGATAGTGGATTTGTACTCATAGCCTGAGTCCTCAAAGGATCTTCAGCCTAAGTGGTGTTTAGTGTTTGATCACGTTGATCACGGTTCACATTGTTATTGTTATCCACTCCATTAGTCTCATAATTGTTAACAGACTCATTGTTATTCCTTTGATTTGTAGGACTTCCTTGATTTGCAGAAGCATTTCCAGTAGCATTTTCGGAAGTGTTTTTGTTTCTGTTATTATTTTCCATTGAATTAGAAATGGTTCTACCACTTCTCAAGATCATACACTTTCTAAAACTGATTTAGCACTTAGTCCCACCGGGCGTGCCAATTTGTTTGTTGTGAAAATTTTCAATTGAAATAAAAAACTTTCTTGATTCTGAAAGTACAATCTGGGACTAGAATCTGAATCCTCCAAAGGTTCTTTTTAAAATCAGGTTTACTTAGAAAAACGTATTCAAAGAGTAACAGAATTTTGAATCACTTGTTTTCTAAAAGAAAATAACTTCGAAAATCAGTTTTGAAGATTAAACAAACTTTCAAAGAGATGAAGATTAAAGGACAAAGTGCAGGAATTGAAAGTGCATAATTTTAAATAAAAGAAAGAAAAACTTCAGAATTTAAGTAAAAGAAAGTAAAAATTTGCAGTAAAGTAAATGCAGAATTTAAACAAATCAAAGAAAAATATGCAGAAATGTAAATAACAGAATGTAAATCAAAGAAAAGAAAATGACAAAATTGTAAATGACATTAATTGAAAGTTGGTATGGATACACATACTGGGCACTCTCCTTACTAAACCACTGGGTCGTTTTTTATATTAGACGTTGGGTGTTTCAGAGAAGTTTCAGTAAAATGAAATCCAACCACTTGTTACATCATAATTTGACCTATTTATAGACTTCTAATCCTAACAGACACTTAACTAGATTTTGACACGTATACAAGCCTAAATGACGTGTCAAATTTCTAACCAAGACACGTATTCAAATCAGCAACGGTCTTCAATTTGAAAAATAACTGATAGCCTAAGGTCTTGACACTTGTCTTCTGCATGTTAACTTCAATAATTGTTTGCTTGAGATCTTGACATTTGTCTCTGGATGGTAACTTCTGATAACTGCTCCATTTGAAATCTGATGAGTCTTCGAATTGCCTTTCAAAATCAGATAGGTCTTCGAATCCCTTTCCAGGCTTCTGACTTCATAAATTCTTCTAAGTTATCTGGAACGTCTTTCTTCTCTTAAGTCAGTCTTCGATTTCCATTTGAACTTCGAATCACATCTTGAAACTTGATCAAATCTTTGGAATAATTTATCTTTTTTATTTCCACATGTTGTATTTTCTTGACGTATTTCATTCGAATTTCTCATGTAATTCGAATTGCATTCACATGTGAATAAAAGACTTGATTTATCTTATGTCTCATGCCTTCAAAAGACCTTTCGAATTCGAATAGGCACTCAATCAAATATTTGTATTCCTTTCAAATGTATATAAAACAATGCCTCAAATTTCGAATTCAAAATACACAAACTTCAAATTTCACTCAGTCATAATGTGTTTTGATTCCTAATAGACCTTTAGAATCCTCTTTGTATTCCTCGAATTTGAATATACTGGTCCAATATAACTTAGAAAAATTTGTAAATTTCACCCCAACAATATTATAAACAATAATGTTAATTGACTTCCAATACTGAAGTAAAAATAAAAGAAAATATAATGTAAAATTTATAAACAGTTATAAATTTTGAAGGAAATAATAATGTAATAGGCCTTTAAAATAAGATTAAAATAACGTTTTTGGTTCTTAAATGGCCAAAATGATTTTAAAAAAGTAACTTTTATCAATCCAACACTAACTATATCAATTAGTTGATTATTATAGTAAGATAATAACTTAAAATTATAGATTTATTTTTTTTATAATTTTTTTATTATTTATTTTAAATAATGGGTTTAATAACAATAAATGTAATTTAAATTTACTATATTTCTTTCCAAAAATAAATGCAATTTCTAAGAAAAGTGATTAGATATTCCTAACAATCTTTCTACCAAAAAAAAAATATTCCCAACAAAAATTGTTATCTCTTTTAGTTTCCAATTGAGATATACTATATTCTTATATCTCTTTCCATTGTCCTGCAAGCTATATAATTTAGAAAATGATGTATATATCTAGAGTTTAATATATATACACCGTTGGTGTAAAGAAGTTTTACACAGACATCCAATCATGTGCTGACACACCATCTAATGAATTTAATAACACATGAGGTGTCAAATTCATTAAATGATGTGGCGGCACACCATTGGATGTATGTGTAAAACCTTTTTACACTAACAGTGTATATATGTTAAACTCTATTTATTTATTTGATTTAATTTTAATTTATCAACTGAAAAATTTTTATCCATATGATTTGAATTATAATATAATTAGAAAAATGTTAGGAACACACTCTTTTGAACACTCTCTCTAACACACTCCATGTGATTGGTTAAAATTTACATGGGTCCCACCACTTGGGAGTGGAACCCACGAATTTGGTGGGACCCATGTGAATTTTAACCAATCACATGGAGTGTGTTTGAGAGAGTGTTCAAAAGAGTGTGTTGCTAGCACTCCTCTAATAATTAACAATCATATTTACAAATAATTGAATTTGATAGCTATTGAATTGATTATATAATTGCTAAATCCATTCTTCCACCACACCAAGATTTTAATAAAATAATTATAAATTTTGAAGCAATATTATATATTGAAGGAAGTAATGTAATAAGACATTTAATAAAAATTGAAAAAAATAATAAAATAAAATAAAATTAAAATGTTTCAAATTTTTTGTTTGAATGATTAAAAAAATGTTTTTATATATATTGAAAGTTCAATTTGAGTTTAGTTATCCATATATTTATAACTTTAATTGTGTTGATATTTTATTTGTTTCAATTTAATTTTTTATTTTTTATCGTTACTATAAATATTTTACTATTATGTTGATTTTGATTATTAATTTCTATTAATATGAATTCAATCAGATTCATATATATTATTTATATTGGTTTCAATCCTATCTAAACATAAATTTTTCTATTTCCAATTAAATCTCGTTTAATATGATATTAGTTTCAAATTTCAATCAGTTTGTTACCATAAATATTTGGTTGTATTTTCTTATTGAAACTTTGTCTTTATTGCTATATTAGAATACTTTTACAATTAAGTTACTAATTTTTTGCCTTAAATATTAAATGGGACATATCAGAGATATAATTCTCTTTATTACTTCAAACTGTTACGCAACGTAATTTGTTTTATTATTAAAATGTGTTGTACATTATTATATTAATTTATATGATTCAGTATATATTTATATATGGATTATGGAAAAGTTTTAGGGTTTCACTTTTTCTAGACTAGCTACTTTTTACTGTTCTAAAACCTAACTAATAAATAATAAAAGAAGAAAATAAGCTTGTGCAGTAAATAATGGCATAAATAATTAAATTTAATTATTTAAAAATGTAATTATTCAAATACACATTTGTAGTAAATAATGGCATAAATAATTAAATAATGACATTTACTCATGTTGTACTCTTATCTAAAATATTCATTTTCTAGAAATAGTTTTTTAAAAAAATAAAAAAATGAAAAAAAAATTGTTTGTAGATTTTAAATGCATGAATAGTTGGTTTTAAAATGGATGAATAGTGGGTTTTACTGATTTTTTCACCGACCAATTTTTTCCCAATTCTATGCCCTGTTATTGGTTTTAATTTAATAGATCAGATAGTGGGTTTTAAATGCTTTTTGGCCAACCCATTTTTATTCAACAACTTTTACCGAGAAATGATTTCCCATATTTTTTCTATTTCCCATGCTTTATTTTATATATTTTGAAAGTATAGTTTGATTTTAGTTACCGAGATTTATTACTTTAAGAGAAAAAGGATTGTGCACTGACGGTTAATCACAACCCTTGATTCATGGTAAGTTTGTTGACTTTACTGATTAATATTTTAAAAGTCATATAAATGAAGAATCATGATTAAACAACAGTGTAAAACTCTTTTACACTGTCAGTGCATACTAATTAAACTCTTACTTTAATTGTGTTGATCTTTTGTTGGTTTCAAATTTCAAGTTTAGTATTAATTTTACTATAAATAATTTTTTTACGGATACTATAATTAATTTATTGTTACGTTGATTTAGATTATTAATTGCTATCAATATGAATGTAACCAGATTCATATATATTATTGAGATTGATTTAAATAATTGCTAAATGTGAATTTATGTTTCTAATTCAAACTCATTTAATGTTGATATGATATTAGTTTCAAATTTCAAACGATTTATTGCAATAAATATTTGATTACAGATTCTGATGATTTACTCAGGAATTGCACGGGGATGACCTAACGGTTTATTCACAATTTGATTATAGTTTCTAATAATTTAAGAGCAAAAATATATCACATGGAAATGACTATTCTGTATGAAAATAACGATAATCAACTTTTAATTGATTATATAATTGTTAAATATATTTTCAAATAGAGTGATTTCATTTAGAAAATTATAATTTTTTAAGAAATATATTGAAGGAAATAATGTGATAAGCATTTTTAAAAATTGAAAAAATAAAGAATAAAAATAAAAATATTATGATAATTTTGTAAAAAAGATTAAAAATAAAAGTTAAGTAAAAAGAATCTTACACAAATCATATATATATATAAAAAGGAAGAAACAAGGGATAAATTTGTAAACTCAACTTTCCCATCTAAAATAAGGGCATTTAAGTTAATTATTAATTGAGTGTATTTTTCTTTAATTTGAGGGATTTGAGTAGTGTGTTTTAATTGTTGCTCACTAACTAATAGGTAATAATGTGACTCTCTCCTCACTAAAATTTAAATCTCACTAATTTTCTCTCCTCGAATTTCTATAAGCATACATTTAAGTAAAAAACTTATTAATAATTTAATAATAGGAGAAAATAAATCACACATGATAAAAAAAATAAAAAATTTATATAAAAAATAAATTAATATTTAAATTATTTGATGACTGATATTAAATAAAATATGAATATTAAAATTTGTGTTGATTATATCTATATAAAATATTATAATGTAAAAATATATCACATGAAAATAAACATCTAACATGTAACTCATAATTATCTAAATCTAAAGTATAATATAATTTTAAGTTGATTGTAAATATTTTATTTTTTATCCTCTTTAATTGTAAAAAAAAAATGTATGCTTTAATATTAAATACAAAATAAAAATCGTATATAAAAAATTAATATTTAAAGTATTGGATGAGTTATATTAAAATAAAATATGAATATTAAAATTATAATGATGTAAGAATATATCATATGAAAGTAAATATCTTACATGAAAGCTCATAATTATCTAAATTTAAAGTATAATTTAATTGAGTTTTTAATACAATTTTGAGTTCATTATAATTTGATGAAATACTGGTGGCTTCTGGGTTAGAGACTTTGATGAAATTCCGGATCCAATCATCTACATAGAGAGGGGATGAACCATTTAATCTTAGGCCAAGAGGGGATAGGAACCAGAATTTCGTGGCCCAACTGCACTGCAAAAATGCATGTTCAATTCTTTTCACTAGTTGGCCTCTGACTGGGAGACAGCCGCGAAGCACCCTCCACATGAGATTCCTATTGCGAGGAATCGTGTTGATACGCCACAACTGCTTCCACATACTCTGTTCTTCACTTGAGGTTCCACTAGTTTACGGACCATAATAAAGTGGTAGCCCGATTTGACTTGGTAGAGGCCATTTTTTGTGCCCTCCCAGCAGAGTGTGTCCTTCGTAGGATTGTGTGGAAGGGGGATACTGAGGATCTGTTCTGCTTCGAAATCCATAAATATGCCCTTGATGATCTCATGCTGCCAGCTCTTAGTTTCGGGACTCATCATGTGAGTGAGGAACGATGAGTCCATACATGGTGACCTGGTTGCTTGGGCAACCAACCATCCCTCCATATGCTGACTGAAGTTCCGTCCCCTATAGACCAGAAACTGCCTCGGTGAACAACCCATTGTGCTGAGTGTATACTTCTCCAACTGAAGCTTGGGCTATAGCTCAATCCAGCATTAACAAACTCTGTTCGCTGGAAATAACGGGCCTGAAGACATTGGGTCATCAAAGATACCTTATTTGTTTGTAATCTCCACCCTTGTTTAGCAAGAAGGCCAATATTGAAGGCGTGGAAATTCCTGAAACCCATACCACCTACTTTCTTTGGTCCCAAGCCATCCAGTGCAGTTTGTTTTTTCCTTCTTTGCTGCCCCACCAGAATTTGTTGACCATTTTTTCAATTGTATCACACAGCTTCAAAGGTAGCAGGAAGCAGTCCATAATGTAGCATGGGATCGATTGAACCACCAATTTAATCAGTACCTCTCGACCTGCACTTGAAAGGAAAGATTCTTTCCCGCCTTTAAGTTTCTTCCAAACACGGTCCTCGACAAAGTAAAAAATTTGAGACTTAGAATTGAATTGTGTTTCCATTGATAGAATTTTTCTTTTAAATATATCTTATAATAATTTTTGATACATTACAATGGAGCAAATCTTTATATTTAAATTATAATATTTAATTAATTGTTAATTTAGTATAGAGATTATCAGATATTGATGTAATTCACCAGGGATGAAAAGTTTATAAAAAATGTATAATTTAATATTATAGGGGTAAATACTAATATCACGAAGGAAGAAAATTTTTAAAGGAAAATACGTTAATATTTTTATCATAAAAGTACACATATATACAGACATAATAATTTAACAGTAAAAATTTAGAATACGAGGATGATCATTTTACATAAAGACAATGGTACTTGACTTATAATAATTCAGATAAATACATATGCTTTAAAAGCAAGATTCATATAAAAAACAAAATTGAAGGAAACTTTTTCATCTAAAGATCATCCCTAATTCCATGTATTGAAAGACTCCTATTTAAATTTCAATGTAGCTTAATTATTTCCTATAGTTATTTTATTTGTAATGACAATAAGTAAAAATCACGAGTCAATCATTTAATTAACATGTTAAAAATAGAGGTAAAGACAAAAAGTCTTATTAATAATTAATTTATAAGATAAAACCAAATCATAGGAAATACAAGTTTGACAAGAAAACTTATTAATAATTTAATTATAGAACAAAAATGAATGACACATCATAAAAAAAATATATATACACTTTAAATAAATTTTTTAATATATTTTTTTATTTGATTCCAAATGTTTTACTCTTATTTTATTACCTTTAGTTGTAAAAATATTAAAAAAACCAATTTATAAAAATAAATGATTTTTAAAAATTAAATTGTGTTTTTATGGATAGAAATTTCCTTCTTTACCTTTCTCATAACATTTGTTCTTACATTACAACATAATAATTTTTTAATTAAAATTATTAAAATTGATTATTAATTTAGTATTAAGAGTACCAGAGGTAAATGTAACTCACCCTAGGATTAAAAGTTTAAAGAAAATATATACTTTAATTTTTAATTTTAAATTATGGGAGTAAATACTAATAACATGTAGGAAAAAAATTGGAGGAAAATATGTTAATATATTGATCATATATATATATATATATATATATAAAGACATAATAATTTAATAGTAAAATATAACACACGGGGATGACCGTACCTATGTTTTGGAAGTAAGATTCATTTAAAAATAATATTGGAGAAAAAATCTTTATCCCATGATTATCAATAATTCCATCTATTAAAATAATAGTGTTTAACTTTCAATGTGAATTAATTGTCTTCTATTGTTACTTCATTGACCATTTAAATTTTAGCATAAACTAATTGTTACTTATTATTGTTTATTTACAATAAATAAAAATCATGAATCAAACATTTCAATTACATGTTAAAATAGTAGGAAAAGTCTTATTAGTAATTAATTTATAGGATAAAATCAAATCACATGGGAATGCAAATTTCAAAAGAAAAATTACTAATAATTTAATTATGGGAGAAAAATGAAATACACATGATAAAAATGTAAAAAATTACATAAAAACAAATTGATACTTAAATTATTGGATAAATAATATTATAATAAAATATTAATATTAAAAACTATGTTTATTATAGCTATATGAAAAAATATGTACAACACAGGAATCAACATTTTACATGAAAGCTTATAATTATTAAAATTAAAAGTATACTTTAATTAAAAATTTTAATATGATTCTGAGTTGATTGTAAATATTTTACTTTTATTTAACTATCTTTAGTTGTAAAAGTATTAAAACTAATTAATAAAAATGAATTACTTTTTAAAATTGAGTTGTGTTTTTATCAAAAAAACATTCCTTCTTAATCTTTTTTATAATATTTATTCATACATAACGAGGGAATCAATCTTTAATTGCTAATTTAGTATATAGATCATGAGAAGTAAATAATTAAATATAATTGTCCCGGGGATGAAAAGTTTACAGAAAATGTATTCTTTAATATTTAAATCTAAATAATATGAATAAATACTAATAAGATATTGGAGATAAAATGCAGTAAAATACGTTAATATATTCTTCACAAAAGTACACATATAAAGACATAAATAATTTAACAGTAAAAATATAACACAAGGAGATGATTATTGTGTTCGACTTATAATAATTCTTATTTTGGTTTGACCACATGTATCCTCCACGGGAGGTAATCCTGTTCGAGTCGGGAACATCCACATCATGGTGGAGTTAGCTCTCCACAAGTCTCGAACCCGAGACCTTGCTTAAGGAAAACAAACATGTACCACTTGAACCAACTCCCGTTGGTCGACTTATAATAATTCAAATAAATACCTATGTGTTTGAATCTATATTATTCATATAAAAAGCATTATTGATGACAAAGTATTTATCCCAATATCATCACTTATTTCATCTATTAAAAGAATAGTGTTTAAATTTCAATGTCAATTAATTGTCACCTATAGTTATTTCATTGACCAACTAAATTTTAGCGTTAATTTATTGTTTCTTACTATAGTTTTATTTATAATGATAATAAGTAAAAATCAAGGGTTAAATATTTTAACTACAGGTTAAAATAATAGGAAAAGACTTATTAAAAATTAATTTATAGGATAAAATCAAATCACATGGAAATGCAAGTTTTACAAGAAAACTTATTAATAATTTAATTATAGGATGAAAATGAATTACACATGATAAAAAATAAAAACTTACTTAAAAACAAATTAATATTTAAATTACTGGATAAATGATATTAAAATAAAATATGAATATTATATTTTTTATTATATCTATATGAAAAATATTTTATTTTTTTAAATTAGAATGTAAGAATATTTTTTGTTTAACCACAGGTATCCTCCACATGAGACAACCCTTTAAATTAGAATGTAAGAATATATCACACGAGAATGAATATTTTACATGAAAGATCATAATTATCTAAATTTAAAATACACTTTAATTGAAATTTTCAATATAATTGTGTGTTAACTATAATGATTTCACTTTTATTTTATTGTCTTTAGTTGTAAAATATTAAAAATTTAATTGATAAAAATCAATGACTTTCTAAAATTGAGATGTGTAATTCTATAAAAAAATCATTTCAAATTTATTCTTATAATACTTTTTATAAAGTTTTATGTATTGTTTATTTAATCATTATGTAACAAATATTGTAAAAAATTTTGAAAAATTTTGTACATATTATTATATTAATGTTACCGTAATTTATTTTATATTTTCTATTTTTATACTCATGTATTTCTTTACACTAATTATTATTATATTTTATACTCATTTTTATTATATTTTATTTTTAAATCATGGTAATCATATTTATTTCTTTATTCTTATCGTCTTTGAATGAGTATATTTTTATGTATTATTCATTTATGCTTAGTGTAACTAATATTATAAATATTTATGACTTATATTTTGTATATATTATTACATTATTTTTTATAATAATTTATTTATTTTTCTCTCTTTTAAAATCAAATTCCATGTGCGGCGCACGGGGTAAACACGCTAGTAATAATAGAAGAAAAGTCAGTGCAATAAATAATGAAATAAATAATTATATTTAATTATTCATAAATTGGATAACATGCAACTTAATAAACAATTGAGACAAATTTACTAAATTTATAAGTTAAACAAGAAATAATAATTAAATATCAAACGATAAAAATTCGCTAAATATTATAACACTATAATCATTAATTACTAAACAAATTAAATTTATTAAAAAAAGTATTTATTAAAAATTATAAATAATTAAGTAAGTATGTGTCTATATGAAAATATAATAATTTAAGAGCAAAAATATATCAGAAGAGGGGCAATCCTATTTGAGCCTGGTGAGACTAACTCTCTCAGCGGGGATTTTTTCCCATCCACAAGTCTCGAACCCGAGACCTTGCTTAAGGGCAATCAAGTATGTAACATTTGAACCAACCTCGTTGGTATTTTGTAAGTCTCTATTTTAGAACTATAATTAATTCCATTTAATAAAAGGATATTGTTCAAATTGTGAATATAATGGAAGTACAAATGTTATCGTGAGAGTCCGCAAGTGTGGCGAGTTTGGTGCTTATTCATCATCTCGGTCTAAGTCGGCAGTAGTTTATTCAAAAAAGGTGGAATTCAGATATGGCAAGAATCTCGATTTGTGACTATTGATTTGAGATTGTCAAAAAAAAAGTTAATTATACAAAAATTGAGTTTCTATTAATTTATCTTAATTTCTAAATAAGACAGGATACCTTTGTATGTGTGTGTTTTATTTTAATCTAAATTTTTTTTATACTATTGATTGATATATTTTATATCTATGATTTTTTAGTAAGTAATACGTGGATATCACATTTCATGTGTTTTTGTAAGTGCGTTATGTAATGGTATAAGGATTTTTTTAATAGTTAATGAATTAGGAGAAAAAATTTATTGGTGCAAAAGTTGTCACCAGAACCGATATTGGAGACAAGATATATATTCCAAGAATGAATATGGTTCCTTTTGACAATAAATAAAATTAATTACTTCCTATAGTTTTTCCTATTATTGTTTCATTTGCTATGACAATAAATAAAATTTGTTAATATCATTATAGTTACATATATATTAAAATTACAACAATCTCAAAAACAATAAATTTTTGCGGTAAAATTGAATGAATTATTGTAATAAAATTTATTAATAATTGAAACATAGGGTAAAAATAAATCATATGCGATGAAAAGTTTACATAAAAAATATTAATATTTAAAATGTTGGATGATTGATATTAATATCGATCAATATTAAAGTTACGTTGATTATAAATAGTTTATTTATGTTTTGTGTTTTTAATTAGATGTAAAAATGAAATAATTTATTTTTAAAATTATATTGTATTTAATTGATATATTTTTAATTTTTAATTTTTCTTATAATGCTTTTATGCATTTAAGGTGAATAAGTATTTGCATAAATTTTATTTTATTAATATACATATGGTATTTCACTATAAAGATTGTAACACATGTAAATATAATTTGCTCAACGGATAAAAATTACTTAAAATTTATTAAGATTTATATTTAAATTATAAGAGTAAATACTCATTTTGTGCTTTAATTTGAATAAAAAAATATGTCTAACTTTTACAATACTTTATGTTAAATACTTAAGCGTTACATAATCTAATTTAATATATTCTTTTATAAATATAATAAACATATCTAGAGGAATATTGTATTGGCATTATAAATATTTATATATTTATTATGAATTATATTTTATTTTTAAAAGAATCTATTACGACCAACCTTACTTGTTTTACCTAATTCTGATAAAGCTTCTAAGATTGAATGTGATGCTTTTGGTGTTGGTATAGGGGCTGTTTTAATGCAGGAATTCCAACTGATTGCATACTTTAGTGAAAAGCTTAATGGGGCAGCGTTGAATCATCTGACCTATGACAAGGAGTTGTATGCCTTGGTAAGGGCATTACAAACTTGGCAACATTAGATCTTGACAAGATATTGTATATCGTAGGTTACACAATTTCCTCAATTATAGGTTACCTTGTTTCCATTATTAATTCTTACTCACTTGTATAAATACCCCATTATGTTGAATGAAATAAAACACGACCAACTCTCGGTCTCTTCTTTTCTTATCTTTCTCTCTACTCTTTCTCTCTACTCTATACTTTTATATATTGTCAGCGTTGATTTTATAACACGTTATCAGCACGAGGCTATAACCAACTGAGCAAGAAGTCTTATATTCCTTTGGAGAAGGTACTATCATCCTACAAGAAAATGGTACAATTACAACTAATGATAAACGTTGTGTTTTCACATCATTATGTTTATATTCTTCTAAACATTATCAGATATTATTTGGTTATTCTCTAATTTTTTTTTCTATAGTACTTAAAAATGTCAAATATTGCAAAACTGAAATTTGTTGCTCTTGACGTTTCGAAAAAAAATTTACTTGTCATGAATATTTAAGATGTGTTGAATTCTTTGATATTCATGTTTTTGTTATCGTGAGAAATATGTGTCATACATTATATTCTAATCATTTTGAATCAGTGATAATTATAATCATTGTTATTATTATAATTGTTAGAGGAATTAAATGGAAAAAGATATTTGATATGTATATGTGGATTCATGTATTTATTCAAGAGATATGATTTTTATTTATGAGATATTTCTTACATGGTTAAATTAGTAAATGTGATAATACATGATCCTATATAATGTTGGTTTGGATATATTGCACGATTAACTACATTGATATTTTGTTATTAGAAGTATTTCAAATTATTATATTACATGTGTGACATTATAAATTAAATTGATATATAAGGACATGTTTGGTTTCCTTTAAGGAATTTAATTAATAGTATTATAATATTATTTTTCATGGTTTTTATTATAACACCGTATTATCATATAATTTATCATATTAATTAACATAATACCGTAATATTTTATCAATAAAAATGAGCACAATTCATTATATAATATCTCATTTGTCAAATTAATATGCTTTGCTCTAAATAATTTGAGATATTATATTACATTTTGGCAAAGTTTGATGGTTAATTGTCCTAAATTGCTATTATGAAATTCTAGATAGCTATGAACAATGTATGATGATTTCTCATAAAATGAGGAAGTGAATGATCTAATGATATACCCCTGTTAGTATTGTTTTGCTCTTCACTCAATGTATAACATTCCTTTTTGCATACCCTAGGGGATGCCAATTGACTAGAATTTAATAAGAGAATGTATGAGGTATGTGAAATAAGTTCCAATTGTATGATGTTATGTTAATTATTATTATCCGTTGTCATGGATAATAGTTCATGAGATATACGAAGAAAGTAAGAGAGTTGATGTATAAATTTTCGTAAACGTTTTTATGAATTTTTCATGATAGTGAATTTGTTTGAGGACCTATAGATCGAGAGGTCAGCTCTGCCATATGTGGCGTGTGAGCATGATTGTGTTTGAGGACCTGTAGGTCGAGAGCTTAATTAGTTTCGCAAGATGTGGCATGTGAACGTGATTGTGTTTGAGGACTATGTAAAGAGCTCAGCTCCACCAGATGTAGTGTGTGCCCCAAGTTTATGTATTTAATGGTGTGCGCGCCAAGATTATATATTTGAGGGCGTATGAGCAAGAGCTAATGTTTTGTTACCTATATGGTAATACAAATATAATTGAAGGCTCTGACATAGCTAATGTTTTTTTTACCTATCTGGTACAAATATAGATGAAGGCTCGTACAGAGCTAAATGTTATGTTACCCGGAGGAACAAAATTACACATTCATTATGCCTTATATTGTGGCAAGTCTCATAGAAACTTATTAAGTTTCAAGGCTATCCGCAAAAATAGATATCAAATAGAGACAACAAATGATGACAATGTTGAATGTCTATACATCACGAGAATGATGCTAAAAAAATGTGTATTGAAAAAGTTGTCTTCATTTTCCTTCGGGTTGTACTACACTTATATTAGTACAATTGAAACAAATGCTATAGTAAAGCATGATAAAATTGTTATTGACATGAATGGTTGAGCCATCCTGTTTCAATTATGATGCGAAAATTCATATGGACACCTAATGAAGAGCCAATAGATTCTTCAGTCCAACAATTTTTCATATGTTGCTTATTCTCAATGAAAAATGATCTTTTGACTGTCGCCAAAAGAGATTGGAAGTGAATCTCTCACCTTGTTTTTTTTAACGTATACAAGGTGATATTTGTGGACTAATACACCAATCATGTGGGCCATTTAGATATTTTATTATTATAATTGATGCATCAACTAGATGACCACATGTTTGTTTATTGTCAACTTGCAACCATGAGTTTGCAAGATTATTTGCTCAACAAATTTGTTTAAGAGCTCAATCAAGACAATACACCTTGATAATGCAGGTGAATTTATGTATGTCCATTAAAATTGATGTTGAACATCTTATAAAGTATGTTCATGATCTTGCATAATCATTAGTTATTAATTACTAATGAGATCAAAACTTCCAATTTTTACTTGGGGACATGCAATCTTGCATGTTGCAACACTTATTCGCATCAAGCCAATAAATTATCATAAGTCATCCCCATTACAAATGGTTTTTGGTCAGGAACCTAATACTTCCCATATAAGAATTTTTGGATGTGCATTATATGTTATTATCGCTCCACCACGATGCACTAAGATAGGACCTCAAAGAAGGTTGAGAATATATATTGGCTGTCAATCCCCGTCTATAATAAAATATATTGAACAATTGACGAGGGATTTATTCACGACTCGATTTATCGATTGCCATTTTGATGAATTTGTTTTCCCAATATTAGGGGGAGAAAACAAGCAGTTGGACAAAGAAATTGGTTGGAATGAATTATCCTTCCATCTTGATCCTCGAACAAAACAATGTGAACTGAAAGTTTGAAGGATAATTCACCAGCAAAGTTTAGCCAACCAATTATCGAATGTATTCACTGACCCAAAAATATGTACCAACTGCTAATGCTCTAATTAAAATAGATGTCCCTGTTGGACAATCTACAGTTTCAAATGAGTTTGAAGCACGCATGAAGCGTGGCAGACCTGTTGGTTCCAAATATATAAAAAAAAATCCTCATAAAAGAAAAGGAGCTAAGAATCTAGATGGCAGGATCGAGGATATAGAGACTCTAGAAGAGTCCTTGGACATAATTATTATTTCAGTTTCAAAAGAAACTCAGGTACCTGAATTCATGAAAATAAAGAGATCTCATTATGTTCTGAATGAAATACAATGGAACCAACATGAAGTCAACGTTGACAACATTTTTGCATTAGCGCTTGATATTATAAATGATAGTGAGGATCATGAACCGAAATCGGTTAAAGATTTTCGACAAAGAAAAGATTGGCCAAAATGTGAATAGATGAAATTCACTTGCAAAAAGCAAAGTTTTGGGCTTGTAGCCCACACACATGAACGTGTAAAGCCAGTTGGATACAAATGGGTTTTTTGAACAAAAACGAGATGCGAAAAGTGAAAACGCGCAGTACAAAGCACAACTTGTTGCCCAAGGTTTTTCACAAAAGACTTGGCATTGATTTTGAATAAATATATTCACTTGTGGTGGATGCGAGCACTTTTCGATATTTTTCTATTCTGCAGTACATGAAACTATCGATGAATATTATTACGACCCATTTGTATGGCTTTCTTGAAAATGATATATATATATGTGTGTGTGTGTGTGTATATATATATAAAACTCCCTGAAGGGTTTAATTTGCTGGAAACATATAGTCCAAGTTCTCGAGAAACTTATTCAATTAAATTGAATAAATCATTTTATGGACTAAAGTAAAATGGGCATATGTGGTATAATTGTCTCAATGAATATTTGATGAAAAAAAGGATATAAGAATGATTTATTTGTCCATGTATTTTTATAAAAAGATATGGCAAAGAGTATGTCATACTTGTTGTTTATATTATTGGAACTCCTAAAGAGCTTCCAAAAGTTGTAAATTGTTTAAAGCAAGAATTTGAAATGAAGGATCTCGGAAAGACAAAGTTTTGTCTTGGATTACAGTTTGCATATTTAAAATATGCAATTATAATGCATCAAGAAGCATATACAACAAATATGTTGAAAGAATTCTATATGGACAAATCACATCCATTATGTATTCCAATGGTTGTAAGGTCACTTGATGTGTATAAAGATCCTTTTAGACCTCAACAGAATGATGAAGAAATGTTTAGTCTTGAAATATCATAACTTAGTGCAATTGAGACACTAATGTATCTTGCTACTTATACATGACCCAACATATAATATGTTGTTAATTTATATAATTCTTCGTCTACAAGACATTGGAATGGAATTAAGTATATGTTCTCTACCTTAAAGGTACATTGGATGTGAGTTTATTCTTCTCAAATAGACCAAAGTCAAACTTGCTTGGTTATGCAAATGCAAGTTATTTCTCCGACCCTCTTAATGATCGATCACAAATAAAATATTTGTTTACAAGTGATGGTACTACCATTTTATGACAATCCATGAAACAAACTATAGCTGTCACATCATCTAATCATGCAAAATTTTAACATTACATGAGGCGAGTCGAGAATGCTTTTGTTTGACATATGCGATTCAACATGTGCAAGAAACTTCTGGTTTATCTTCCAGAAAATTCACTCTGACGATCTTATGTGAAGATAACAACACATGTATTTTCAATTAAAAGAATGACATATTCAATGGGATAGAATAAACTCATGATCTTCAAAAAGAATTGCGATATATACGTCTACAAGTTCATGAAAGGATCTAACAGCAGATCTTTCACAAAGTCGTTGCTAACTAAAGTTTTTCAGCAACTAGTACAAAAGATTGGTCTCCTCCGTCTTATACATGATTGTCCAAATGAGGGGGAGACGTAAATACGTTCTGCACTCTTTTTCCCTTCGTCATGGTTTTTTCCCACTGGTTTTCCTGACAAGGATTTTAATAAGGCGGTATCCAATAACGTATTAAAGAATGATATACTCTTTTTCCTTCACTAGGTTTTTGTCCCACCGGTTTTCCTAGTAAGGTTTTAACGAGGCACATTCTGAAATAATGGACATCCAAGGGGGAGTGTTATGAATAATTAATATGGTGGATGCCCATCAGATTTAGTCTGATATGATATGACTTTACCTATTTCCTTTAATAGAAGAATTGATCTTGAGAAGATATTGTATATCGTAGGTTACACAATTTCCTCAATTATAGGTTACCTTGTTTCCATTATTAATTCTTATTCACTTGTATAAATACCCCATTATGTTGAATGGAATAAAACACGACCAACTCTCGGTCTCTTCTTCTCTTATCTTTCTCTCTACTCTATACTTTTATATATTGCCAGCGTTGATTTTATAACAAATTTATTATATTGGTGGATAAATTGATCCATTCATTTTGTGCGACAATGAGATGGAATAAATATTTAACTCATTTATTTGAAATCTTATTGAAGAAAACAATAAAATTAATATCCGAGCAAATTCTTGCTTTTATGTGAGGCCCCTATAGCTCAGTGGTAGAGCGTCAGTCTTGTAAACTGAAGGTCTGTAGTTCGATCCTGCATGGGGGCATCTTACCATTGCATTCATAGTTCAACTATAAAATTTTTGATCCAAAGAACTTTTTTTTTAAAATACTTCTCATCCTCACAAAATAAATGTATCTGGACTCTAGCTTGTCCAAATATATTTTGTTTTCTACCTTCATATTTCTCTCTATATGCATCAAGAGTCAAGACTTCTTTCGTGTTCAAACACATTCTCCAAATGAATAGATATTCAATAAATGGCACTACTATATGATTAACCTTCTATTTGGACGGAGACCAAAAAGTCCAGGGAGACCAAAAAAAAAACCTTCTATTTGGACAAGTAGTCAATAAATAGCACTACACCGTATAGGATTAATGTTCCATTTGGATAAGTGCTCAGAACCAACAAAAAGCGAAGAATTAGAAAATAACAAGGACACTTAGTTTCGTTTGGTTTATAGTGGAGTAGAATTGATTTTAGAAATCAATTGTTGAGATGAGTGAGACACGTTTTACGAAACACGTTGGACGGGAGTGATTTAAAATCAATTCTACAAAACCATGGTTTTACATTGTAGCAACAGTAAAACAAATAACATGTGTTTGTTTCAATGCAAATCACATTTTAAACGTGGATCTGGCTAACGTTTCTTTCTATAGCGTTGGTCTGGATCCACGTTTCAAACACATCATTCAACATTAGAAATAATTGTGTTGAGAATTTAAACTTGTGTTTAGCCAGTTAAATCAAACACACATTTAGACTTTTGAGTTTGATGCTTCTTTATATATGGACTGAAGAGTCATAGCATTTACACGTTATGAAATTTTTCATGAACCTTTTAACTAAACCTAAAAGGTTAGACTTAAAACTTCTCTCCTAGAAAAGGATCAACTACAAATAGAATGAGTTCATTCCTAGATGGATTAATGTAAAGGTAAAACAAGTCACATTTTAGACATTCTCAGACAATGGCCGATCTGAAGGCTTGGCATTATCAGGTTCATGAGATGCCTCTGGTTTGCGTTTGTTCTCAGGATATAGCAGATAATGTTGGCACATGAAGAGGATGTCAAAGAATACTGACACCTGCAATGGTTTGTTCCATCAATAGCAATTTTATTGTTATATGAGAATAAACAATTGATTTTCAATCCAAGACCCCGTTGATAAATTTGAGTTGTAGCTCTTATATACAATAAATTCACTTTCTCCAACAAAAGGAAGAAAAAAGTTGTTGAATTAGAACAACAACTTTCAAAGAAGATGAGGATTGATTTAATGAGTAAAATCCCTTTCAAAAAGAAACCAATAAAATTTCATACAGTAATTAAGAATGATGCATACCAGTGACAGTAGTAGTTTTCCTATGTTTCCATAGAAGTTCACCCAAGAACCTGGAAATCAAAGATGCAATTTGAATATTATGTAAGTTTAATCTCTGAACTTAGACTAGAAGAAGATCCATAAGTAAAGTATATGAAAAGACCTTGATCAATTGATTGCATAGCCATTTGTGCATAGTTTGCTACCCCTCCAGAAAAGTCCAGAAGAATGTTACCAATGCTCCATCCATCTGTACTTTTTCTCCTAAAGTTCATCACTGCCTATATTCATAACACACTTTATTAACATGTATGCTAGCAAAGGTTTATGTGCATTTGTATTCCAAAATATAATTCACTTTATGACCAGGGGAAACATGAAACAATCCTCAAATGCACCAAAGCCAAATTAGTAATTAGCTCTTCTACATATTATGTGCATTTGTATTCCAAAATATGATTCATTAGCACACTACTCTTATAGGTTACTTAATTCAAAAAGTTAATTTATACCTCAGCAATCAAACTGAATAACACAGGAACTAGTATAAACATAAGGATATAGAAATTAAAAGGAAATTATACAAATTCAAATTGGTCCTAACCTGGGGAATATATTTTATAATCGTCATAGAGATTTGGATACCACTGCAAATTGATTAGTTTCACCAGAAGTCAGAAAGAAATTCTACAACATCAAATGTGACAGTGATGTTCATCATATAATAGGAAGTTATTTATTGAAATTGACCATGCTAACAAAGAACAACATACGTGAAGATTGAGAGCAGCCAGAGCCAATGATGATTGTGCAAAGCTACAAAGAAACATATTGCTGCAGTTGACCATGCAACAAAGAGGATTTGTATTGCAATTTTAGAGATTTTTTGACTTCCACGCTTCATGAAAATGTTACAAATTTTAGGATACTCATAAAATTCATCATAATAACAGTAAGCTCAATGAAAAGGAATATAGCACTAACATCATAGATTGCTATCTGGATCAAGGAAATTGCTGTTAGTAGAACAGCATGGATTGAGAAAGCAACATCATTTGCTGCCACAGGTATCATCTGCAATAAATCAAAATAAAAAAAAAATGACAAAACTTCCCTAACATTAAATGCAGAATGGACCTTAGCTAATGAATTTATGCTGATCTATACTCCTTCCAGACTCAATTATAAGCAAATGTTGATCTATCACATAGTGATTAAATGAGAGAAAAAAGGGAGTGTTTTTTTATAAATCAATGAATAATCATTAATGTCATCTAGTGACTTGTTCAACAAACAGCCTCACCACTAACATTTTGAGCATTTTTTATACCTGAAACAGAGGAAAATTACAATGACTTGTTAATGCATATTGAATGTTTTCTCTTTGTCAACTGTACACCATTTATTACTTGTTGTTTGTAAGTGCAACTTTAATTTCCCTTTACTTCATCCTTCCATTTCACTTTGACTTTTCAAGAAATAGCCATGACAACTTTAAGCTTCTTCTCTTTCTCTCTACACATCCTTCTGTTCTGATATAGTAATATTGCTACCTTTAACAATTTTAGTGTGTGAATTGTGATTGGATTCTCATTCAGAATTCCAAAATTTGGTTTATAAGAGACAACCTTTTGGCCAAACTATGGTTTGTAAATTTCTCAACAAAATACAATCATGCTATTAATGCTTTCTAGCAAATCAATACATAAAAGTATTGCATTCCTGGATTCAGAAACCACTCTGCAGTTCATATGGAACAAAAAAATTCTGGTGACACTGTAGTGACAAATACAAGTTACCCTTCTCAAGATAGCACAAACTGATTCATCAATTTATAGTAAACAGAACCAAACCTCTTTCTGGCCATATTTGTCTCTGTATTGCTTCTGAACAGTAGAGCTGAAGTACAAAGATGCATTATATATGAGATAGGATGAGTGCTTTGTCAGATTCAGCACCACAAAATCAAAGTTCAGCCCCACCACACTATATCAAAAAGCAAAACCAAAACAAAAAAATAAGACGAAAACAAATAAAATAAGAAAATTGATGAACTTGATTTCCAGATAAAATAATAATGATGATATGATAAAATATTGGTTTGTGGGGTAATGGTTGGTACCTTTTCCTGCGAAAATTCATGATGACTTGTGGGTAGAAACTGATGGACCAGCAAACAAAAGCAAACCAGCCCAGAACTTCATAGGAGACATGGAGTGAAACTGAATTCCAAGAACTCATAATCTTTTTTTTTTCCTCCCAGAGAAGAAGAAGAATTTGATAACCAATATCTCAAAGTATATGATTAAGGTGTGGACCCAATATATCTCTGTAGTGTCCCCAACCCAAATGTGATGATTCTTGAAAAATTATGCATCTATCAATATATAGCCACTGTTCCATAAAGAATGGAACTTTTCCGTTTGTTTATTTATTTATTTCATTTTTTTTTTTTTTGGTTAAAAAATTGGGTTATGAATGAGGAGATGTATGGAGCCAGGATTTGTGACGAAAGAAGCATGGTTGTGATTCTTATTCATAAATTACTATAATTGGAATATATATGATCTGTAATTACTAATTACTTAAGTTGAATTGTTTGAAAGATTGGTCTTTACACAAAATGAAGTCAAAATGCATTTAATGTCGGAGATACAAACGCTCGCTATTGTGAATGAATGTAACCGCTTACGCGTTCTATGTACTACACTCCTCAACCTGCTACTGCTAGAGAAAATTTTGATGTGTCGTCTACACAATTAAACCGAGAAAGAAGGATAAATAAAAACTACTACTACTAATAGTATGTGACTAATAATATTAGCCGAATTAAAGTTAAAAAAATTAGTTGATTTGATTAAAGGTGTTGGTAAAATGACATATAAAGATATCATTAATTATTAAGTAAAGATGAATGGGGGTGGTTGACGGAAAAACTTATAAAACATTTTAACTAGTAGTTGAAAATGAGAGTTTTTTTTTAAATGCTACATCAAGTAGCTTTTTAAGAAAAGTTAATACCTATCAAAATAAACTATCTTACCAAACACAGTTGAAATAGTTTCAGCTACTAATTTCAGCTTTCAGCTAGCTAAAATGACTTACTAAACACATCCTAAATTTATTCTATTTTTAGTTATGGTGTGCCATATGGTTTTTCTTTTTTAATTTTTGTTACAATGGGAAAGAAATAAAGTAAGAGACGGTACGTTATATAGTGTTAAGAATTATTCTAAAAAATATATCAATTTATAGTAAAAAATATTTTTGTTACAGTGCGTTTTAAAATTTTTCAAAATTTTAATATTATATATATTAATATAATTAAATTCCTTTACAAATAAAATTTTTAATTAAATTCATTGATGTTTGTATCAATACAATAATTCAAGATTAAATGATAGTTTCATGGATATAACACCTTATGTACTTGTAAAATAATCCATTCATCATTTAGCTTATTTTTTTATGTTGCATTTATGTATGGATTTAATAACTATACACTGTCAATGTAAAATAATTTTACACAGTCATCCATTATTGTGTTGACACATCATTTA
Organism: Sesbania bispinosa; assembly: GCA_026901365.1. NCBI lineage: Eukaryota > Viridiplantae > Streptophyta > Magnoliopsida > Fabales > Fabaceae > Sesbania > Sesbania bispinosa. The sequence continues at coordinate 721,279 of QLOH01000329.1, forward strand.
ATGAGTTTAATGACATATGGAGTGTCATATTCATTAATTGATGTGACAAGATATTATTGAATAACTATGTAAAACTATTTTACACTGACAGTGTATAGTAATTAAACTCTTTATATATATATATATATAGGTATATGTATCAGTTAAGTTCATTTGACTAAGTATTGATTACAATATTAATTATTATTACTTGAATTAAATTTTTTTAATACATTTAATGACACTTTATATTATTAAAATTAATAATTATAAAAAACAAAACAACTTAGTTATATATAATTAAAATTTTAAATATGAAAATAACTTAATGACAATGTTAATTGTGTATAATTTATAATACCTTAAGAAAATGTTTGAAAATAAATGAATGACATTGTAAATTATTAAATATTTTTTTTTGATGGTGTAAATTATTAAATATTAGTTATAAGTATAAAAATTTTATATAATATAATAGGACTTAATTTATATACGTCATTGTGTTAAAAGATTTTACATTGTCATCTAATGATGTACGTATTGTCACATCATTTATAGAGTTTAATGATACATGAAGTGTCACATTTTTTAAATAATGTGACAACTCGATCATTGAATGACAATGTATAATTTTTTTTACAATAATAGTGTATATTTAATATTTATTATATTCATTATATTAAGTATTAAAATTAGTCAATGATAAAGCTGGTTATTAATTATTCATTGTTTGTGAAAAACTATTTTAAAATACTTGAACGACACTATGAATAAAAAAGATATAAAAATGAAAAGTTAAAATTTGATCAAAATGTTGTGCGCAAAGTGTGTGGGTATCCTCCAAAGTCCCACATCGGGTAGTTTGAAGAAGGGAAGTGGTAGACTACTACTATAAATAAGGTGTGATAGTTTGGGTATATTCACCACAACAACACTAGTCTTTGGGTGTATTGGGGACTTGGGTAGTTGTGTGTCAAGAGAGGGTTTGCAATTTTTCCATACAAAAATTATGTGAGAGAGTTTGCAATTTTCTCCTTGTAAAAATTGCAAGTGGAGTAATAAAATTTTATGTGTGTGTTTGTGGATGTAGGCAAGAGGTGGCGCCGAATCACGTTAATTTTTTAGTTTGTTTCTCTATTTTTCGTTTCTCTCGTGTGTTAGTTTGTTTCTCTATTTTTCGTTTCTCTCGTGTGTGCGCGCGCGCTTAGGTGAAGATTTCTTTTCCCCTCTATACCCAACACAAAATACATGTAAAAGAACTTATATAAACACTTACTGGAACATGCATTACGCTTCAAAATTAGTAAATGTCCGTTAAACGTACGTATATGAACTTTTATAATTAACAAAGTAAGCAATTTTTTAATTTGTAAATGTCTCTATTGCTACATTGATTTGTTATTTTTATATTCTTTTGATTTGATTCAAATTGACTCTTAAATTAGATCATTACAATATTGACGTAACTGGAAAACTTATATATATTCTTTAAAATTTTGGAATAATTTAGAGTTTACTACATTTCTAATCCATTACTTGCATGTATCTGAGTATCTAAAAAAAGTGAACTATGTTATTTAAGAACATTAATCTGGCATTAAAATTGTGTAGTAGAATTAAACTTTATATTATGCACCTAGATCTAGGTATGGATCATAAAAATAAAAATAACTACATAAAACAATATTACAGTAAAGGTCCTTAATTCACAAATATTTTTTAATTAAGCTGGTCTCAAGTTTGAATCTCGTGAGTCAAAAAAAAAATCTAGAGTTTTTTTTTTTCTAAGCAAAGAAATATGCATTAAAAAAGAGTACAAGGGGTACTCTAACCCATACAAACAAATAAGACCAAAAGTTATACCAGCTGTTACAAATATCACAGGCAACAGAAACAAAACCAAATTCCCACCAAAGCTACAAGGAAAACAAAACTAATTGTTAAGTTGGATCAGTAAATCCCCATAAAATTACAGTTGTCCAGCAAAACAGCAATAGCCACAACTAAGATGAATGAATACCAAGGTTCAAACAAACAAAAGGATTAGATACCCATGAAGAGTATTGGTAGCAGAAGTTGATATCCTTTGATTTTAACCACTTCCAAGAACGTAACTTTATCAACTCTAAGACTTCTGGTGCCGATGAAAATTTGCTTGAAAAGACCGCATCATTTCTAGCCAACCAAAGACTCCACAAAACAGTAAGCCAAATAACTGACCACTTATACTGCAATTTTAAAGTGCAATTTGGAAGTCCCAAAAATTGATAAAAATGAGCAGTAAAGTCATTTTGAAATGCAGAGTAAAAACCGCACCACTCTAAGCAAAGCATCCACACTTGGTATGCAAACGGGCACTCAAAGAAAATATGAGAAGAAGTCTCCCAATCGTGACAACACCACACACAATCAGCAACAGAATGTTGAATAATATTCCTCCTAACTAGATTGACTCTCGAAGGAATCCTATCCAACATCACTCTCCAAGCAAAGCAAGAGACCTTGGGCGGAACCAAAGTGCACCAAATAAATTTGTGCAACGGTATGTCTGCATATATGTTAGCATTTACAATGACCTGGTAGGCTGAATGAACTGAAAAAGACCCTTCCGGATCTGCTTTCCAAAGCCAAGTGTCAACATTCCTCTCATGGACCTGAATCAAAGTTAGATCCAACAAAAGCAAAGATAATTGTGACGATTCCCATTGAAAAATTTCTCTTCTCCAACACCAGTTCCAATCTACTTCTCCCTCTTTTCTCACAATCATATCAGCAACTAAACACTCCTTATTATTAGCAATGGAGAATAATCTACTATACCGCTCACAAAAGGGAATAGAAGTACGCCACGCATCTCTCTAAAAAGACGTATTCCTCCCATTCCCCACAACTCTGACACACATATTGGAAAACCAATCAGCAGAAATGTTGTCACAGTCATCAATACTCCACAGATCTACCCACCACCTAGAACCAATAGCCCTCACACCCTCCTTTCTTACCGAATGCACACCATAAATAGATGATAACACCTTATTCCAGTAACTATCCTTTTCAACTAATAAACGCCATCTCCATTTCCCTAAAAGAGCTAAATTGAAAGCTCTTAAATCCTTTAAACCTAACCCCATGTTATTTTGGTTTACACACATCTTCCTAAGCAACCCACATTAGTTTCCTATGTTCATCATCCCCACCCCAAAGGAAATTTTTAAATAAAGATTCAATATGAGTATATATAGTTGTGGTTTATATCAAAAGTGGTATCGGAAGTAGTGAAACAAGACAACTATACAACTGAAACAAGACTATTGCTCAATGAAAATCTTCATTAACAATATCAACTAGCTTTTGTAACATCTTATAATTTTCATTTCCAATTTTGAAATAGGAGGGGATTCCCACAGATTATGAGTATTGCCTCTCACATATGTTGAGGATTGCCGCTTCCGGTGAAGTACCAAGTACCGCTATATATCGCAATGGATAGATGAATAGATATATGACCAAAATCATGTTTACATGTCGTATATACTCCTATTTTAGAAATCATAGGGAGTGGGGACCCAATATACTTCTCATTTTAAATTGCTTTTCAATAGTCAAAAAGGGTATCTTCCTTTTCATTTAATGCCACCCAATCCATTGATGATGCATATGCCCATTTTTACACTCACAAGTAAACAACTATATATGCACATAGGATAATGTATTCATTCAAGACGCTAAAATGGTCAGATTCGTGCCGTCAATCTGAGGGACTCTTGGACAAGTTGTACTCGTGTGATGTTTGGCGCAGTTATACGGTTATGCTTCAAGATCACTTTTTTTCCTTTTTCTGAAAAAAGTGCTCTCTTTTTATGTGCATCACATACCATCACATAATAATAAAATTTAAATTTTAAATTTTAAATTGTGCATCACATATATATATATATATAAATTTATAATATTAAAAAATATAATATAATATTATTCAAAATATTAATATATATCATAATTTTTATTATTAAAAATCTTTCTGACTTCAAATAATATATTTAGTTGTTTCTTTAATCATTCCAATATTTGATAATTTTCACATTTAGTTTCATGAATTAAAATGAAAGAAACTTAGATTAGGTGTATTGTTTTTTCCCCTCTAATTTTTCATTAGATAAAAAATTAAGTGATAATAAAAATATTACTATAAAATAATAGAGCTATATGTGTGTGTGAGAGAGAAAATAAAACAAAAATGCTTGTGGGGGCAATTGCCCCCACACTCTAGCAAGTAGATTTGTCCCTGCGTACCATGATTAGTCAGAGTGAAAGTGGATTATGATCCCTGATAAACATTATTTATAAGGTCAGAAGTTTGAATCTTAGAGTCAATATATTACATATCACCACCTCCAGCTTGATGATTAACTCATAACTATGCCTGTAGAGGATTTCAGTCAAAGACTAAAAAAAATATCACTAGGCGCATAAAAGTTGTGAAACACGTGAGATATCTTTCTTCTATTATGCCAATTTTTGGATATAAGAGCACCTATGAACTTCTGTGTGGATACACCCTTATGGGTTTTTTATTAAGTTTTGTTAGGGCGCTCCCGTACCCAAGCGCCCTCTCGTCCCCCCATTTCTTATTATGGCACTCCCTGGACGGGAGCGCCCTCCCCTCCCTGGACGGGAGCGCCCTCCCCTCCCCTCCTTTTTTTTGTTTTCCCCCTTAGGTCGCTCCCTGCGTGATAGCAACTGAATTCCCGGATCTAGAAATTGAAGCAGGGAGCAAAAAATGAGTTAGAAATGTTAGGGCCACAGGAAACACTAGAAGGGGGGTTGAATAGTGTTTTAATAATCTTTACAGATTTTGGAAAACCTTTCTAAAACAAGCAAAACGATTTGAAAATATTTGATCAACCTTCTGCAACTGGAGTGTTCAGCGACCTGCTGATGCAACTCGGAAGGTTGAATTAGAACCATTCTAAAATAATTTTCCCTTTAAAGAAAAGATTGTTTTTCTGTTCAGATTAATAAAACGACTTTTCTTTAACCCTCCTTTGTTAGATTAAAACAGATATCAGCGGAAAGTAAAGAGGTAAGGGAAGAGAGAACTTAACACAAAGATTTATACTGGTTCACCCACTAACCCAGTGAGCTACATCCAGTCCCAGGGCAAAACTCCACTGGATTTTCCACTAATCCCGCAAGATTAGAAGTATTCTTTTACCCCAGCCTCTCCAGGTTTAACCCCGAGTATTCTTTGTTATCAACTGCCTCTCCAGGCAACTCATGCAGTATTCTTTGCACACCTGGCCTCTCCAGGCCCAACGGGTATTCTTTTACAGACAAGCCTCTCCAAGATCAACATTGAGTATTCTTTGCACACCTGGCCTCTCCAGGCCCAACGAGTATTCTTTGTTTTCAACTACCTCTCCAGGAAACACATGCAGTATTCTTTTACAGACAAGCCTCTCTGCTCAACGAGTATTCTTTTACAGTCAAGCCTCTCCAGGCTCAAACGAATATTCTTTATTCCACCAAGCCTCTCCAGGCTCTCAGACACATAAAGTGTTTACAACATAAGGTCTAAATTTCCTAGAAACTTAAACCAATGTTCTTCTTGTACAAAGGGGTTACTGAGTACTACTCAGGATACAATGGGTAAAATCTAAGTACAAGGATATACAGAGATACAAGTGTATGAATTAAGCTCTATATCTACTCTGTATCTAACAAGCAGAAAACTTCTTCTTCATCCTCGGAGAGTTGGCTTGATAATATTTCTCATAAGCTTCTGCCAATTCTCTCTTGGGCGTTATCTTGGAAATCATGGCCACTATGGGCTTCAATGCCGCCATGGACGTTAATGTCGTCAATCTTCATAATCCTTCATTGAGGCTATTTATATGTTCTGGAAATATAGCCGTTGAAGATTGCTCAATTATACCGTTGAGAAGAAATGATTAATGCTCTTAGAGCCGTTGCGAAATAGCTTCTCTTTCGGTAGCTTCTGACTTAAGCAGATTAGGTGTGCAGATGAATTAGTTCTGACACACACCGATAGGCTCTTAATCTTAAGAGATTTTCTTCGTCTTCAGCAAGTTGATATTCCTCTCTCTTCTTCTTCTTTCTTTCTCTTCTCTGTGAGTATAAGGAGGCAAGATACTAAGATCCGTTAGACTTCTCCTTTGTCCCGTTGTGAGTTCATCTTTTTCTTCTCACTTGAGGTGCACGCCTCTGATAGCGTATTGCAGAGATGGTACAGAGTATGTGTTGCAGCAGCGCTAACTCTATCTCTGACCACTATTTGCTTTTCTGTAGTAGGCTTCATCTTTTATGACGGGAAATGAAGCTGTGCCCGAAGGCCTTCGTTTTTCTTTGCACAAATTCAGCTTCACCTTTAATCTTTGCTGAGACTTGAGTCTTTTAATATATCATCCATATTGACTCACAAGTCTTCAGAGAGTAGCATGATGTTTCTGGCTTCTTCTTCTTCAAAGAGTTTGAAATGCCACGTCATTAGTGAGTATGTGTTCGGTAGGTTCATCTTCATTGTGAACATACTTTCAGAAGGTTGGTTGACTCCAGCATAATTTGCTTTTTCAATATGGAGATGCCTTTAGCAGGTTCCTTCCTTCAGCAGATTGCTTCTTCTTTTCTTCAGATGGTTGCTGCTCTTGTTCTTCCTTGTTCTTCTTTGAGCCTTAAGTTCTTCTTCGTTTCAGCTTGCCCGTTTGTTCTTTTTCTTCTCTTCAGCTGCTTGTCTTAGGTAGTTCTTCTCTTCTTCGGTAGCTTGCTCAAACAGAAATTCATTCTTCATTTGCTTTGAGTTCTTCTTCTTCTTAAGCAACTTGTCTTCAGTAATTCTCCTTCTTTTGGTTGTTGATCTCTGATGGCTTTCTTCATTTCTTCTGTGCTGATATTCTTTCTTCTTCTTGTCCCGTTCTCCTTCTTCTGATTCTTGCTCCGTTCTTCTTCTTCTTCTGGTTCAGCAGGTTGATCTTCTTCTGAGAATTGCTTCTTCAGGATTCCTGAAATACAAAAGACAATACCTTTCTCAGTAGAACTTGTTCTACACAATCTAATTTGTTAATCATTAAAACTAAGGATAATGAGTCTTGAATCTAATTTCAATTACTTAAATTAATTCTGAGACTCAACAAGAAAATCGGCCAAGATGATGAAATGGTGCAGCAAAATTAGTTCTCAAAATGTAAAGGAAAATGAAGAAGAAAAGATAAAAATGGAAGGAGATTGAGAAGTGGATGATTGCACAACAGCAGGCAACTCCTACGGTAGATAAGATTGGTGCGACGCCACACCAATTCGGGGGAATCAGATAAGTCTCAGATAGTTTGAGCAAGAACCATCAAGCCTTCTCTACTCACACAAGTTGAGGAGGAAATTTGACAGAATGTCATTACTCTCAAAATCAAGGTGAATTACATGAAGAGGGGCCCCTTATTTATAGCTAAAGGTGGGCAACAAAAAGGGAATGAAAATTAGAGTGTTAGGAAAAACAAAAGATATCATCATCTCAAACGTTTTAAGTGCAAATTGTAAATTTCAATATTATAAACTTAGTTTGTTATCATCAAAATTAGATATGGAGAGTTTTAAGATTGTAAATTTCTTGAGACTCAATAAAGATAAGTCAATTGTTATTACAACTTTGTTGAGTATTATAGTAAGTAGGCTTAACCACTCTTGTTATAGAGTTTTCATAGAACATGGAGTTGGTCCTAGATCTTAGGTCTAGTTGCCACATAGGGCATGGTGATGGATCAATCAAGTTGAGTGATTATAAGATCATAGGGTTGCATTCTTTGTCTCAATCACTCGAGTGTAAGTGGAATGACCTAGTCAATCGAGGATCTAGGTTTAGGTTCGAGTCCCCAGAACACCGATGTTTGGTTTGAAGAGAGAAATAAAGGAGAGAAGTGGATTAGATTAATAAGTTCTTTGGGTACGAGAGAAACAAAATTTTTAATTTGACAAGAAAGCTTTAAAAAATACCCCGATAATTTGACCTTCTAAATTTTTAATTTTGAAATTTCTTGGTATTTATTACTGGTGAAAAGAATAAATAAAATAAAGAAAAATGATAAAATATGTAAGTGGGACCTAATCAATGTAGTCCTACCAATCCTTTTGATCTTGCAAATTGGGCTTTTGAGAAGACAACGCCCATAAACATTAATAATAAGCCATAAACTAAATGGAAGTTGCTTTTAGTATCCCTTTTTGCTATCACGCCGTCCCCTTCTTAATAATACCCTTCCTCGAAGTACTCTTACTCCTAGGGGTGGAAATAGGTCAGACCACTTATTGAGGGCCTACGGCCTATTTTACTTAAGACTTAGTTTGGCCTGACATGCTTGATAAAAAGGTCAGGCATGGGCTTTTAAAAAAGCTTTTTAAATTAAATAGGTCAAGCTTAGGCTTTTTAAAAAGCCTATTAGACTTGACAAGCTAGCCTATTTATAAATAATATTATTTTTAATAAACATATAAATATATTATATATAATAAAATAGTATAATAATATATAATTTTTTAATTTCTCATGTTGGCCTTTTTAGAGATAGGTTTATTGGCCTCTTTAAAGGTATATGCTAGTGACATATTTACATTATAAGAAAGTAAACCTATTAGTTTGTAAATGCACTAGCCTATTTAGAGATAGATTTATTGACCTATTTAAAGGTCATAATATGAAATGGGCTTTTAAAAAGGCTAATAAATTAAACTAGACTTTAAAGCAGGCTAGACCAGACCTAAATAAATGGCCTATGAGAGGTAACAGACCAGATTTGGGCACAAAAATTAATGCAGGCTAGACTTGGACCCTGCAAAGCCTAGCTTGGGTCGGCCTACTTCCACCCCTTCCTAGGGATGATCATGGGTTCACCAAACCCGACCAACCCGTCGGGTCAGACCCGACCCGCATCCATGAAACCCGGTTTGAACGGGTTGTCGGGTAAAACCGACCCGAACCGAGAACAAAGGAAGCAAATGAGTCGAGTAACGAGTTGGGTGTCCACCAACCCGTGGAACCCAACCCAACCCGGACCACATATATATACATTTAATTAAAAAACACTCATCAGATATACACATTTACTTCTCCTCTCAGTCTCTCACTCACAAAATCCCAAGCCTTACAGATCCTGTCCCCCCTATGTTACTCTACTTGCTATCTGCCTCCTGCCTCCGTCCTACCTCCATCCGTCGAGTCGCCTCCATTGGTGTGTGCTTCCGTCTGCCAGGCCATCTGCTTCCTGCCTCCTCTCCCCGTCTACTCCCGTCCCTCCGTCGTGTAAGGTGAGTCTCTGAAACGAGAAACCCTGTTCTTCCCTTTTGCATGTGGACGTTGTTTCTCATCTCTGAAAGCATGTTCTTCCCTCTTTGCACAAACCGATGTTCGTCTATCATCATCTCTGCCTCGTCCCTGTCTTTCCACCTCTGGCGCATTCCTCCTTCCGTCGTTGGCGGCGGTGCAAGGTGAGCCTTCTCATTCCCTATACCCACAATTCGATCTCACTGGACGTTGTTTCTCCTCATCTTTGAAACCTTTTTCTTTCCTTTTCGTGCAAATCACAACAAAGCAATCGGTGTTTGGTTCCTTGCAATCACAATTTCTTGTCATCTCTGGCTTGTCCCTTTCCCTATTTTGTTTAATCACTGTTTCTCACCTCTTCTCTTAGATCTGCACTAGAACCCTAATTTGATTTTCAACTGCTAAAGGGAGGTGATATGATGATCTGGTTTTGCAACCCGTTTTTTCCCCTTTTTTTGCAACCCAACAGGCCCAACCCGAGGGATCCATCCGAACCGAACCATTAACTCTCGATTCGGGTCGGGTCGATTTTTACCCATGATTTCTTTGTTGCCCGAACCGACCCAACCCGTGTGTGTTATTCGGTTCGGTTCCAAAAATACCACAAACCTTACCCAACCCGACCCGAGAACAGCCCTAGTACCCCTACCCACCCAACCCCCACCTGACCTCTACCTCCCCCAACCCCAACCCCAACCCCACGACCACTCACTCCACTCTCTTTCTTTGTTTTCTTAAATTTTAAAAGATACACTTTTAAAAATTCATTTCTGGAAAACAAGATTTTGAAAAAAAATTCAAAAATTAATTTCTGGGAGTGAATTTTTTTAAAAAAAGTTTTAGTTTTTAGAGATGAAAAATTTTAGCCTCTAAATTTGTTAGAAATAGATTAGAGATGAACTTTTATCGTCTCTAAAAACTCTCACTTTCATAATAAAAATTTTGACTTCTGAAAATTAATTTCTAAAAGTGAATTTTTTTATAAATTTATTATAAAGTCTTTGTTTTAGAAACGAAAAATTATCTTTAACAATTTCCGGAAGTTAAAATTTTATTATAAAGTTTCAGTTTTTAGACATCTCTAATCAATTTCTAATAAGTTTTGAGACAGAATTAGAGATGGAATCTCTAAAAACTGGGACTTTGACTTTCATAAAGTATTTTCAACGATTACACTACCGAAAATGGACGGGAGGGTATGTTTAGAAATGGGGGTGTAAAAAGCAAGACCTGAACTAACGAAATCTACGCCCAAGAATCATATTCCATGGGCCTCTAATAGGCCTACCGTCTTCACTCCTCTTCGTTGCTCTCATTTCTTTCTCATCATCGTAAAACCCTTCCCAGCAAGATTGAACAAGCAGAAAAAACAACACAAATCAAAACAGATGGCTCACTCATTAATAAGAAAATCCATGAAAGCAATAAACCCTAATTTTCTGGCCTCACTCTCCGTCCGGCGCATGGCCTCCTCCTTGGCTGCCGCCGGCGAGGAGCAACCGCAATCGTCGTCATCGTTCACGTTCTCGTCGGAGGAAGCTCCCGTGTACGTGAAGTCACCTGCGTCGAAGTGGAAGTCGTCGTCATCGGTGACGATGCCGATGTCGTTCATGACAGGGTCGATCGTCGGGAAGCGGTTCTACAAGGAGGTGAAGACAAGAGAAGCTGACGACAGTAACGGGTGGACAGTGATGCTTGATTACAGAACCCTCAAGACCCCTTCCAAGAGGCCTCTTAAGCTCCCCACTCTCGCTCTTGCCAAAGCCATTGCTGCTGAATGGGAATATCAAGTATGTTCAATGCCACGTGTCTTAATTGCTCATTGCTTTTCTTCCTTTGAATGAATGGGTTTTAGTGTTTAAAAATATAGTTATGATGCTTAGGAATGCGTATCATTTTGAAGTGGAATGTATGATGAGGTTTGATTGATATTTATCTGTAGCAACTGGATGGCATAAGACCCTTCACAATGCCTCTTATGAGACTTGCTTGCACCGCCTTGGAAAGAGTTCCACTCACAAGGGCCAAAATTATTGAGAATTTGATGAAGAAATTTAATCAAGATTTAGTATTTTGTCGTGCTCCTCATGACAATGATCTGACAAGCTATGTCCATGGTATGGAATTAGTTGATACCTTGATATGTCTTTACATGTGTTTGATCTCAGTTTATGAAGTTATGATTGTCTGATGTAAATGCATGCCGAGTATATTGAACTTTGGAGAGTTGGAGTGAGTAATCACCTTCAAATTTAGTGTAAAATGGATTTTCTTAAAGCTCTTTTATTCTTAGCAGATCAAGTATAGGCTTGGCTAATTGAATGGCATCTTACTACATGACACTGCTAAATGATGCATTCAGAAAATGGACCTTGATGGTTTTCGGGGTGGGGATTTGTCTGTGGAGACCCCTTGAATTTTATAACTCTGGCCATGGTGTTACAATACAGGAAATGAAGATAAATAACAATTATCTTTCTATGCTTAATATGATCATGAACCATAAGTCGTGTGAATAATCTGCTATATTGTAGTTGCAGGAATGGTTTTTTATCAAAGATAGGCATATTGTAAGAATTGAGTTTTTTTTCTTCTTCCAGTGTCAGAGAGTTTAGATCTTTACATGTTTAAAAATTTTACCATGAAGATTACTTTCTCTTTTTTTGGTTGGGAAGGTGGTAATGGTATTGTTGTGATGATACCTTTGGCAAACTGTCTTCATGTTCACCTTACTTGTGGAACCTGTTCAAAGATATAGTGCAACCTTAAGAGTTTATTTTTGCTTTGCCTACCCGGAGTGATTGTTAAACTTTTTTTTTTCTTGCAATGTTCTTGTTGACCAAAACTATTTGAGGTAACAAACATCTCATTGAGTTTGAGAAAGGTGCATAGATTTTAATATGAAAGTTCTATCTTGCAGATCGCCAAGTGGAGAAAATTGATCCTCTGTTACACTGGGTGAAGTCAGAATTTGGCTTTAAGCCTGTTGTATATTCCAGCTTTTTTGGTGGAAAGCAGGAAGATGGTCTTGTAATTGCTGTAGAGAATGTTTTAAAGAAATCAGATGACTGCGAATTGGCAGCAATTGATGCTATTGCAGCATCAGCTCACTCATTAATTATTGCTATTGCAATGGTGCGTGGGAAATTGCAAACTGAGGAAGCAATTGAGCTTATTAGGCTTGAAGAAGATTTACAGGTACTTACATGACTATCATTCTATAAATCATCAACTAGGTTCATAAACATTTGCCTATTTTTTTTTCTTTTGGTCTTTTTATGCTTATGCTTAAATATTAAAATACAGGGCAAGAATCTAGACATGATCTGTGAGAAATAAAACTGTCTCCATTCTCTTTTTCAGGTGGACAGGTGGGGCCTCGTTGAAGGTGGCCATGATGTGGATATCGCAGATCTTAGGGTACAAATTTCATCACCAGTTGTATTTCTTGGTTTGTCAAGAAGTTTATAGTTTTAATTTTTAAACATCTTTTTTTGTTTAAGTTATCATCCTAAGTACTAGCTGTCAGGCTAGAGGGAAATTACCCAGTTGATGTAATATCCAGAACTTTTCAACTGCACTATTCAAGTATTCATGGGTACACACATAATCTTGTATCGTAGATGAGTTTTAATCTTGTCAATGAGTTGAAACAATGTAAAGAAGGCTTTACCAGGTCCTGATTTTTCCTGAATAATAGGTAAAATTCGTTGTACTAGTGTTTTCTTACAGCTTTGTTGGAAATATATTGTGGGTTATGGATAGGAAGATGATGAAAAAATATGCAGTGGACTCATCATAATTTAAATAAAAAGGCATCTACGATGTTACTTTAATTGAAATATTTTGAGCATGATTGTGAGATTGCACATTGATATTATAATTGGAAATTTCTTGTACAATTCGAATGATAACTTGCCATTTTTTTATGATTCTATATATGTTCTATTTATTGAATTTCATTCTTCAACCATTCCTATTACACTCTGCCTGCTTTACCTGTTCCCCTGTTGGCAAACTTTGCGTTTGTCTGATGGTTGCATGCAAATGGAATTCTTTGACCTATTTCTTCATATTGGGTTAAGATCCAGTATTGTTTAAAGAATAAAGAGATTCAAAGTCACTGGAAATCCTCTGTATACTTTGGATGAGAATAAAAGTGGTGTGAAAGATGCAATGCAATCCTATTGGTTTTGTGAATAGATCGTATCAGTCAGAGCTGGAGATTTATTACTACCTCCGTTCCTATTTAACTGTTCACTTTTAAAAAAAAAATTTGTTCCTATTTAACCGTCCACTTACAAACCCAACGCACTAATAATTACACTTTTCTTCATTTTACCCTTATGTTAATAAATGACTCACTATTAAAAACTAATGAGAGCCAATAGTACTAAGAGAGATAAAAGGGTAAAACAGAAAGTTTAAAATTTATTTCCATGAAAACAAGAGTAATGATTGCATTCCTTAATATGTGTGTTTTTAGTCAAAGTGAACAGTTAAATAGGAACGGAGATAGTAATTCTTATGAAATAACTCTTCAGTCAAATTATATACAAGGGACTCCTTGATGTCGCTTAGGCATAGTAAACAGGTAGGTAAAACATGGATCGCTATTAAAAGTTCATTAACTGTAGGTCCCTTAACTATGATCAATTAGATTAACAAAGTAGGTTTCTAAGACTTACAATAGAAGTACCGAGTTCATTTTCTTAATCCATAAAATAAGAAGTCCCCAGTTGCATGTTCATTAAATCAATCATAACCGGAAGTTTTTTGGGTTTGTGGATGAAAATCGAATTAATATCAAACTGTAAACGCAGGTTTCCAATTTACATGTTCAAATGAATTGAATTTTCAATATGGTGAAGAAGTTAAAATGACTAAATACAATTTTCTGAACTAAATTTAGTATACAACAATGTGGTTCACTTATTTCTAAGTATACCCGAGTATCTTAAGGATCTTCTTGACAGCATAGAACACAAAGTGGTGGCTGTTTTGTAATATCACAGTTGCAACATGCAGTGTCGCAGTCATTGTTGCATCCTGTAGAAAAACATTTGTCTATCTTGTAAGGATTCACCCTCAGAATTTTCATCTCAATGACAAGCCAAACTATTATTGATCATTGCCAAACAGAGTAGCATGAAAGAATGTGGATTAAAAGCTTGTATTGTTTTCAACGCATTACCTGTTATAGTCACATACTGAGATGATTGGATGTCCTGAGAAATCCTGAAAATTGAAAGACGAGTGCTACATTGGACATTAACCCCATGTTCAAAAGAAATCATGAAAACTATAAACCAAGCTACTGCCAACAGCTTCATGATCGTGATGGTGTACCTATGTTTGGTATAAGATTAGCTCAATGGTGTGTGAAGTTTTCTCAATATCGTGTTATATAAGGTTCTCAATTATTACAGCTTTTGAGTAATAGGAGAGCTTAACGCCTTAACCCGTTTTGATTTCTGATATGTAAATCATTAAATCTCTTTTACATGTTCACAAGTTTATGTATGCTACGATTTCTGTAAAGATCATTCTAAAGTTGTGCTAATTGTGAATACACATTTTCTGGTTTTGGTTATTTTATTACCTTAACTTAAATTGAATATCCCTCATGACAATTAAGTGAGCGTTTCATATCAATATTTTTATTTTGATCAAGGCTCTTTTTCAGTTTCAATAGAGCTGCCCCAAGCAAAAATAGTCAACTACCATACTCCTAACGTATCCATTATCCATGAATAATTAAATTATCTAGATTAATCTAAACATGGCAGTTGCACTCCATGTTCCAAACCACCACCCAGGAAAATAGAATATCACATGAGTCTGCTTAACTATCTGCTGATGAGGAAAAGGTAGCAAAGACCAGAATATCAAATGGAAGATTTTTATCTACTGATATTCTTTGGGGAAATTACACTCACCTCCCCTTAGGTTTGTCTAAATGACAAAGACCTCCCATCTAGTTTTTGAAATGCAGAAACCTCCCTTCTCATTGACACTGTGAGGATTATCTAGGGATATTAACGGAGCGGAATGGATTATACACTACCTGTATCCATACCTACTAAAATTAATAATTACCCAAGCAGGTAACGGATATTCACGAGTATCCATTAATATCTAGGAATTCAGAATTTATAGAAAAAAATGACATATAAAATATTATGGTATCATATTATATCAATTTTAACATTATATAATTTTATTACAAGTTAATGTATTGAAAATATTATTATAAAATAATAAAATTAAATTTTATCTCATCATGAAATAATAAAATATCTTAATATTTTAATATAGTTAATAGAAAATATATTTTAATGAGTATGTGGGTACCCGCGGGACGAGTAGTATAATATCTGTCTCCACTCATTTAATAAATATGCGATTACTCATCGCTGGTATATCTACGAATATCCACAACTACGAGTTTTTTTATCATTCTGCTTTAGGCAAGGGAGGTGAGTGCATTTTAAAAACTAGAGGGGAGGTCTTTGTTATTTAGGCAAACCTCAGGGGAGGTGAGTGTAATTTTCCCATATTCTTTTTATCTTTTAGGAGAGTCATTCAATGATATCTTGCTACATTAACAAATCCGTTTAATTATCACAATTTTAAACCAAAAACAAGCCAATTCATGATTTGGTAACAATAAAAATAAAATATTCCATCAAAATTTAACGAAATGCCAATGCTAAAAATAACTTTGTAGATACCAACTCCAAAAGGAAAAATGGTAATCACCTTGAACTAGAATTTAACACGATTAGAAAGCAATGCTAGCTGGTTAAATAGCTCAAGTGTGGTTCCAGTAGAATGTCTTTTCAAGAAAAAATCCAGGTCGAAGTATTTGGTTTGTTTATGCAAAATGGCTGCAGCCAATTAATGAGACGTGGGTCTGTTGGCTATTAACATTTATTAAAAAAACAAAAGGCTATATAACTTAAAACACAAGTTTTACAAAAGGGGATCAGATTTTATTGAGAATATAGTTAAATCATCCCCATGTTTGGAGAAAAAACAATCCCAATCAATGATCAAATGCAAACCCCATCAACAGTAGAACTTCAAGCTTTAGGCTGAAGCGACTTGATGTTTGCGATTTGCTTTCCCGGGTTCAAACCCTTTGGGCAGGCACGAGCACAATTCAATATGGTGTGGCAGCGATAGAGCTTGAATTCGTCATTAACGGCCTCCAGTCTCTCCTTAGTGTACTCATCACGACTGTCGCTTATCCACCTGCAAATACCACCAGAGACAATATATCAGCTTTGAACAAAAGACAACCCAACTGCCAATAGATTATTCTTCCTGTTTTTTGCTTTTTGGTTTTGAGGGAGGGAGAGAACGAGGGTATAGGACTTCTAATAGAAATTATTGCCAATCACTCTATGAGACAGATACCCTACAGTGGATCATGTGCAGAATTTAACAGAAAAGCATCTTAATATATTTTAAGTTTGATTAACAATTAATTAATTTAATTAATTGAAGTGCTGACTGACTCACATAATTCAGTAAGCATTGGCTAACTTGGTTAAAAGAGCCATGCTAAGAATGCAAGGGTATTGCAGTTTCGAGAACAGCATAGGCATCGTTCTTTTGTCACATACTTACTAAAAACACCAGGGCACTAATAAACCAAATAAGTCACATACACAACAGTGGACAGATTTCAATACCCACTGATAAATCTCCAAGCATTCAAAATAAATCTTTGAAAGGACCAAGAACAAACTGAAAAATTCATTAAAACAAAATGGCAAGCTTTATGTGGCCTAGAAGATTCTATCCAGCTTAAATATATGGAGATGGTGCAGAAATTCCTAACTTATGTGGTTTTCTTAAAGTATTATATTGAAAGCCTTTTCAGGATTGCTGAAGTACAGACCCAGCATCAAGAAGAGAAATTGAAATTACTTACCAAAAGAAAGCATGCATAACAGAAAGATATTGAGATGCAAACAATGGATTCAATGACAGCTGATAATTCCAGCACACAACAATTCACAATTCTTTTCAGTGGCATAAATATATTTCAGATAAAAGTTAAAGAACCAAATATAAAAAATGTTCCCTTTAGCTCCAACAAAGAAAGACTAAGGAAAAAGGTCAATCCAGCAAATAGCATACCATTAACATAGTCTAATCCATTTATAATGGAGAAAGGTCAATTAGCATCAAAGCATGTGTAAACAAAAATATGCATAACATGATAACAACTACTTTATGCCTCACATCAAGTGTGTTAAACAGTTACCATTAGACAGAAAATGAAAAGGATGAATAGCTTAGTGCTCCTTCACTTCACGCATATATAATCATATAACAGACATGGAAAGAACTTGAAATGCTAATAATGCCTGAGGAATTTAGATATGTCTGAGATTATAATGTTAACAAGTCGCAAAAGGATCAAGACTCAACAGCCCAAGTAGCTATCGGGCATAGGCCTAAGTTTAAGAGGTGCTAGAGGAGTTTAGTTGAAAGAGGAGAGAGAAAAACATGCAAGGAATTCAGGAGTTTGCTAGTCAGTTAGATACATGAGAGAGATAGTATGGATGTATGTTGTTGGTGAAATTGTGACAGTCACGTGCCTATGTGTGAAGGTTAGACTTGGGGGTCAATTCAAATCTCCGAAGGATTGACCATTCTCTGTTTCCATTATTTTGAATAATACTACATACATTCACATCTATTGAATGTTTCTGCTAGTGAAAATGAGGGAGCATATCACACACCAAAGAAGTAAGCTGACAAACCATGTAGCTGTAAATATCGAGGAATGGATCTACAATAATTTAAATATACGTACATAACATAGATGTGCTTAGTTGGTTCAAAGACATATGATAAAAATGTAAAGGTTGAGAACAGAATATAAAAAATGACAAGGAAAAAGAGTACTTACAATAGTGCTAATCAACCAAGACAAGACACGTACATAATTATGTAGATAATTTCATAATAATTAAAAACCAAAATTTTGGGAGGTGGAGTAGAACAGTAGAAAATTCATCAAAACAAAGAACAGCACACAAGTTTAACTCCACTTATAAGATCCTATACTTACTTAAAGTAAAGAAAAGGTTTGAAATTCTGATTTCATTAGCCTCTCATTTTATTCACAAGCTAAAATTAAGGGACTCTTATACTTCCCCTGAAGTACAAACCTTAACATTAAGAACAGCAACTAAAATTTTTTCACCTCCCCAACAGTCTCCATAATCTAAATAGTGCAACCCCCACACTTATCCAACAACATGAATAGAAATAACAATGTAGACCCATGTTTCAAACAACTTCTCCCCTCAATGTCGTCGCCTAAGAAAATCAACAAAACATCATGTGTGTTATGACAGGTGTGAACTGCAATCCTTTCTCAACCCAAGCTTCAAATCTAATTTAACTTTACAGTACAGCAAAAACATAGAATCCACCAAATAGCATAACAAACCAACTCACTGACAAAAACAAAACATCACACACATGCACACTCCATAACCAAATTTTTTATCCCCTCAATATCAACTAAGATATTCAATGTAACAGCATGCATAATACAAGCTTCTTGTTAATGGATGCAAGTGAAAATATTCAAGTCACAAGGGAGTCTCATGAAGTTCAGCACTTGTATAAAAATGATGAGAATCAGGAAACATATAAATCAGATACAGAAGATATTAAGAAGGCAGTGAGTGAGTCAAAAGCTTTAGCTTTCTGAAGGGTTATACAAGTCAAAGATGGGGATGGCACATTTATAGGCTTGCGAAAGATAGAGAAAAGGAAAACAAGAGACTTAGATCAAGCAAAATGCATTAATTATGAAGAGGGTTAAGTCTTGGTCAAGGAACAATAGAAAGGTTATTTTCACAAGTTATTTCATGAAGGACATGCCATGAATATGGACTCAGATATCTTAACCACAGGAAAGGAGGACCAAAATTACACCTTCTATCATAGAATAAAGGAGTTTGAGATAAAAGAAACACTGAGATGGACAAAGGAAGTACGTAGAGAGAAAGGGATAATCTGGCTCACATAGTTGTTTTACAAGATAATGATGTCTAATGTTAGATGAATGGAGAAGCAATTTGATCCCTATTTTAAGTACAAGGGAGACATTCAACATTGTAATAATTACATAGTGCTTGTTTGGAGTACCGTTGCCTAGCCTGCAAATCCACATTCAACCCACAGCAACAAGGAGTTGCTTTTGAAAAAAGACCTCGGGAAGCCTCAGATTATCGTTGCCAATGGGGATACAAACACACTAACAGTGATTCAGCTCATGAGCCGTATACTATGAAATAATATGAACAAGTAATTGATCAGATATTGAGACAAGAGACTCACATTCCATATAACCTATTTGGTTTCATGCTTTGGAGGTCAAACCATGGAATTAATATACCTTCTACAAGGTTTGGGGGATAGGTACCAGAAGAACTGAAGAGATGTAATCATGGTTCTCATAAAGAAAATCTTCACATGGTATATATGGCATCCTTTGATTCTTATAGCCAAAAACCCACAGTGGAAAAAACCCTTGTTTGTTGTCATTCTATCATGCATAATAAGACATACCCGAACCACAATACCAGCTCACAAACTTCCAAATTCCAATCCAATTAACATAAACTATCGACAGAGACAAGGGGAAAAAAACACAGAACCCAGCAAACAGCACACAATCCATTTAACCACAAATAGTCAATTCCGTTACAACAAAAACTTCACAAAAAAAACCCGGTAAAAAAGAAGAAAGAAAAGAACAGGACAAAAAAGAAAAGAAGGAATGTTTGCATTACCTATTAGCGTGGAGCAAAGCGGCAGGTCCAAGATAAGACTCAGGGTTCCACCAGTAACTGGGGCAGGATGTGCTACAGCAAGCGCATAGTATGCACTCGTACATCCCATCAAGCTTGGCCCGATCCTTCTTGCTCTGAAGTATCTCCTTCCCTGGCACCTCTGGTGGGTTCTTGCGCTTCAGCCATGGCTCAATGCTCTTATACTGGTTGTAGAAATTGGTCATGTCCACCACAAGGTCCTTTATCACAAACATGTGAGGCAGTGGCGTGACGGTAGAGGGAGAACCCTCCGAAGGAATCTTCGTGAGGCACGCAAGTCCATTGCAACCATCGATGTTCATCGCGCACGACCCGCAGATCCCTTCCCTGCACGATCGACGGAACGTCAGGCTCGGGTCGATCTCGTTCTTGATCTTGATTAGGGCGTCAAGGACCATGGGCCCGCACTCCTTCAGGTTGATCTGATACTCCTTTAGCTCGGGCTTTGACGGGTTGTCCGGGCTCCACCGGTAGATTTGGAAGGTTTTCAGCCTGGTGGAGTCGCTGGCCTTGGGCTCCACCTGCTGAGCTTGGGCTTCAGACGCGTGGGCGCGGAGAATGGCAAGCCTCGCCGCCGGAGATGACGGAACCCTACTTAACGCCTTCTTGAGCATCCCCGTCGCCATTGTTGAGAGAGAAATGACAGGTATAGTTATATGACCGAAATGGATACGATTGGTTTTGAGTGCGTTGCGCCGGAAGAAGGCTTATAAAGCGATGGTTGCGTGGGGAATTTGGATTATTTGTGGGGTTAGTTTGGGGAAAAGAGAAATTGGTTAGTGGTTTTTTCGTGTCTGAATTGTTTTTGCTGGAGTCGGTTTAGTTCCGGTGATGACGTGGCGAAATAGGAAGCGTTGGGAGATGTCGTGACGTGGTGAGTTTCGAGCTGCATTCAAATTGATATTTTCCAGGTATGAGTATGAATACGGTGGCGCGTGTTAACCATGAGCCTTGTGCCTCTTGGAACTTTTTTTTACCATCCCATCCCATGTTACGCATGGTTAGCTAGTATTCTTGTCCACAATTATTATTCATGCCTGTTGTGCAGATAATCACCATATTATATAATGAAAAGTTGAAAACTAGAGTTATATTTATCGTACTTTACAAGACTAATTTTTTTTAAAAAATGTGTAAACATTAATATAGTTTAAATATGTAAAAGAGTATGTTAAGAAATAAAGTTATATCAATTGTAAAATATAATTAAATTATCAATGATAATTTTATTAAGCATATTATTTTAGATAATTTTTTATTACATTTTTTTTGACGGCGTATTTTTTATTATTATTATTACATTTAACTATAAAGATATTAACCATTTTGCTATGTTTATTATTGAAAATATAATATATCAAAAGGTAATTATATCAAGGGAGTTCATTATATTTTATGGAAGACTTTATTTTTTATAAGTTCATGGTAAATCACAGTTTAATGTAGTATGCATATTTCTTATCTTGATAATTAAAATTTTAACCCATATTGTAATATCATTTTTTTGAAATGCAATATATAATTGTTCATAATAAAATATACGTTTCATCAAATAAAAATTTCACACAATTTAGTGTGTATTTGACTAATAGTTATCAATTTGCATGAATCCCAAGTCACAGTCAATAGTATTAATTTTTTTGTTCTTAATTTTAAATTAAGCACACATGGCCAATATGTAGTTACCCTTAGCTTTTGTTCATTATAGTTACATAGCATATGTTTATAGTAATTTTTTTTATTCTCACAACTAAAAGTCGTTTGGAATCATTAAATACCTACCAAAACAATCGTGAGATAAATATTTTTACACCAATGATTTATCACATATTATCAATGCAATATTTTCTTCAGTGATACAATTAGTATTTCAGTATTTGATTTCTACTTTAAATTGCGAGTAGTGATTTAAACAGTATTCAAAAGTTTCAATAGATACATGAGCTAATTTAGTAACTTTTTTTTGGAGTGGTTAATCAAAGAACCTTATTAATTGCTCTGTTAATGTAGTCAAAATTTTGATACAATTTTATTTGTTTTATATTTGTATCAATAATGATTATTATTTTATTAAGAGTTAATTGAAATTAAAATGATAAAAACTAATTAATAAACATAGTGAGTGAGAGATATTTAAAAAACAAAGATTAAATACCAAAAAAAGCAAAGATTAAACTGTTCAATTTGTTTTATGAAAAAGTACCTATTAGTCTATATGCAAGCAATGAATAATGAATGTTCTTTTAATAAACATAAAAATAACATGACACATGTTAAAGTGCATGACATATCCTTATAAAACATTATACTTTTTTGTATTAGATGTTACCATGATATGATTAAGTATAGTGTATACTCCTTTTTAGATACTTAAACATTATATATTTTTATTTGGTCAAAATATATTTTTAATCCCCGTAAATTTAGCGACTTTTACTTTTAGTTCTTGTAAAATATTATAGGTAAAATGGTTGGTTGTTTTAGCAAAAACTAACATGCTTAGAGCGCGATCGTTTTTAAACACTAAAATTTGGATACGTTTACCATGAAGCACCTAGGATGAGTCACGGTTTTTTTTACCCATAATAATAGGTTTTGTGATATGATGTACAATAAAAATGAAATTTGCTAATAAACCACAAAAATACTATTATATTTAGTCATATTTATAAGGAATACTACATCCGGTACTAATCATAAGAACCTTTTAACCACTTCACAAGAATTAAGGAAATTAGTTAATTTAGTTTGTTGCAATAAATTTGTCTTGAATGTGTATTTATTGAGACTCATTACCTTTGCTTTCCACCTAGCTACTTCATTGTGTCATTCTATTTCTACTTATTAATTACTCAACCATCTCCACTAATGAGGGTACTTTTGTCAAAAAATAATTAATGCAATAAACAACATGAAAAGGTTCTTATAAATAGTAACAAGACTCGCTTTCCAAAAGGTTCTTATAATCAGGACTGGAGTTAGTATAAAATTAAATTATCAATAAT
Source organism: Sesbania bispinosa (assembly GCA_026901365.1). NCBI lineage: Eukaryota > Viridiplantae > Streptophyta > Magnoliopsida > Fabales > Fabaceae > Sesbania > Sesbania bispinosa. Next base: position 744,459 of record QLOH01000329.1, read on the forward strand.
ATCAAAAAAATCTCTTGAAATCAATTAATTGTAATTAACAATATCATAATTTTAAATTTTATTTTAGAAATATCCTTAATATTAAATTTTGTCTAGGGTGTTTCACCCCTTTTAACCATTGGATCTAAATGAACGGTTTAGATCAATTACCTGTAACTTGTTGGTAAAAAACTAATAATAATTTTCAATTGGTTCTTTTGAATTTTATAAATAAAATGCAGAATTCAATAAATGACCCATTTCTTTTTTAAATTACAGACCTTACACGGGACAGGGAATGAATAACATTAACAGCTACCATTAACAATTGTAGGGAATGAGAAAGCTTTGTTCAATGATGAATCATTTCTTTGCTTACGCAAGCTCTTTAATTACAATCTCATTTCATTCCATTCCTTGTGATGTAAATTGTGTCTTTAATTTGAGGCTGGTTTTTCCGTCTCCGACCAGCCATAGACAATACAGATCAACATGTTCTACCAAATCACAAGAGTTTGGCGGGGTAATTAATTAATTAATTAAATTGTGTGCGTGCGTGTGAAAATTAATTAATTACTTGTTGAGTTATATTTAATTAATTGAGAGTGAGAGAAGGAATTAATAGAGATTAATTATTGCATAAGCTAGGACGTGTAAGAACAAGGAAGAAAGAACTTGTTACGTGAAGGAGAAGAAGATATACCCATTGTGACTAATAGAAGTTGCCTATGGGGATTTTTTTGGATGAATGGCCGTATGTTTGGCCCATTATGTCCGTCTTATTGGGAATTGACAAAAACAAAAAGATTATGCCCGTGTTAATGGCCCATCTGAGTGTTCGGTCCATGTGTTTGTTATGATTTTTACAATATATACTTTTTTTTAAATGATTTTTACTTATTTTATACAAAAAAATCATTGTAAATACATTTGATAGAAAAAATCACCAAAATTAATTTAGTGGATTGGGAGGGTATCCCAAGGTTGTGGGATAAGTTATGAAGTGCTAGGATCCTCTCTAGCCCTCCAGTTCTCTCCAGCCGATTTAGCTACGGAATAACTACAAATTTTGATTTCCTAGTTATTTCGTAGCTAAATCGGCTGGAGGCAGTTGGACCGCTGTAGAGGATCCGGATCCCGTTCTGAAGCAATCCATAATTAATAAAGCCAACATTCACTTAGGTTGAAATTTACACTTAACAAAGGATTAGCATATGTCATCCGAGCTCATATTTCAACATCAAAAATTGGGTGAAGTAGGTTTGGGATAATGTAAGGATGGTTAAAATAAACTTTCCAGAAAATCATATTAAATACATTTAATGGAGAAAAATCACCAAAATTAACTTGGTGGGTTGGGAGGGTATCCCAAGGTTGTGGGATAAGTTCTAAAGTAATATAAGACTAATAAGACGATGAAAGGTTATGAACCCCTAAGTTACTGTTTGTTCATTCAAAGATGCTTGACCCATACAACGTTTAGTTCAACATGAAAATAGTTACACAATTGTTATGGGATAATGTAAGTATGGTCAAAATAAATTTTCTAGATTTTTTTACAATATATATTTTTTAAAATGATTTTTGAGTTATTTTATATAAAAAAAATCATATTAAATACATTTAATGGAGAAAAATCACCAAAATTAACTTGGTGGGTTGGGAGGGTAGCCCATGGTTGTGGGGTAAGTTCTAAAGCAATATAAGACTAACTAGTGTCTGACCCATGCGAAACATTGTATTATTATTCAAATAGATTGTTTATATTGAACACTATAATATATTTAATTTAATTGATATAAATATGTAAACTTTAGAAAACGATAATGATAGTGATTTTTTTTTCATATTAAAATTTATATTTGTTTATATAGAAAGAATTAAAAAAAATAAAACATAGAAAATTTATTTGAAACAACAAATTTCAAACATAAATTATTATAAATGTAAAATATACCATATCATATAATTTATATTTTTTGAAATATCCCTTTATACACTATATTTTTCATCAAATTATAATGTTTAAAAATATAATCACATATAAGAATCTAAGTCCTTGTCGAGACTTCACCCTAGATATAGCAACATATACTCCATGAGAGAAAACAATTTTTGGTAAACAAACACCAACGTGTGACAATGTCTAGCTTTAACTTTTATTAATGGTCACAACAAAACAAAGAAAAATGAAATTTATCTTCGTTGAAACTTGAATGGAGTGAGATGATCAAATAGAATTAAAATTCATTCGAGGTGTCCCCAAATGTATTCCGCATTTCTTATTTTTTTTTGGAAAAAATGAAAATCTAGTTTATATACTTTTAAATGTAAACAAATATAATATAATCCCCTCGTTCCTTTTTACAAGGCACACTATATTGAATCACAAAAACCAATAAAAGTAATTAAACCTAGTTAATTATTTTATTTGAGTTTTAAAAAATAGTTTAACTTTATAGTTTTGCCCTTATTTAATATTATTAACTAACTCCACTATCATTTAATAGTTGGAAAAACATTAATGTTAATAAGGGTAAATAAGGAAAATTATAATAAATTTTTTCTTCAAATTGTAAAGTGGCTTATAAAAAAGGAACACAAAGAATTCTAAAAGGTGCCTTATAAAAAGGAATTGAGAGAGTATGTATTTAGGTGATTTCAATTCCTATTGTATTCATTTCAAAATATTCAGTGTTGTCTTGTCATTTGTGTTTACTTAAATTCCTACATTTTTATATCTATTTTCGATTATAACATGTAATGTATTTATATATTTAATAGTTTAATTTTAAAATATATAAAAAAAATTCACGCCTAATTTTTTTCTTTTTATCTCTCTTTCTTTCCTATCACATCAATTGTCATTTACTAGGATTATGCCCGTGCATTGCACCAGTTATACTTCAATTTGAGTATTGCAAATTTAAAAAAGTAAGTGAAATGGTTGTTTTTAATTTATTTAGAACAACAATGGCTTTAAGTGTAAAAGACCAATTGATTATATTTGATTAATAATTAGACATGGTTGATAAATACAGATGTTGTTGTAAGAACTGTAGAAGCAATAAACAGTAAAAATAAAAACGTATATGTAAACATAAAATATATTATATTTGGTTTTAAAAAATTAAAAATAATTAGTAAGGTTCTGTACTCGGTGGCTTGCTTTAGTACTCATCTTTTGAATGTTTAAATTTTTCATTCTATAAGCAACAAACATACTACCTATGATTTAGAATAGTTTAAAATTAAAACATTTCTTAGGCTTCACAAAACGATTCTAGGACCATGAACGGTGTAAAATCTTAGTTTGTGCAATCCATACCATACAATAAAAAGTAATTGTTCTAATGAAATGGAAGGCAACTAAAAGTTTCGGAATACACTGACAAAAATTCACTGATATACTTATTTACAAAAGCAATCAAGTAAAATGATACAACTAATATAGTAGATGACACAACAGAAATATTGAAAACTCAACATATATTTGCAAATCATAGATAATCATGGATATACTATAGTGATTAATAATTTTGCACAAGCACTTAAAACTTGTCTTCACAAATAATGTGTAATATTTTTCCAGCATGGTACAGAAAAATAAACTACACGTCCAAAAAATGAATAAATCTTTCAGTTGTACTACCAATTAGGATGTAAATTTCATCATTCTTTCTTAATATGTACATCAACAGTCCTCTCTTCTACACAACATTAAAAAAACTTCAATTCATATCCTTTTTTCACTTTGTTCTCCCTGCAGAATAATCTCAATCCTTCATCAAACTTAACCTTGCATATTCCTCTTGGACCAATAACCTGACACTCTATTAACTTCTTACTTGGACTAACCAATGTCCACAACTTAGTTGAATCAGATTGAAAAATGTCAGCTACAAAATCTGGCAAATCCCTGGACTAAAAAAAGATTCTACATAGAAGTTGTTATCACATCTTGTAATGAAGGTAATATGAAATAAAAAACAACACAACTAAAAAAATTACCAATTGGCTTGTTGATGCCTGATAAGCAGATAACTTCATAGAAAAGAGAAGTTTTCTTTGCTTCCCACTTGAATGATCTGTTTCTGCCTTTTTTTTGTTGATCAGATTATGCATCCAAACGTATCTTATTACAGTAGTGATAATATAAAATTTCACATTTGGTATCATCCCATATTTTTCTACTGAAGTTAGATTCTCCAATACAAGTCAGTTGCACCCAATTGATTCCTAGCAAAGCATGAGAAAACATGAATATCAAACCAATCATGATTTAGTCATGGGGATTTGTTCTTCTATCATACACAACTTAATGTACATTTCCTCTATAGGATCTTATAATTACCACACAACTCCAACTCTATCTCCAAGCTCATTTGCAAAACATTGTTTCACAACTCCATAGTTCTAGCAGTCGAATGTAAAACAAAATACCAATTTTACTTACTTAAAATAGATAATAAACTCCAGTTCAGGAACATTAATTACAAATATAATTTTTAAAAAAATTAGTACCTGATTATGCCTCTTAACTACAAAATTAGTGATGAAACCAAGATATTATAGCCTTTTCTGAGAGTCCATGATGAAATGAACCAAATCTAATCTGCCAAATGTACAGAAGCCCTAATCTTAAATCTACAAAAGAAAAAAGACGAAGATGTAATTCAACATCACTGAGGATAAGTTATTTCAAAGTATTACATGCAGACGCAATCATGAGCTATACCAGGAAAAAAAAGGAAATTTTAAGAAAAAAAATCTCCAAGAGATCTTTTACAAAAAAATCAGCTATTATCTTATGCTTTATAGATGCATAGATGCTTCTTAGATGATGTAGATACAACACACGCGTATTGAAAAACCAATTCCATTCACCGTCCCAACGCACTGTAGCGCCACATATATCATTGGGTACCCAAAAACTAATCAATAGGAAAATTGCAGCAAAGCAAACTCCCTGCGTCTGAAAATCGAGCAAATGACAGTAACTAACCCAAAGTCTACTATCCTAATTCTATACTTGCACCACTAAATCTACAGAGCCTAATCCTAATTCTACAAAAGAAACCCTAAACAAAAACACGAGTTCAGCAGCGAACCTAGGTTGTTATCTTCTTATTTACAATCTACAATATCTATAATATTTTTGACATCTATAAAGCATGAAATAGCATAATGCTATATTGAAATGATGGTATTAAGAAAAAATCAGAAAATCTTTTATGCAAACAAAATCCATGAACTCGGGGATTTATACGACAATAGCCAAATCTAAAATTGTGTACACGTACCTTACACGTGGACAATCGAAGCTCTGATCAACTATGCAAACTACACTGTTAGGACACCTCCTGCTTGGGGAAGCATCCACCGAATAAAAAGAAAGTAGGTCACACACCATAATGCCCTGTCCATCTTTCTCGAGTGTGATACAGAAACGAAGCTAAGTCTACTTGTCTAATAATAGACTTAGACATTCAGTGCAAAAGAGGGCTATGCTAAAGCTAAACGGCGCATGAGAAATGTTGGTTTTGAATAGTTGCAATAGGTAGATTAATATACCAGAAATACGCCAATCACAAGATACATGACACTCACATTGATACCTCAACATCACTATTACTCAAAATTTGAAAACCAATACCACTTTCCACCAAAAGTTATTATGTTGCTCAGAAAAAATGATTAAACTGATTTTAATTGTTTCCTTCTACATCCTTTGAAACAAATATAATAAAATATATTGAAAAATATTAAACCAATCATAATAGGTATGGATTTATTCAAAATAGGCATGAATTTCCAAAATAGATAAGTTTTAAACAGTATTCCCCTTACAACTCTACATGTAGAGTTTCTCAATTATCTTATTAAGTAACCTTTGTGCATCTTTCTTGATCTTGTCCAGCATACCTTGGTATCTCAAAACAACTTTCTCTAGAATAATCGTAGCACCTTTGCTATCGAGCACAATGACTATCTCTTTTAAATTTTTTTCAACAACAAAGTCTTTTCCTATGGCCACCATTTATAACATTTGATTCCTCTCCCAAAACTTTTGCTCTTTGAAATTTAAGCTTCCTTGGACTACTTTTCTTTTACCCTTATGAACTTTACTTTTATAATTTGGCAGCCCCTGTCATAGTTCCATCTTTTTTTATCCTTACTTTCATCAATAGGTTGGACTTGGTGACTGTTTCATCTCAACCTGCAACAATAAAGTGAATAAAAAATTCAAGCCTGCTTCATAGTGTAAAAGAGGACATTTTAGTGTAAAACAAAGATCATTTCCATGCGAAGTCTTGATCTAGCTAACACTATCTTTTCCTTTATTATCAATCCTTAACTACCCCTAGCATCAATTGCATAAACAAACAATTAGGACACTCAAATATTTTTTCAACAGCTAGCTCCAATTACCTTCATCTGGATTAATAGGGAGAGTAGAAAAAAAAACTCATTTTAAAAAGCAAGGTCAACGAACAAATCAACCAAATCTTCATGATATAGTTTATTCTCATTCTTGGTGTTTATACTACATTCCCGTGTGACAGTGTGACATATTTAAAGAATTTGAATTCATGAGAAAAAATGAGAGCAGTCTCACCCAAAGTCAGTTAAGCAGTTCAGTAAAAAAACAAAATAAATAACAACAGGAAATTACAATCACCATCAGCCCATCACCCATAATTCACAAATCTTTTCACCCAAACCCTCCACCTTCAAGTTACTAAACAACACAATAAAAAAGAAAAGCAAGGAAAGAGATCAGAGACATTGAAACAGAACCATAAAAAACGAATAAAAAAGCAAGCAAACCACAAAGCTGCTCGGTCGTGCCAGGACACGACCCGTCCATGGTGCAAACACACCGAAGCCAGCCCCATTCTCGTCATACATCTTTGAATTCAGGCCGCGTGGCCACCGCTAGAGCCGGCAAAATGGGCTAGCCTGACCGGGCCGACCCACAAAAATGTAGGGCTCGATACCTATTTTAGAAGCCAAAAATAACTTCCGTGTTTTTTAGCCCAATGACGCGAATCTGAGGGGGTGGATTCGTTTTGCGGATCTATCTAGGTTGGAATACTCATAAGTAAGAAATTTGGGAAATTGTTAAAACAAGAAAAATGGAAAGAGGAAGAAAATGGAATGGAAAGTGATAGACGTCACACTTCCAAGGATGAAAGATAAGCCTAAGAGTTATACACACAAAGGGGTGAAGGACCTTTGATAAAACCCAATTCTTGTATAACAAGAAGACATCAGAGAATCAAACTCTCAATTTTATAAATTCTGAATTCCAAGTTGTTCTCTTACAAGAAATATGCGCCTTATATATAACCTTCAGCTATGCGCAAAATGTAGTCTTTTAGTATTCAACCAACAACCATAAATTACTACTAAGTGGCTATTAAAATGTAACTGCCTAATAAAAATTAAAACAATCAGCCTATAACTAACTCACATGTAGCCACACAATTACAAGCAATTTTGTAACAACCAACAAGAAATAAAAGGCTTGTAATTCAGCCATGAATTGGCCGCCCCTCATTAGAAACATAACAGCCCAAGAATTGATTGCTAGTTGCTCCATCAATTTGTAACCTCCATGTGTTGAATGTTGGCCGCCCTTTTAATATTGTAACAACCCTCTTCTTGATGGCCAAATTAGTTTGTAACTTCCCTTGTCCCTTGAATTTAATTCAGCCGCACCATTGTCTTTGTAACCATCCAAATATCATAATTTTACCCGTTTGGATTCACATCATACCCTCCTTCTTCGAGAAGATTCGTCCCGAATCTTAAGGCTTTATTTATTTGCTAATTTATTTAATTCAATAACTATTGCAGGAACTTAGATGCTTCCTCCTAGGTCGAAGACAACGTGAATAAATTCAGATTTGTTCCTTTCCAATGGTTGCAATCCGTGAAGCACCTCTCTTGGCAACAATCCCTCACCTTCCTGCAAGCAATAGTGATTACCAATACACAACGAACAATAAGTATGCAAAATTTCTTTGTCAAGCACATATGATTCAGCCCCAAAATGTTTATGAAAATGTGCAACTTGGATACTATTTGTAAAAACAAATAACTCCATGTGTTGGTTTTCATCATCCTCAAGAGGTTGTGTTTCAACAACGGGTTGGATGTATAATGGAGCACTAGGAATGATATAAACGTAATTCTTTCTCAAACTTGGCAACTTGTGGTGTGTTTCATTCAAAATTACATCCTCTTGCCCCTGTAAAATAGTATCACAAACAAAAGAAGAAATAAAATTAGAGTTTAAAATTTCCTTGCTCTTTTCTTTTTCTATTTCTTCTCTCCTCTTTTCTTCTTTTTCTTTTTCTATTTTTATTTTCAATGTCAGCTGATCAGCACGTACAAAGTCGGATGATAGACATATCAACTTAATCCTTCGTCCGCCATGCATAAAAGAAATAGAAGGCCTCTCAGGATTTATACTTTTATTGTACAACCATGACCTCCCTAATATCATATGGCATGTCTCCATGGGTGCAATATCACAAAGAACTTCGTCTTCATATTTCCCAATAGAGAATTTAATCGTTGCTTGTCCATTTGCAGTAGGTAGGTGTAACTTCTCAACCACCCTGCTGCTCACAACATTTCTAAAGTTGAATTGATCTACTGCAACCAAGAACAAATGACCTTCGAAGGAACACCTGGTATAGTAAAATTCCATCGCCATTCCAAACCCAGAGCCGAAGCTCTGATACCAAATGACGTGAATCTGAGGGGGTGGATTCGTTTTGCGGATCTATCTAGGTTGGAATGCTCATAACTAAGAAATTTGGGAAATTGTTAAAACAAGAAAAATGGAAAGAGGAAGAAAATGGAATGGAAAGTGATAGACGTCACACTTCCAAGGATGGAAGATAAGCCTAAGAGTTATACACACAAAGGGGTGAAGGACCTTTGATAAAACTCAATTCTTGTATAACAAGAAGACATCAGAGAATCAAACTCTCAATTTTATAAATTCTGAATTCCAAGTTGTTCTCTTACAAGAAATATGCGCCCTATATATAACCTTCAGCTATGCACAAAATGTAGTCTTTTAGTATTCAACCAACAACCATAAATTAGTACTAAGTGGCTATTAAAATGTAATTGCCTAATAAAAATTAAAACAATCAGCCTATAACTAACTCACATGTAGCCACACAATTACAAGCAATTTTGTAACAACCAACAAGAAATAAAAGGCTTGTAATTCAGCCATGAATTGGCCGCCCCTCATTAGAAACATAACAGCCCAAGAATTGATTGCTAGTTGCTCCATCAATTTGTAACCTCCATGTGTTGAATGCTGGCCGCCCTTTTAATATTGTAACAACCCTCTTCTTGATGGCCAAATTAGTTTGTAACTTCCCTTGTCCCTTGAATTTAATTCAGTCGCACCATTGTCTTTGTAACCATCCAAATATCATAATTTTACCCGTTTGGATTCACATCACCCATCCCGATAAAGCCCGCTACCCGCAAAGGGTAGGGCTTGGGCACCTATTTTAGAAGCCCGAATAACTTTCGGGCTTTTTAGCCCAGCCCGATAAAGCCCTCTACTCGCATCAAGGCGGACCGGGCCGAGTAGCCTGAATTGCCACCTGTACCCACCGCTGAGCATGGCCATCATCGTCATCTTAACTGTGAAATCCGCTGCCACACAACCATCGCCCCCCGTCATCGCATGCACCACCGCACCGGTTTCTCTTTCCCTCCTTCCTTCTCTTCCTTAGGTTTCTCTTTCCCCCTTTGGTTTTTCTGATGCAGTGCGTGTGTGTGCTGAAAGAAGACGAGTGCAGCGGCGATTGGGAAAAGCGCAACACATAGCACAAGCCCCTTCCTCTCTTACTTGAGTATTCTACAAAAAAGAAACAGAACTCTACTCTTCTAATTCTACTCTTAGCAATTATGTCTGAATAAAGGCTACACTATCATGCCCATCAGAAAATAGGCCACACAAACAGGAAAATTTATCAACCCTCTCTCTCCGTTACTCGAGTATGCTAAGTAAAGGAAGGAAAAAGTCTACTTGTCTACTTAGGTATTCTTAAGAGAAGATGTGAAAGCAACTGAAGCCTATACTACATGCTGGGCCCTTGGAAAATCAAACCAAAAATAACAGTGCTAAAAAACCCACATTTGTAAATAGTTAGAGTTAGAATAGATTAGATGAGTGTTGGGCGGAGACAAATCTCGGACACGTTTTACATCATCACTAACAATGCAATGAGCTTCGCATACCGATGAGATCCCGAGAGGACGGAAAACGATCATCTTTACCGTAAATCAAGCTGAAAGAGGATACTTCCACGCGCGGACCTGAGACGTCTGAGTCTGCATTATTTATAGGAGATTTTAGGCGGGAAATTCAGTTAGAATATAACCGCTTCCGTGAATCACGGGGTGACGCGCCCTTTAAGAGGATACTTCCACGCGCGGACGTCAATCTCGGAAGAGATATTCCTGAGATCCTATGGCTGGATTGTATAGTCGGTGAATGTCGCATACTTAGCCGAGGTTGTATGTCGGAGATGATCTCGAGAGCATATCCATTGTTTGCTCATAACTTTGATAGTCATGTATTAGTGATCACGTGACGTCGGTCACTTATTTCGGCATATTTCGCCCTTTGCTTAGGTCGGGAGTGTAATCTCGGAATTACTCCAGAACAGTGCCTTTGAACATGGAAATTACCATTGCCCGAGTGAACAGTAATGAACAGTAGTCTCAAAAATCCATAGGCGTAAAATAGTAGATTTCACACTCTCTTTTGATTTGTTTCTTTTTATCTCTTTCTTTTTTCTACTTTCAACACCCAAAAGTTAACTATCAGTTTTAATACTTTTAAAAAAGAATAATAACTTTTTCACAATTTTTTGTTTTACACTTCCTTTAACACCTTATTTTTCTCTTCATTTCATATCACATTTTTCACATTCTTTCTCTTTATTATTTTTTCTTTCTATTTTTCTCCTCCCTAAACTTTCCATATTTATCTACCTACTATCTATGTATCTTATAGGTTATGCTAGATTTAGAGTATGTTTGGTAAAACTAGCTGAAAAGCTTAAAGCTAGCTGAAAGTTGAAAAACTATTGAATGTGTTTGGTAAAACTATTTGAAAATGGTAAAATGACATCTAAGGACAACATTAATTATTAAATAATGATAGGTGGGGGTGGTTGAGGGCTACACTTGCAATTAATTTTCAGCTAGTAGCTGAAAATTGGAGCTTTTTTAAAAAGCTACCCCAAGTAGCTTTTTAAGAAAAACTTGTAACTACCCAAAAAAGCCACCTTCCCAAACACTGCCGAAATGGTTTCAGCTATTATTTTCAACTTTCAGCTAGCTGAAATGACAAGCCAAACACACTCTTAGAACTCTTAACTTTACTATTGTATTCATTTCAAAATATTTAGCGTTGTCTTGTCATTTGTGTTTACTTAAATTCCTACATTTTTATATATATTTTCGATTGCAACATGTAATGTATCTATGTATTTAATAGTTTAATTTTAAAATATATAAGATTTTTCAAGCCTAATTTTTTTCTTTTTATCTCTCTTTGTTTCCTATCACATCAACTGTCATTTATTTCACACTCTCTCTTGATTAGTGTCTTTTTATCACTTTCCTTTTTTTACTTTCAACACCCAAAAGTTAACTATCAAAGTTTTAATACTCTTAAAAAAGAATAATAATTTTTTCACATTTTTTATTTTACACTCCTTTAACACCTTAATTTTCTTTTCATTTTTCTCTTCATTTCACATTACATCATCACTAACAATGCAATGAGCTTCGCATACCGATGAGATCCCGAGAGGACGGAAAACGATCATCTTTACCGTAAATCAAGCTGAAAAAGGATACTTCCACGCGCGGACCTGAGACGTCTGAGTCTGCATTATTTATAGGAGATTTTAGGCGGGAAATTCAGTTAGAATATAACCGCTTCCGTGAATCACTGGGTGACGCGCCCTTTAAGAGGATACTTCCACGCGCGGACGTCAATCTCGGAAGAGATATTCCTGAGATCCTATGGCTGGATTGTATAGTCGGTGAATGTTGCATACTTAGCCGAGGTGGTATGTCGGAGATGATCTCGAGAGCATATCCATTGTTTGCTCATAACTTTGATAGTCATGTATTAGTGATCACGTGACGTCGGTCACTTATTTCGGCATATTTCGCCCTTTGCTTAGGTCGGGAGTGTAATCTCGGAATTACTCCAGAACAGTGCCTTTGAACATGGAAATTACCATTGCCCGAGTGAACAGTAATGAACAGTAGTCTCAAAAATCCATAGGCGTAAAATAGTAGATTTCACACTCTCTCTTGATTTGTTTCTTTTTATCTTTTTCGTTTTTCTACTTTCAACACCCAAAAGTTAACTATCAGTTTTAATACTTTTAAAAAAGAATAATAACTTTTTCACAATTTTTTGTTTTACACTTCCTTTAACACCTTATTTTTCTCTTCATTTCATATCACATTTTTCACATTCTTTCTCTTTATTATTTTTTCTTTCTATTTTTCTCCTCCCTAAACTTTCTATATTTATCTACCTACTATCTATGTATCTTATAGGTTATGCTAGATTTAGATGTTTAGTAAAACTAGCTGAAAAGCTTAAAGCTAGCTGAAAGTTGAAAAACTATTGAATGTGTTTGGTAAAACTATTTGAAAATGGTAAAATGACATCTAAGGACAACATTAATTATTAAATAATGATAGGTGGGGGTGGTTGAGGGCTACACTTGCAATTAATTTTCAGCTAGTAGCTGAAAATTGGAGCTTTTTTTAAAAAGCTACCCCAAGTAGATTTTTAAGAAAAACTTGTAACTACCCAAAAAAGCCACCTTCCCAAACACTGCCGAAATGGTTTCAGCTATTATTTTCAACTTTCAACTAGCTGAAATGACAAGCCAAACACACTCTTAGAACTCTTAACTTTACTATTGTATTCATTTCAAAATATTTAGCGTTGTCTTGTCATTTGTGTTTACTTAAATTCCTACATTTTTATATATATTTTCGATTGCAACATGTAATGTATCTATGTATTTAATAGTTTAATTTTAAAATATATAAGATTTTTCAAGCCTAATTTTTTTCTTTTTATCTCTCTTTGTTTCCTATCACATCAACTGTCATTTATTTCACACTCTCTCTTGATTAGTGTCTTTTTATCTCTTTCCTTTTTTTACTTTTAACACCCAAAAGTTAACTATCAAAGTTTTAATACTCTTAAAAAAGAATAATAATTTTTTCACATTTTTTATTTTACACTCCTTTAACACCTTAATTTTCTTTTCATTTTTCTCTTCATTTCACATTACATTTTTCACATTGTTTCTCTTTATTATTTTTTTTCTATTTTTCTCCCCTCTAAACTTTTCATATTTATCTACCTACTATCTATGTATCTTATAAGTTAGGCTAGATTGGTGCTTTCTATGGTACACAAAATTGCAATTATGTACCGGTACCCAAAGTTTCTAAATGACACGTATGGGTCATATTTGACTACCCACAGTCTAATACTTGTTACATCTTTGTTTTTTTTTAATTTTCAGAAAAGCCCTTTTAATTGTTATTAGGTTTTAGATTGACCCATCCCTAATTGTTGTATTCATATCCCCTTCATTATTTCCGCCGCACAGCTTCGAAAAAGGAGGTGACCCCTAAAGCTGCTCCCTTACCCACCCAAAACGTTGGAGCAGGCAAACTGAGAAGGTCACACAATACGGTTGTTGCATTCCGAAGCTGGTGGCTGAAAGCTGATGCACGATTTCCCCACTGTAGCAAGACGAGGTTGCGGCCAGGCGCGGCGGTGAAGGTGATATCTCACCGTATCCAGTTGGGGAACTAACTCATCGATTAGTTAGGGGACTAACTTCCTCCTTGAACTCGATATCGCCCCTGTCACTAGAAACAAATCTTCAATGAATGCTAGCAATATATGCTTTCAATGAGTGAAAAGCCACATATGCAAGGAAACCACTCTCTACCTCACCATTTCTTTCCAACGCCTATTAAGGGATTTTCTATCATTTGACAGCTTTCAATCATTTAAATTATATTAATTCAAACCAATATTTAACAACCAGAGAATTATACATATTTCAAAGGATGGACTTGCAACAAATCTCACTATCACAACAATGACTCAAAATAAATAATGAAAAGATTTTATACTTCATTACATCCTGTCTTTCCTGAATTTTAACACTAACAAATGTATCTTAGAGCAATCTAGGATGAGATACAAGTCCTCTTTATTTGTGTGGGTTCTACCTAGTGTGAAATCTATGGATGAACGTAGAAGGACATAAAACACTTATGAACTGGCCCCTGAACGGGCCTTAAGTTGCATTTAAAGTGTAAAGATACAAAGCACATGAGAGGTAACTAAAAGTAAAGACTACAACTCCACTGATTCCTAATCTATAAAAACTTGAACACGTAAATGAAAGCAAGTAAAGGAAAGATAAACATAAAAGAAGGTGGTCTGCGCTGTACCTACTTTCTCTCAGCGTGCTTGGTGCCTTGGATCACTGTGGTGGATGCTACGACTTTCAGGGTGCTCTTGAGTGTTCAGGTTGCAGACCTTTGTTTCTTTATGTTTTCTCCTATTTATAGCTGTCCCTAGTAACCGTCTCTGGGCTGCCATAACTTCCCAAGTTCTTTACGTAACTCCTCTGTAGATGCCTTGATTACAGGTTTTGATGATGCCAATAAGAATGAAAGAAAAGAGAAATGCAATGGCAAAGGAAAGAGCTCATTCAAGAATCAAGGATGAATAGAAGATCAAGATCAAAGTCAAGCAACAAGGTCAATTAGATTAGGCTTGATTTAGTTAGATAAAAATGTCAAAAGAAATCTTAATATTTGCAAGGAACTTGGCACTAAAAAGAAAATTCAACAAAGTATTTTTATAAAGTCAAATCAGTTCAAAGAATAAATTTTTTTTGAACTGGTAATCGATTACCAAATTGTGTAATCGATTACCAGAAGTTCCAGAATTTAAAATTCAAGATTTTTTGAACTGGTAATCGATTACCAGAGTGCAGGAAATTCAAATTTTGAATTCCAGGCACAACTGTTCGTAATTTTGAACTGTGTAATCGATTACCATATTCCTGTAATCGATTACCAAAGTACTTTTTCTGAAAATCTTGAAGAGACATGACTTCTAATCAAGGATTACAATGTTTCATCATCATCCTTATATATATATATATGTCTCATTTTCGAAATTTGATACAGATTTACTCATGTAGAATCATAAAAGAGTGAAATCATTACAATAATCAATTGTGCCAAACACTTGCAAGTTTTAAGATTTCTTACAGGCTCTTCAATTTGTAATATCCACTCTAAAAGAGAGTTCATTTGTATAAACAATTTAATCTGATACTGTGTGGTTGAAGAGAGGGTGCCTCTCTTGTTTTGTGGGTGATTCTCAACACAAGGGAAGGGTTCCAAGGTGTTGGAGGATTCATCATTTGTAAAGAGTTTTACAAATAGTGGAAATCTCAAGTGGGTACTTGAGGACTGGACGTAGGCAAGTGGTTGGCCGAACCAGTATAAACTGAGTTTGCACTTTCTTATCCCTTAACTCTTATTTAATTATCGCAAGTACATGTTCATCATCTTAAGTGTACGCATTCTTCTTCATCTTAATTAAAGGATTTTAAGTACACTAAAGGCAAGATAAATTAGTAATCGAAAAGATTAGATAAAATCGAATAACTTAATTCACCCCCCTCTTAAGTTAGTGAGGCCACTTGTCTAACAAGTGGTATCAGAGCTTGTATCTTGTATAAGGATTAGAAGCCTCAAGATTAATTATGGCCTCATCCAACTCCCTTTTCGGTGAAGGAAACTCTTTTAATAGACCCCCTATTTTTAATGGTGAAGGATTTCATTATTGGAAATCTAGAATGCAAATTTTCATAGAGTCTATTGATCTAAATGTATGGGATGCTGTAGAAAATGGACCTTTTGTTCCATCTATGCAATTAGGGGATGAAGTTAAGATAACACCAAGGGATCAATGGAGTGAAGAGGATAAAAGGAAAGTTTAATACAACTTAAAGGCTAAAAATATAATCACATCTGCTTTAGGCATAGACGAATACTTTAGGGTCTCAAACTGTAAAAGTGCTAAAGAGATGTGGGATACATTAGAAGTAACTCATGAGGGAACAAGTGATGTCAAAAGATCTAGAATAAACACCCTCACACATGAATATGAACTGTTTAGAATGAATCAAAATGAGAGCATACAAGACATGCAAAAGAGATTCACTCATATAGTTAATCATCTTGCATCATTAGGAAAAGTTTTCCAAAATGAAGATTTGATTAACAAAGTTCTAAGATGTTTGAGTAGGCAATGGCAGCCAAAAGTGACAGCAATTGCAGAATCAAAGGATCTTACAACCATGTCTCTTCATTCACTCTTTGGAAAACTTCAAGAACACGAATTGGAGTAGATGAGACTAAGTCAGAATGAAGAGAATGATAGAAGTAAGAAAAGTATCGCTCTCAAAGCTTCATCATCATCTGTCCATGAAGAAGAAGATATCATTGAAGATGAGGAGTTGGATGATGATGAAGAGTTCAGCCTTCTTGTTAAAAGATTCAACAAGTTTCTAAGAAACAGAGGGAATAGAAGAAGACCTATACCCAACACAAAGAAGAAAGGAGAAGATTCTCAATCAATCCAAAAATGCTTTGAATGCATCCAACCAGGGCATCTTAGACTAGACTGTCCAATCTACAAGAAGAGAATGGAAAAATCAAACAAGAAGACATTCAAAGATAAGAAAGCAAAGAAAGCCTACATCACATGGGATGATAATGACATAAGCTCCAGTGACTCAGAGAATGAAACAGTAAACTTGGGACTTATGGCCAAAGACTATGAAAGTGAAGAAGAGGTAACATCTTCTAACAATAATACATCCATCTCATTTGATGAATTACAAGAAGCATTTAATGATTTACATAAAGAATCATTTAGATTAGCAAAATTAGTTTCATCATATAAGAAAACCACTACAAAACTTGAGAAAGAAATTTCTAAGTTAAATAAAGAACTAGATAATCTTAGAAATGAACTTAAACTAGTAAATTCTAAAAATGAGGATCTATGTTCTATTATTAATTTAGAAAATAACAAAGAAATTCATCCATGCACATCATGTCTAAAACATAAAGAAGAAATTAAAAAGTTAAACACTACACTTGCAAAATTCACTTTTGGCAAAAATAACTTAGACGTTATATTAGGAAATCAAAGGTGTGTTTTTGACAAGGCTGGATTAGGATATGATCCTTCAAAGCAACAAAAGCTTTACAAAAATTTCTTTGTCTCATACAACATGTCTACTAGTCCATTTATTAAATGTAACTATTGTGGTAGAAAGGGACATAGTGCATCTACATGTAATATAAGAAAGAATGGTGTTCAAATTGGACACATGATTTGGGTTCCAAAAATCACCTTACCCAAAACTAACATTCAAGGACCCAAGATGATATGGGTACCAAAAGTTAAGAATTGTGTTGTAGGTGCGCTTGATGGCAAGGCACTCTCAATGGTAACTTAATAGTGGATGCTCCAAGCACATGAAGGGAGATACTTCAAAGCTTATCGACATTACTCCCAAAAACAATGGACATGCCATTTATGGAGACAACAATAAAGAACCCAACATGGATCTTTCAAGAGAGTAGAAAACCTTAAAGAGATCATCCTCTTGACAACATCATTGGAGAATTTTCAAAAGGGGTAACAACTAGACTCTCTCTCTCAAAGATATATATGGATTTTGTTTATAAAATTTAAATAAAAAAAATATTGATGAAGCCTTAAAAGATAAACATTGGATTATTACTATGCAAGAAGAATTAAAACAGTTTGAAAGGAATCATGTATGGGAATTAGTTGAAAGACCAAATAATCATCCTATTATAGGAACAAAATGGGTTTTTAGAAACAAGTTAGATGAATATGGTATAGTTGTAAGAAACAAAGCTAGGTTAGTGGCCAAAGGGTATAATCAAGAAGAAGGAATAGATTATGAAGAAACTTATGCACCAGTGGCAAGAATAGAAGCAATTAGGATGTTACTTGCATATGCTTCTATAATGGTATTCAAATTGTATCAAATGGATGTCAAAAGTGCATTCCTTAATGGATTTATTAAAGAATAAGTGTATGTTGAACAACCTCCAGGATTTGAAAATTTAGATTTGCCTAATCATGTCTTCAAATTAAAAAAGGCCCTCTATGGATTGAAACAAGCACCTAGGGCTTGGTATGAAAGATTAAGCAAATTTCTCTTAGAAAAAGGATTTACTAGAGGAAAGGTTGATACTACACTTGTTTTTGGTATTGGTAGTTTGGATCTTTATTTGGCATACTCTGTTGTCTTCTGGTTGACGTTGCTAGACATAAATGCTTTTGGATGCCTAATATTGCTTTTGATGATGCCAAAGGGGGAGAGATTAGGGAAAATGAAATTTTGGAAATGAATAAATTCAAATTTTGGATGAAATTTTGGAAATGAATAAATTCTATCTTTTGAAAAGTTTTTGACAATTTTTGGAAATCAATTTTGTTTTGTACAATTTCTTAAACAAAAAAAAATTAAAATAGTTAAATCTTATTTCCCAAGAATCCCAAGTATTCTAAAAGACAAACACAAAGGGGGAGACTAAGGGGAGTGATCGTTATTGACTTAAAAATCTTGTTTTTCATTCTTCCCTTTAAAGATGGTTGTCATCATAAAAAAGGGAGAGATTGTAGATGCCTTGATTACAGGTTTTGATGATGCCAATAAGAATGAAAGAAAAGAGAAATGCAATGGCAAAGGAAAGAGCTCATTCAAGAATCAAGGATGAATAGAAGATCAAGATCAAAGTCAAGCAACAAGGTCAATTAGATTAAGCTTGATTTAGTTAGATAAAAATGTCAAAAGAAATCTTAATATTTGCAAGGAACTTGGCACTAAAAAGAAAATTCAACAAAGTATTTTTATAAAGTCAAAATCAGTTCAAAGAATAAATTTTTTTCTGAACTGGTAATCGATTACCAAATTGTGTAATCGATTACCAGAAGTTCCAGAATTTAAAATTCAAGATTTTTTGAACTGGTAATCGATTACCAAATCCTGTAATCGATTACCAGAGTGCAGGAAATTCAAATTTTGAATTCCAGGCACAACTGTTCGTAATTTTGAACTATGTAATCGATTACCATATTCCTGTAATCGATTACCAGAGTACTTTTTCTGAAAATCTTGAAGAGACATGACTTCTAATCAAGGATTACAATGTTTCATCATCATCCTTATATATATATATGTCTCATTTTCGAAATTTGATACAGATTTACTCATGTAGAATCATAAAAGAGTGAAATCATTACAATAATCAATTGTGCCAAACACTTGCAAGTTTTAAGATTTCTTATAGGCTCTTCAATTTGTAATATCCACTCTAAAAGAGAGTTCATTTGTATAAACAATTTAATCTGATACTGTGTGGTTGAAGAGAGGGTGCCTCTCTTGTTTTGTGGGTGATTCTCAACACAAGGGAAGGGTTCCAAGGTGTTGGAGGATTCATCATTTGTAAAGAGTTTTACAAATAGTGGAAATCTCAAGTGGGTACTTGAGGACTGGACGTAGGCAAGTGGTTGGCCGAACCAGTATAAACTGAGTTTGCACTTTCTTATCCCTTAACTCTTATTTAATTATCGCAATTACATGTTCATCATCTTAAGTGTACGCATTCTTCTTCATCTTAATTAAAGGATTTTAAGTACACTAAAGGCAAGATAAATTAGTAATCGAAAAGATTAGATAAAATCGAATAACTTAATTCACCCCCCTCTTAAGTTAGTGAGGCCACTTGTCTAACATCCTCATGAACCCACGTCCTCTGCATGCGCTCTGGTGGGCTCGTGCTTAATAACCGTCATTGATGACGTGGAAAACGTATAAGATAAACTCAACTGAATCAAAGGGGATGACCTCTGCTCGAACTAATGGAGAAGGGTTCCTTCGAACCAAGGTAAAGGAGATGGTTCGAACCATCTGACAACTCTTCCTCTTCGAACCATGGTTCCTTTCGAATCTGCCTAGACCCTCTCTTGATCTTCTCTTTGTTTCTTCGAAACCCCGACCTTCTTTTTGCTTTTCGAAGCCACTTACCTGTCGTCCAACTTAATTGTCTTGACCACCGTCCACTTTGGTCAATGTGAACAAGACTTCTTCTGATTGGCTCGTTGGAGTGGCATTCTTAATTCTTTCATGGCGTTCCACCCCTATAAAAGGGAAAAGGTCTCCATTTGGGTTCAGTCATTCTCCCCTTTTGCCATGGAGCGATCCCTGATATTGGCTGCCTTGTACGACCTGATCTTGCCATTACCTTTGGTCTTCAGGTTGACATGGTGTCCAACATTAGTGGTCACTTCAAAGTGGACTTTGACCTCAGGTCGAACAACGCAGCCAACACCCAAGGCCTTAGCCCCATGCATGGCCTGGTACTACTTCCACCTCCTTGGTTCCAGGAAGAGGCTCAGGGCAATGGGTTATCTCAAAGCCCAATGCCTAATCTTATGATTCTTGGAGGAAGAGGAAGATGAAGAAGAGAAGGAGGAGGAAGCTAGAGGAAGAAGATGGGGGTGAGGCACTTAGTCCTTGGATTATTTGGAAGGTCCAAGGCTGAGAACTAACCCCCTTCTAAAGCTCGAAGTGAGGTGCTATTCCTCCTCCGAAGACATGACACTGACACCCAGGTCAAAGGGTCTACTTCCTCCATTCGAAGCCCTGGTTTGAAGGTCAACATGCCTGTAAAAAATGTAATAGGAAATGAGAGTTAGGTTCGAATAGCGAACCCTTACACTTTAGTTCGATCCTATTGTAATTTCCATTAGAATCCTTTAATAAAAATAAGTGTTTTTTTTTCTCTCTGTTAGCCACTTTGAACTTATATTTTTATTTTAACAAGTAACACATCCAACAACCCCTTCACAATTAGAACCATCCATCACATGCCACATTAAATCAACAGTCACATGCAGTTTTGTACCGCTCCAAGTTTTCAAAACTTGTGTACCGTAAATTTTTTCATTATTATTATTATCCTGAGAAATTAATTTAATATTAAATTTTTTTTAAAAAAAAGTTAATTCTCGAATCTTTTAAAGATCTTGTAAAAATAAAAAAGGCTTCTCTGTATTCCCTTTGCCTTGTGCGTTTTATGTGCAGTTTATCCATTGGATTCATTGCAATATGCAAAACGAGTGGCTGTGAGGAAGCAAAGTCCCCATTGTTCAACTCATTCGGACCAACCTCCATTAAAGGTACGAAACCCTTATGCTGCTTCCTCAATTGTTCATATGACTAAGAGAATCAACTATTTCTAGTTGTTTGAAGTGGCTTTTTCCTCTTTGGTTGTGAATTTCTTAGAATGATTCACACTTTAAGCACTTTTCCCTCCTCCAAAGGTAACCACTGGGTAGTGGTGCCTCCTGTTCCTGTTGGCTTTGTTTTAGGTTCTTCCTGTGTTGCTGATCTGAATAGGACAAGGAGGATGAAACTAGGTTTCGTTTTTTCTATTTCTCACTGTACAAGTGTTGGTGTTTTTCAATGTTCAAGAAGTGCAAGAGGTTATGAGACTCTTGTTTTTTCTAGGCACCCAAAATTTGATTTGAGATGTGGGTTTTTGTCAGGACAATCTAAACTCAAATTTGATACCCTTTTGAAACCAAACAATTGTCATGTTGGAGACTTGGCTGCTCCCTTGGGGTTGGCATTGGAGGAGGGACCTATTGGGAATGAATTGGTTGAGGAGAAGACTGATTCTTCTGACCATACAGCAGTTAACAGTGGTGATTCAGATGACATAAACCCTTCGAATTCAGATGAAGTACAAGATAGTTATTGTGAAGAAAAAATGCATGGTGATGACAATAGTGAGGAGGATGTGAAAGAAGAGTCCGAGGACAAGGTTGATGTTCGAGCACTTTTCATGAGCTTGGAGACTGCCAAGACAGTGGAGGATGTTGAGGAGATACTTAAAGACATGGGGGACTTGCCCCTTCAGGTGTATTCAACTATAATTAGATGGTTTGGTAAAGAAAAGAAAATGGCTTCTGCATTGATTCTTTTTGATTGGATGAAGAAGAGGAAGGTACAAACCAATGGCTCTTTTGGCCCCAACCTTTTCATATATAATGGTCTATTAGGTGTAGTTAAGCAATCTGAACAATTTGCACAAATGGAAGCCATTCTGAATGAAATGGCTCAAGATGGAATTACCTATAATGTTGTGACATATAACACCCTGATGGCAATTTACATTGAGAAAGGAGAAGGTGAGAAAGCTCTCAATATGCTCGAGGAAATCCATAGAAATGGCCTTACCCCATCTCCAGTAACCTATTCTCAAGCCTTGATGGCATACAGGAGAATGGAAGATGGCTATGGGGCTCTAAATTTCTTTGTTGGGTTTAGAGAAAAGTATCGTCAAGGTGATATAGGAAAAGAGGGTGACGGAGAAGATTGGGAGAAAGAATTCAGAAAGCTTGAAAAGTTTACAATCCGTGTTTGCTATCAGATAATGCGCTGTTGGCTTGTTAGTTCTGATAACTTAAGTGACAATGTGTTAAAGTTTCTTGTTGATATGGATATTGCTGGGATTCCACTGACGCGGGCTGAACTTGAGCGACTTGCGTGGGCTTGTACCCGTGAAGATCACTACAATGTTGTAAAAGAGCTGTACATCCGGATAAGAGAAAGGTATGACAAAATCAGCTTGTCTGTATGCAACCATGTAATTTGGTTGATGGGGAAAGCCAAGAAGTGGTGGGCAGCTTTGGAGGTATATGAAGATTTATTGGACAAGGGTCCCAAACCAAATAATTTGTCATATGAACTGATACTGTCTCACTTCAACTTTCTTCTCAGTGCAGCCAAGAAGAAAGGCATTTGGAAATGGGGGTGTCAGGTTGTTAAACAAGATGGAAGAGAAGGGCCTAAAACCTGGAAGTAAGGAATGGAATGCAGTTCTTGTGGCCTGTTCTAAGGCTTCAGAAACTACAGCAGCTGTGCAAATATTTAAGAGAATGGTGGAAAATGGTGAGAAACCTACTATAATTTCATATGGGGCTTTATTGAGTGCTCTTGAAAAGGGAAAACTCTATGATGAAGCCCTGCGTGTGTGGAACCATATGGTCAAAGTTGGGGTTGAACCAAATGCATATGCATACACAATTATGGCCTCAGTTTATACTGCACAAGGAGATTTTAATAGAGTTGATGCCATCATTCGGGAGATGGGAATTTTAGGAATTGAGGTAACAGTAGTGACATACAATGCAATAATTAGTGGTTCTGCACGGAATGGTATGAGCAGTGCAGCATATGAATGGTTTCACCGAATGAAGGTTCAGAATATCTCTCCCAATGAGATAACCTATGAAATGTTGATCGAGGCCCTTGCAAAAGATGGAAAGCCAAGGATGGCATATGAGTTATATTTGAGAGCTAAGAATGAGGGACTTGTCCTCTCTTCAAAAGCTTATGATACAGTTGTGGAATCCTCCAAGGCTTATGGTGCCACCATCGATGTGGGTGTTTTAGGACCTCGTCCTGCAGATAAAAAGAAGGTGGTGCAATCTAGAAAAACAATGACTGAATTCTACAACTTGGCTGGTGTTCCCAGGAGAAGTAAACCATTTGATAGAAGGGAAATTTATCACTCACAGACACAAGAAAGTTCATAAGTACTTTCATACATTGAAATTAGCATAGTCAAATATTTTGTAACCTCTGTAGTCTGTACATTCTGCTCTGCTGTGGCTTAAGTTTTTTGTATCCTTAGCCCTACAAGGTAAAAGAATCACACTCATGTTTTCTTTCACTTTTGTAAGAAAATAGAGATGTAACACTTTCTGCGGACCTATTGTTGAAATTATGGCTCAAATATTGGGAAAGACAGAATTTGTTCCTTTCAAGAAAATTTTGTCTTCCCTTGTGTTTTTTCTCTTAATTGGGCATTAGAACCAAAACAATTGTTTAAAAGTGATGTCAAAGTTACCTATCCTCAAAAAGGACATGTCTTGGATCTATTTAATTTTTTTAATCATATGATAATAACTGAATCCTTAACTTATTTATTTAATTTTGTAAATTGCTTAAAGTTTACACTTACATAATCTTTTATGCCTGTGTGCAATTATATTTTTATTGCATAGAAAGGGAAAGACTTGGGTTAGTAACATTATGATTTCTGCAGTCATTTTTTATCATAAGTCTTGCATTCTTCTGATTTGGCTATAATTGTTAGCTCAAATGAGCCCAATTGGAGTCAGACATAACACAAACAATTGGACTTGATGAAAAGTGCAACTCGGTCTCACACTATGAAAAAGAGTTAGTTAATGGCAGTTCCTATACCCATCACCATACAGAAGAAATATTTTGCCGTCACCATAGAAGATTTTGCCCAATGTTTAAATTTCACACTGCTCTAGTAAGAAATGAGGCAATTTCTCTCTGTATCCGGTGATCCACATTCTTTGACTTCTACGAGTGTGTTTGTTAAAACTACCTGAAAAACTAGTTGAAAGCTCAAAAACTAACTAAAAGGTAAAATATTAGCTGATGTGGTTGAAAGTATTTGGCAAAACTAATTGAAAAATGGTAAAATGAAATATAAGGACATTATTAATTATTACATAATGATGAGTGAGAGTTGTTGGAGGATAAAGTTGTAGTAAATTTTTAGTTAGTAGCTGAAAATAGAGTTTCTTTAAAAAGTTATCGCAAGCAGCTTCTGAGAACAAACTAGTAGCTAGATGAAAAAGCTACTTTACCAAACATTGATGAAATAGTTTCAAACACTAATTCTAGTTTTCATCTAATTGAAATGTTTTACCAAACACACTCTAAATATACCATAAATCTTGCTTGGATGCTACAGGTATCTCTCTCTCCCAGTTTATTTGATAAGTTCCTCATAGTAACAACAGAAATAACAGCAAAATTAAAGAAAAAGAAACAATGGGGAATCAGTATTATTGATAGAGAAAAGATGAAATACAGAAGAAGAAGGGTTCTTCTACTGCCCAGAGCTAGGCTCCTAGATATCCATATGGATTCCCCATAACAAACATGCCAGAAAACAGAATGCCCTCCTCCTCACACCACACCCCTCTATGTAACCCCTCTCCTAACTAACTCTCCTTTGTCCCTGCCAACTCAGCATCAGTATCACTCACTCTCTTTCCTTTCCTCACGTATGCTTTACACATCCTTGGTGCTGCAACATTCGAATGGACCAAAGGTTCAAGTGGGCTTTTCTCTATTTAGGCCCTATCATTATTCTTCTGCTTCTGTCTCCATTTATAGCTACTGGTATCTCTTTCAGTTTTGCTATAACTGATTGTTTCCATTGAATTGTTCTTGTTGTTTGCAAATCTGCTTTAGTTTCACCTCCAAAATATCCTGCTTTATGCAGATTGCATTTGTTCTATTTTGAATGAAATCTCTTCTATTTTTTTGTTGTGTATTTAGGTTGCATCCTTAGTAATGACAGAGATGAAAGTTATTGAAATTTATTTAGAATTTTATTTTTTAACTTTTAAGTGCTGCAAATCCATGTATGCTTCCCTAAGTATAATTTTTTCCATACAAATTATGACTGTTTTATTTAATCATATTTGGGAAACACTCATTATCGCTATTTTTCACCCACCTTGGATTTACTTCACAGAAAGTTGAGCATTTTTTTTTGTGATTGCTTCATCTTGTGTTACTGATTATTTGGAACAACCATAAGGTGTTGCAGCAAATTTGAGCCAAATTGATGATATTGTTTACTCTAATGGTATGCTTCTACTGAATTGTGATATTTGTTGTATAAAATTTGTACCTTCCATATTCTTTTTCTTTTTGAAACCATATGATTTTAAAATTTCTTGAAGTAGGTGATTGCAATCTTTGAGGTGAGAGTAAAAATTCATAAAAATAAGTTAAATAAAATAAAATATAAAAAAATGCTTTTGCAACTAAACATATTAATTTAGCTTCATTTTGTATATTAGTAGCGCACAGAAAACAAATCAAATTCGTCCAATTTATGATTAACGAAAAGACAAGAGGCTGTAAGTTACTCTAAAAAATCATCATATTAAATATAGCGAACTAAACAAATGCTGTTGCATTTAAATTTTTGGTGACAAACTATTTTATAAAACTATAATAAAACAATTTTTAAGATAAAAATCAATTTCTTCTGTTTCATCTCGATTTTGTGATTTTAATTTTATGTAAATTTTTTTAGTAACATAAAATTTTAGGATGGGGATGGTGCTCCAGTGTAAAATAAAGATAGTTGGGCTCAAAAAACACTTATAAATAATTTACATTTACCTTATCCTAATAACACGAGTGAGAGTTGAAAGTTATAAATTATTTTACGTAATATATTATGTTGATTTTAAGGGTTCTCAAAAAATTAAAATAGAAACAGGGTAGCCTAATTAGGTCCCCAAATTACCTTTACATAAGTGAAACAGATAAAATATCAATGCATTAATTAGTAAATTTCTAGTTCAACCTATAAGCACGCTAGTCAAATAGACCAAAATAAAGTCCTTCGACCGAAATGTACCATTATTTTCTCCTATGTTAGAAAAAAAGATAAGAATGATAACATACATATACACATAAAATGGCAAAGACAGTTACATACGCGGTATATAAACAGAACAATGGCCAATAAAAGCAACACATCTCAATTATCTTAGCTCATCAATACTCGCTTTCTACGTTTCTTTCTTCTTTCTTTGAACTGTACCATTTCTTCCCTGCAGAAGCCACAGAGTTCTCTGATATATAAATTAAATCTCTAATGGCATCGGTAAGTCATTTACCTTGTCCTATTTTCTGGAGTTTTGTATTCAACTTTTTTTTTTCATGCCTTTTCGATCTAAATTTTGGATGACTCTTTTTCATGTCTCCTCTTGTAAACTCTTCCATGAAAGGAACTATTAGAATTAAGATATATAACTTCATTTTCATCATGACATATATAGCTAGCAGCAAAGAATTTTTGTAATTAAATTTTTTTAGTGTTTTTCTTTGATTCCTATAATAGTTCTGGTTTTCATCTATAGCAATTGAAGCAAGGAAAACCATCCTTATTTTAATTAATTTCAAATGTGTTGACACATGACATGTTAAAAATGCAATCCTTAGCAAATTATACCATTCAATGCTTACAGATATGTCCTAAAAATTAAGTGTCCGTTTGTTTTAGCGTTGATACACATGATTTTGCAGAATTAAAATTAAATCACTTCCGTTCAACGTATTTCATAAAACATACATTATTCATTTCAATCATTGATTTCTAGAATTAATTTTTCAAAAGAGATAGATACCTTTATGACTAGAGATTAAGAGAGTCTACTAGAAATAGAACCCACAATTATTTGTTAATTCATTTATGCTTAACAATTTAGATGGTTAATTACCTGCAGCAAGAGAATGATCGACCATTGCCAAAATTTGGAGAGTGGGATGTCAATAATCCAGCTTCGGCTGAAGGATTTACTGTCATATTTAGCAAAGCAAGAGATGAGAAGAAGGGTACTGGCGCAGCTGGGAACAGAGTAAAATCCACAACGAAAAATAATAACAATTCAGCCCAAGAAAAGAATGTTGCGGTAACTTTTATGATAAACTATCACATTTTTATATTCATAATCCACACACACACACATGACACATATAATATATGTTCTGTTTTGTGTACATATTTAAAGATTGGTTTTGTTTGTCCTGTGTAGAAAACGAAGTTTTGCTGTTTCTGAAACTCGTTAACATAACTGGCTGGCTTTGGGAACCCAAGAATGCCCATAATTTGATCATTTGTTCATGATTCTGTCAACCGGTGAAGATTGATGTGATGTATTAAAAAACATAGGTTTTAATTCCTCTCAGTATTATTTAACATAATTTATTGCTGACCTCTGGCTTGGTCTCGTTGTCTATGTTCATGTATAATTGTGAGTTTGTAACTAGGAAGGAATGTGTACATTAGAACTTCTACAGATACAGTTAACAAGGCTTGTGTTATATATCTTTAGTTTGATTTTTTTTTTCTCTTAACAGTATTTAAATTTTGTGTGTGAGAAACTAGGAAAAAAAATTCTTTAATTTAGATTAGGTAAAAAATTGAAAAAAAAAATCTTTTTAGATTAGTTAATAAATTTTTTAAAAAAGTTTTCTTCAGTTTCATTTAGTTTTTCACATTATTTAAAATTTTGTATATTAAAAAATTGTAATGTTAATATTTTTGTATTTAATAATGTGACACACACACATTAACATGATGTTAAAATTGTGTGAAATAAATTAAAAATAAATAAATAATTTAATGAACGGAAATGTAAGCATATACTAGTTAGGGGTAATCATGAGCTGAGTTGGGTTGGGTTTAAAGCACTGACAGACCCAACCCAATGAAAAAATATTGAGTTGGGTTGGGTGAGATTGGGTCAATTGGGTCCAACATTTTTAAAATGCTTGTGTTTGTAAATAAAATAAAAAATAAAAAATACTTTAAATAAAAAATATAAGTTGTGACTATAAGTATGATAAAAACAAAACCTATAATTTGATAACAAGAAAATCAATTTATACAATATTAAATATTAAAATATGTAACTTATTAGTGCAAAAAAAATGAAAAATCATTAAATTTATTTTTTTATTAATGTTTGGGTTGGGTAGATCGGGTTGGAAGTATGAAAACACAATACTAAACTCAATCCGATTGGGTTCGTCTATATGGAACCTAATCCGACCCGACTACCGAACTCAACCCGTATTTTTTAATTGGGTTGGACTGGGTTGATTGGGTTCATTAGGTCTACCAAACCCCTGATCACCCCTAATACTAGCTAGAGCCGGCAAAATGAGCTAGTCCTACCGGGCCGGCCCGCAAAAGCCCGCAAAGACGTAGGGCTTGGGCACCTAATTTAGAAGCCCGAATAACTCCCAGGCTTTTTAGCCCAGCCAAATAAAGCCCGCTACCCGCAAAAAAGTCGGGCTATCCGCAAAAAAACCCACTAAAAAGGTAGGGCTCAGACACCTATTTTAGAAGCCCGAATAACTTCCGGACTTTTTAGCCCAATCCAATAAAGTCCGCTACCCACATCAAATCGGGCCGGGCCGGGTAGCCCGAATTGACAACTCTAATACTAGCATTGTCACCAGCACTATGCATGTAGATTAATGAACATGGTCAGATATAAGAGCTGTTATCAGACAAACTTCAATTTTCTATCCAAAATGTATTGAAGAATATACCGATCGATATACATAACATGATATTTTGTTTCTTTGGGTCAAAAATATTAACCCAGTATTCTTAAGAATTTTATACGTCTCTTGCTTGCAATATAATCTGACCCTTGACCAGACCATAAATTAGGTGTCCCCTTGAAAGAATTTAAACTGAGCGAAAGCACTCCTTGATCTGGTCATTATAGGCACTCCATGTATCTGAGCGTGATCATCAGATAATGCTTTTACAAGATCATTAAAGCGATGCCCAAAGTTTGGGAACCTTGTCATGGACTCGGTGATCCCTTGTAATCTGTGTAAGAGATATGAAAAAAAAAAAAAAACTTATCATGGATCATTAGAGTTTAGACCAAAAATTATTAAAAGTAAAAATCAATCCGCAAATTCATCCTAGAAAATTTGGCAGGACACATTAGTCCTAGAGAATGCAAAAAAATCCACTCTAGTCATTGAAATCTTCAAAAATTGGAAATATTAGGGTATGTCCTACTCCTATGTTAATCTTTTGTTTCCATGATGCTTTTTGCTGTTTTCTGAAATTTTATTAAGGAAAAATTTAAAATCTGTTTCAGCATTTCAAGTTTTTCCTTCGTAAAATTTCAAAAAATAATAAATAAGAGATGAAAATATGAAATGAAAATGCAAATAAAACCTGTCTAATTGCTAGATATTGGACATATTAGTCTCCAAGAAGGATTAATATGGAAAATATTTGTAGTTCCTAGGGATTAGAGTTGGGTTTCTGCATTTACAAGCATTAAAATATCCTGCCATTAAATTTTCCATGGACAAATTTGGGGTTTTACAAAGTAACTAACTAGTTTTTGGTCTGATAAGTACCTTCTAGCCAAGGCATCAAGTTCAGCATGTTTGACCTCAGATTTAGGGGCTAGGCCAATACTTGATCTCTTTAATCTCTCTACATCACCAGTCAGGAGAACTAATTTGCAGAGGTAGTCCTCTTCTGAGGCAGAAAGATTTTCAGCTTTGATTTGTTCTTTAATTATCAAAAGGGGATTGAGGAACCAATCAAAAAATTTCTCCCTTGGTCTGTTTGTAGGAGTTAGTTCAGTGTCATTACCTACATTAAGGAAGTAACCAAAATGGTTAAAAAGAAAATAATCTATAAAAGAGAAGAAAAGAAGGTAGGGGAAAGAGGTATAAGAGATAAATAAAAAAAATAAGAATAAGACTTCTCTTCTCTAATGTGAGTTTGTGAGTGAAATAAGAAAGTAAGAGATTATCCATTATTGATTTAATTTAAAGTATATTGTCAACTCATCTTATAAAAATATAAGAGTGGATAAATACTTTCTCAATGGACCTATTTGGATAAATTTATGTAAAAAAATTTCTAGTAAAAAAAATAGGGTTATTTTGGATAAACTTTTCTAGAAGAACTTATAGCAGAAGAAAAATACAATGAATTAAACTTCTTTTAACTCCTTCATAAACAACTAATTTCAATTCATATAAAAAGTTGAATTCATTTTACTTTAATTTATCATATTTTCTCTTCATATAAGTTCTATTATAGAAGTTTATCCAAAGAAGCTTACAGAGTGAATCAAGAAGGTAAAATGAATTCAACTTCTTTCCTAAGTTGAAATTAGTAATTTATGGAGAAGTTAAATAAGAGAACTTTTGTAGAAGTTGAGTTGTAGATATTAATTTCAACTTTTGAAAATTGTTGAATTCATTTCACCTTCATGATTTAATGTATATTTTTTCTAAATAAGTTTATCCACACCAAAGAGGGAGAGGGAAAAGGAAAATACAACTAGAACTGCCGCAATGGTTTCACTTACTAGTCAATATACCAATGGAATTGACTTTGACAGAGCGCAAGAGTCCCTGTAGTAGGCAATATGCTGGCAAACCTATACTAATAACTCTACTTCCTCTACCAGATTTGGCTTCTTCTATGTCTTTGCCTGTAATTAAACCTTCTGAAATCATTTTTTCTCCTACACGGCAACTTTCCTTGAATAAGCCATCCAACAACTACATAAGTCATCAACAATATTATTTATTTAGCATAGATCCTCAAGTTACAAAACATGAACATCCTAGCAATAAAGATGATATTTGTTTGAGCCATGCATCAATATTGGACATAAGATAATACAAATTAAAGAATACCTCAAGTGATTTCAACTCATCAATATTAATTATCATTGAGGAAGTGGGAGAAGGAGCTCTTGAGACAGAATTTGAATTTGAAGTTCTTTGTGATGAATCAACCTTTTTTCGATATCGAGGCCTATCAAATATCACATGTGTAAAAACACAAGACAAGAGCATCAATTGCAAGCCACAATAATATATTTAAGGGAGCAGAACAAAACCTAGGGAAGCAAGATCCTTCTCGCATGTCAAGAATATCATTGCTGTATTCATCATATAAGGACAAAGCTGCAAAAACGTACCAAAGGCCCAACAAGAAAGAAGATTCCTGCATTTCAAGACAAATAAACATAATCAAGAATAATCTTCAGTGATACTATTTGGAAATTACTAGGTGTAGATAGAAAACAATTTCAATGTGCTCAAATTTAGGATCCCTTTACTTTCATTGTGATAGGAAGAAAAAATGAAAAAATATGATTTTTACATAAAGGAAATTATAAAATAGAATATGGAACTCTTGCCTTCCCATTACATATAACTCAACTAGAGGTGCTAAAACATGGGAGAGCATTCTCTCCAGTATTGGATTTTGCCGGTACGATAGAGAAAGACTCACATATTTTGTGGGACCCACATAATGTGTGAGTCTTTCTTTCACATACTGGCAAAATCCAGTAACTGGAGAGGAGTCCAACACCAAAACATGATACCGAAACATGATACTCGACCCAATTCGGGATATGGGTTAAAACGGGTCAGACAAAAAAATTGAATTTAATTAGGGCTCAAAAAATGGTGCTAAAGCACCGCTAGCATGCCATTTTGATAAAATGGGTTGGGCTAAAAAAATTCGATATTAATCTGAGCTCAATTTTTAAAATAAGCTCTACAATTTAAAGGGTGGGTTCGGGTTGCCGAGGGTTTGGTTCATTTTGCCACCTACCCTAACAACCTTTAGTATCCTCTCCCTCTTCCTTGCCATTCAACCATTATATTAAGTACGTTTGAAACATTTTTTTTATTTTCATTTTTAAAAGTTATTTTGTAAATTTCTTTTATATAATGTTTCATTATCAAAGGGTTTTAACTTAATTGGCAACGCATGCTAAGATTGGGGGAAGAGCTCCCGAGTTCGATTTCCACTAAACACATTATTAGGGAGGGGTGGGGAGCCTTAACTGTGATTAAGTCCCAAATAAGATTGCCCCTGGTAATAGGAGATACTTGTGGTTAACACGAAAAAATATGGTGTTTCATTCAATACTTTTAAAATCTATCGATAATTAAATCAGTGAAGGCATTGATTCAAACTTTATTGGTTGCACCATGGTTGGATCAATAATAAGTAAATATATATTGTTAATATTATATAATATTCTTAACTAATAAAATTATAAGAAATCAAGATATTTAAGATTATAAATTAATGTAAAGAACCTTATTAAATGTGTTATGAGATAAAAAAATAATAATGATTTACTAAATAATAGATACTTATATGTAATCCTTAAAAAAATTTGTTTATCTTAAATATATTTTAGATTAAATAACAAAGTGATTTTTTTAAAAGTTCAAACGGGTTCATTAATAACAAATTGATTTTTCAAAACTAATAGTTTTCAAATTAGATAGTAGGAAAACAATTACCCAAACACGTTTTTTTTAAAGTTTTTTGTTTTCAGAAACTAAAAATAATTTTCAAAAATGGGAATCAAATAAGGTTTAACAAGAATCTCTATTCCCACTCTTCCTTTCCTTGCTCACGTGCTTGTTTTCCCTAATGTTATACTTGGGTAATGGGTGGTATCTAACAATATTCTCTACGAACATTCTCACTTTGTCCATATGGTGAAATTCAGATAAAATTCCTATATAGTATGATAGCACTCCTAATAGTTCTCAAATGCGGTAGATCTTTCCACTAAATGAGCACCTCCAATTAACCATATGTCCTTTTCTTAACTGCAACACCACAACCAGATGTACTTTTAACTTCTAGTCCTCTAAAGGAGTAGGTGGCAATCCCTGGCTCCTGGTTGTTGTAGCTACTAACTTTTTAAAATATCATTCCTTCCTATTATAACAACCTAACTATCTTCTTATAGGTTTTAAAAATTTGTGAATGCCCAACCATATATGGGAGTTGTGTGGAACTCCTTGAGGATGATAGGTATTTGGGAAGAAATCTTAGAAAGTACTAGATGACTTTCATAAAGTAGACAACTATCCTTTCTTTCCTAATCTTGGATGGGAGCTTTTGTCTACAGATATTATTGTAAAAAATGAAAATCAATTATAGAATAATATAGTTTACGATTCTCGATTCGAAAATTAAGTTAACTCATTTTGAATCTTGTTTCTTGACAGGCTCAACTAGACTCGTGCAAACTCTCAAATACAAATAGAATTCTAATTTTCATACACCTATTTTCGCTTATAACTCATTCTCCACCTTCTTTTTTTCTTTCTAGCTCTTTCTTCTTTTCATGTCACATCACTTATCACACCTCCCATTTTCTCTCTCTCTTTTTCTTTTTTCTTTCTATTTCTCTTTTCCCTCTACCTTTACATCCCATTTTTTGTGGGTGTATAAGCATCTTTATTCTTAAGAGATGCAGGTCAAAAGGTAAAAAAACAAAATGCAACTCCCCCAAGTCGCAAAATATGATTGTACTTTAAGGTGCCCCATGAAAAATCACCATTTCTGAAGCAATAAAAACAGAACATGTTGGTGGGTATAAACTTTGAAGGGTAAAATAAAAAAGATAAAGAAAGTGGTCACAACACGTCTTTAACTAGATAAACACTTTTCTTTAAGCTTAATTCAGCCCCACTTATTCCAAAATCATGAGTGCAACTTGGGTTGATGGTGAATTTCCTTTAGGATACAATGAAATGAAGATCATTGGGTTTGCTTTAACTCTGATAGGATTTACGAACAATCGGTTAAGCCCAAAAGTAAGGCCCTAAAGTGCATTTGTGTAGAGTTAAGAAAACTAATTAAGGATGGAGTACAAAATGTACAAGTTAATTAAAGAGGATGTGATGTAAGTGAAATAATTAGAGGAAAGAAAAGGTGAATTTGATGTAAAACGGGATAAGTGGTTTATGAGAGGAGATTCTATTGTTCTTTTATTTTCATATAAGCTTAGAGCTTGGGCTAATAGAGATTCTCCATAATTAGTAGCTTGTTTCTCTTTTCCTTGTTATCCTTTTCAATTTTCTATTAGTAAAATTGTCTCTTATTTCTAAATAGGAATTACTTCCTATCAAATAGCACTTTCATTGAGAGAATTTTAAGGGGAGACTTAAGTGCATTCAAACACATATAGCTTCCAAGAGAATTAACACTTTAGATACTTGTATGGTAGCTATAGAGTTCAGTCACAACACAAAAGGCATCGTTCCATACCCATGAGTTGACACTAAAGAGTGAGTTGACACTAAAGAGATACACAGTTTAGATGAATGATTATTCAACCAAATTGTGTTCCTTACTGACTAGTTTGAGGGACATCACTTAGTCCTCGATAGCCTTGCATACTGAGATTCAAGAAGGAATCCAGCACCAAAAATGGTCATTGAGATTGTCATATGATGTTTATGGGACGAATGAGAAGTCGAATAAATGGAATTAAGGTTCAAATGGAGGATCCATAACACCTTACTTTGGTGATTATCACCTTACAACCAAGTGAATCTTGTTGTCCACCTTCCATGGTGACAAACCTGTTGTTTGGGTCTTTAGAGCATATGCTTATTTTGCGTATAGGGCACTATGCTTGAGATTACGTTGTTGAGTTCTCTTGAATTCTCTAGTGCCATTGTAAATCCAATTTATATTAGGATTTCTACAAGTTTTCCATACCAAGCTCTTGGTATCTACTTCAACCCATATAATACTTTCTTCAATCTGCACACATAATTCCTATGACCCTTTCTCTCAGAACCATTCAGTGCTCCATGTATCTTGATCTAACTCACCATGAAAATTGCATTTTTAAATCCATTTGTCAAATTCTTCAAGATTTACTAGTAGTAAATGCTAATAAAACACAAATGGTGGTGATTTTATCCATCAAACTAAATGTCCCATCATATTCTAACCCGTTTTTGTATGAAAATCCTCATTCCAGTAAATCTTAATTGATCCATCAGGATTAGTCTTAACACCTTTTACACCCATTTATAAGAAATGGGTTATTAGGTCGTGACACTAACTCCCAATTTTCATTTTGTTTCAATGTCTTGATCTCTTCTTCAATTAATTCTTTCCATTCCTTTGACTGAGTTGCTTCTTCGTACATACTTAGCTCCTTTTTTATCATTGTATTCTATTTATGTTGCATTGGCATATTTTGGATTTGGTTGTCAATTCCTTGTAGAAAATTATGATTGAGGAGACTCCTTATCCAACTTTTTTATTTGACTTGGTCTCTTCTCCTTTGAGACTTCTATGGACTCCAATTTTCCAATAGTTTTAACTTGGAGCTCTTACTCTATATTCATATGGTCATGGTTTATCATCAACAACTTCTTATGTTGGTGGAACTTCCTTGGATTCTGATTGCACCTCCATTTCTCTTTGTACTTTCTTCTTTATATATTCAGAGTTTGGTAAAAGCATGGCTTGTGAAGACCACACAGTGATGCATTATCAAACACTGAATTTCTAGAAACAAAACAAGGCCCTATTATTGGAACATAACACGACCACCCTATTTGTTGACTATTGTAGCCAATGAATATACAACTTATTGATATCTTATCAAATTCGTTATATTCCTAGCTCAACAAAAAACATGTAGTAAATGCATCAAAAGTATCTTACTGATGGTTTTGTGCCCCTTCTTTTCATATGTTGAAATTTACTCAAGCCTAGCACCATAGGTGAGCAATCAACACCTTCTTGCACATTTGACACACTTTCTTGAGCTAATAGTTTTTTATCATCACCACGAGTGAGTAATCAACAAGTACCACCGACAAACTCTACAATTATTCTGTTAAGGCTCGATTATATCCACCTTAGTAACCATTCATCACATATCAACATAATTTATAGGAGATCAATCTAGCAACTGAAGAAGCCAACAATTATCCTAGTGATAATGAATCATGTATGAACCTAATAGCTTCCCCTACCACACAAACTTGTCTAACTGCTCGTTTAGTATACAATTTCCCTGTAAATAGTCACTTTTTGAAGAAGTGAAATGGAATCACTTCCAATAAAATGCATTGTAATTCATGCATACTTAATTTTCAACCATTGATTTTAAAGTCAATTTTATTAACTGTAAATCAAACGAACACTGAGTCTTATAAGTTTATTGGTGATATTTTATTACTTTTCAAAAAGGCACTTGGTTTGCTAGAAATCCTCATTCCATTTATAAATTCTTAAGTATTTGTTATTTAAAATTATCCCATTATGATTTTGTGTTGCCATTGTCCTCTACTTCGCTTCATTAAACAATTAGTAAAGCTATTTTTCATTTGTTTGGAGGCAAGACATGATTGGTCAGATAATTACTCTTGAGAATAACGACACATAGGACTTAGTTTTTGTTTCCTCAGGGAAAATAGTTGTAGAATACCGATAGGTGTGTATTATGAAGGTTGGTTCAAATAGTCAAATTGATTGTCTTAAAGTTTGCCCTACAAAGACGTACACTCTCTCTAGTAGCTAAGATGGATTCGATTAAGATTTGTATTCAAATAGAGGCTATTGGGCATTGATTGTCATGATAAATTACAAACCTACAAACATTCTGATGGATCAAAATAATAAATTATTACAAAGTCAAAGGGAGTCTTATACAGATCCTAGCTAGTACAAAAAGTAAGCTAGGAAATCATACTAACTTACAATAATTGGGCTCGATATTTCATTTTGTTGTTAGTGTGATGAGTCAATTCAAAAAATTTCATGTGTTAAGCATCGGAATGCATTAGTTCAAAATTTATGATACATTAATAATGTTGTATGTCAAGGATTTCTAATTGAAAACAAATGTGATTTAAAGCATTGGGATCAATATTACATATGTTATCAGTGACATTTTTAGAAAAATTGAAGCTAACATTTTTAAGCATTTTGGGATTAGCAATAATTATAGAGAAACCCAAAAATGTGATTTTAGTCTTAACAAATGAGATGACAATACTAAATTTTAGTACATGGCTCATATTTTAAATACCATTTTAAAAGTCTATCTATCATATATTATATATGATCATATCTATAAAATATTTATGCTTAAAATGGCTAAACCTCTACTAGTCAATGTTCACAATTGTCTTGGGGTAGAGTCGAACGTTATGTCCTTATTATAAGCCTACGCCTTTTTTTTATGAATCATCTAACTATTGCACAAATAACATTACCTAAGATGAAACACATTTATTTTAAATACTAATCCTTAGTGTCGTTTCCACAATTTAGTATTGACCTTAGTTTTTCTAATAGCAATCAATATCAATATATAAATTCTTAGGATCAGTCAAGTAACCCTACCATCAAACTACTACATATTTGTAATTGGTTTGAGTACATGTTAGGAACAAGGCCCCTATTTTGGACTAAACCATGTGGGCCCATTCGTCAAGCTATGATCTTTAGGAAAGCTCCACCTGTGCTAGTGAAAAATGTGTCACCTCAGCCAAGGCCCAACGTAACATGTCCACAGTCGTACAATACATTACCATGATTCCAGAACACTCTAGAATCTAGCAATTAGCATCACACCTCTCATGCTAGCGCTATTGCCTGGCTATGCACCATATTTTATGGGATGTTTAAGAGGTTACCTTGACTAAGAAGATTATGCCTCACCCGCAATCGAGACCTATACATCAAGGTCATTCCATCTTATCAGATAAACAATGTTCATTATATTATAACTCCATTGGAATACTTATTAACTCGAGTGTTAGTGTGCCTACAAGTACCCGCCACATCTATCCTCCGACGAAGTCTTCTAACAATGTAGTTATTGTTTAGTGCACCCTGATTTCTTACATTGGTCAAGAGATTCTACTCCCATCATCTACCTTGAGTACCCCTAATTAGAAATCTTACATCAGATGGGCCTAAGGAATCAAGTGGGATAAATCCATACTAGTTATGCCTTATTAATAAAGAGTATACTTTTTTACGAAAATTGTTAGAGTAGTTAAATAGTTAGCCTGCTAAAAATAGAGGCATAAAAGGTAAGGGACAATAGTTAGTTGGATATTTAGTTATAGATGGAGATATCAAGCTCTCAGATCCCTATAGTATTATGTTGTAAGCATTCATGTTGCTCTGTACTTTAGGATTCCCTAATGCAAAGTAAGAAAATAAAATTATTTTTCTTTCTTTTGATAATTCCCATTCTCTGAACCATTATCTATCAATATGTCATAATTGATCATAAATACCAATAATACAAAAAGAATGTGCAAGAATATAAGTATTGACCTGATAAGCAACAACTCCTGCGTAAGCACCGAGAATGAAACTTGCTAAAGTGGATGCCATAACTGCCCCAACAACTGCCAGTGGCCACAGTAGGACAACAAATGCTGCAAGAGGTACACATATTTTTTCCAAGAAAAGGCCTTCGTGATGAATGAGATCAATAAACAAATGGTGCCACCCTTTAAAAAGCATGTAAGGGCTTTTGCATATGGCAAGAAATGATATAATTGGCACATCAACTATGATTCCTATAACTGCAGCTATAAAAGCACCAGGAAGAAAAACTAATCTGCACAAAAGAAACATCATCAAAATTTCAAATAGATCATATAACACACATCCTCTGAGTTTGACAACACCATATTTGGTTCTGATAATGTTTTTCTTGAACTCATTTTGATTGTCACGTTTTGTCTTGGTTAAGTTTCCAATAAATTATAATACAAATAATTTATTTTTATTTAAGATGTACAATTGAATAATCTTATTTTAAATATATCATAGACTAATGATATAACTAACACAATATGCTTAAAAAAGAACACTAATTAAACAATTAATTAGCGTCACCTAGTTCACCATATTGCAAAACAATCATAGCAAAACTTTGCATAAATTTGATTGAGAGAATCAGTTTAATTAGTATAGTTGCCATACTTAATTTCTACATTTAACTTGAACTTCACCGGAATTAGAAGACATCCCTTAAAAAAGTTGTCATTCTTATAGATTCTATCCATCACCTATGTATTTCATCAATATTTTTTATTTTAATATGCTCAAACTTTGCTATAATTAAGTTTAGCAGACAAATGATTCATCATTAAAATCCCCAAACCAACCTAGAAAAATGAAGTATGAAATATAGAAGAGATGTTTCCCCTCTATGATTTTAAGTGTTATATTTTCAAAAGATTAATTGTAGAAAACTAAACTGATCTATAATTTCTTAAACCATTCTACTTTTTCCGACTTGAGCTGAAAAATGTTTTAATTAGTTTCGGTTTATTACTCACAATTTTCAACATCCAAATTAATTATAAACATGTAATCCAAGTTGATATCATCTTTGTTGAGTCCAAGACCCTCTTTCATTTAAGTTTTAATGACAACAAATCTCTCATGTTAAAATTTTAAGCAAATAAATGATTTATTACTAATGAACTCTTGATAATAATTGATAGAACAGGAACAATTCTAAAAGAGAAGAACTAAGATATTTTACCTATTAGAAGCAAAATATTGTTGTCCAAAAGCACATCATAAGCTCTCAAAATCATATGGAAATTGAAGGTATGGATTTTAAACATTAAGCATTAACAACATTTTTATCGGACAGAAATGTGACTTTGTATCAGTTAACAAAAGAATTGATATAATTCCAGAAGCACAAATGCATGTCCAGATGCATAAATTTGCTAAATCTTATTCAACAGCAGGAATCTTAATTGGATCATCAAGGATTTCATTGTTAAGACTAATTGAGAAGAGAATAAACTTGCAGAAGAGGTCTGGAATCTATAAGAATGATAAAGTTCATATTCAGAAGTAGAAAGTAAACTTTTTGCAGTTTTCTAGAATCACCAATGTTCTCTAGAAATACGAAAAAAATCCAATAAGTATTTCAGAAGATTGAAAATATTTTTCTAATATTCCAAAAAGAAGAATTTGCCTCAAAAGCAGCGAGACAACTCAACTAGTCAAGGCTCACTTTTTGACCAACCTTGATGGTTTCTAACAGCTAGTTGGTCGGACTGATCTATGACACTATAAACAAGTTATGGTTATTGAAGAAAGACACAACACAAAAGCCTTAACATAAAGCTCATGAAATTTTCCTTTTGGAACACCGTTTTCCTTCTAGAAAATATTTCTTCTGCAGTTTGCTTCTGTAAAATTTTCATAATCATTTTTTCTGCATTAGAAGTGATTCATATAAATCTATACTATCTTACACTACCCACCTTTGAGTGTTGAGAGAGATATACACCATAAACCTTTTTATATTCAAGAATATGTTTCCAATCTAATTACAAGGAGTGTTATAGTGTTGGAAAACAGGTTGTAGCAGCCTGTGCAGATTGTGGAAATCCTAGAGAGGCTTGAAGGATTGCTTGTATAAGCTTGTGGAGGCTGGGGGAAAATAATACCTTCTATCAAAGTTGATAATTAGTGAAAAATCCTACATAAGTAGGAACTGGATGTAGCCCACAAAGGAAATGAGGGTGAACCATTATAAAAATAGTTGTGTAGTATCTCTTACCTATTTACTAATTTATTTTCTGCATCATAGTTATTAAAATAACCATATTTGTTTGTAAAATAATCTTGTTTTAGCTAAAAACTCAAAACTGATTCTTAAACATAAAACAAATTGTTATTTTGGTTAATATACATTGGTAAACTTATTTACTAAGGTAAAACTGCAAATTCGTTGTTTATAATCTTAAATATGTTTTATCATTTCAAATTGAAAAGTTTACAAGTTTTGTCCAGAGTCATCAACTTTTAGTTTCTGATATTCTCCATAAGCATAACTATATTTAACTAATCTGGATTGTGCTTTTGATACAATTGTCTATTTGAACTAATATTTGTTTAATTCTTTAGTTTTCATATCTCCTGATTAAGCCGAGTTTTACTTGAGTAAAGATAATCAACTAAGATAATTTTTCAGCACAAGAAACCAAAAATTGTCAAGGGTCACAATTCAACCTCCCTTATTATGACTCTTTGATCCACTTCAATATTTTCCGAACAACTCAGGTTCAAAATTAGAAAAATCGGAGAATATAAGGAATAACAGAAAAAAATAGAGCTCTCTAAACCAAAGAAAGTACTTAACAATTGTTAACTTTTGAGATATAATTGATGTGATTATTAACATTAAGAGAGCATCATTTAAATCAAAAACATTTTTATAAACACAAATTACGACTAGATTAAGAGGTCTATATTCATCATGCTGGCTAAAGAATCAGAAAAATACAACTAGGCAATTGGTTAAGAAAAACCAAAATTGAGACATTTAGACATGTACAAGTACAACAAATTCCAAGGAATTCTTTAAAGACATGATAACATAAAAATAATTAAACACAAAAGAGGCTTAATATGACAACACCTGATTTCATAGTATATTCTTTTTGGAAATCCCTTTTGTTGCAGGTGATCCATATAACTCAAAGGAAACAAACATCTTTTACATCCCTGACAACTGTGCAACTCCTTTTTATAATGCTCCACGTACCATCCTGAAAAACGTAGTATGAAATTTCTGAAATGAACAACAAAGAATAACATAGAGAACAAGCATTTTAACAAAAAAAATGCAAGAAAACAGTGAATAAGCTCCCATCATTTCCTTCCTCTACAAATTTAAAAGTACCAAATATTGTTGAAAGATATCCATAGGCTCTCCACTTACAATACTTGTTTCCAATAACTTGGCCACGTTTAAAGCTAAGGGCTATCCTTTAATTATATAATACACTTCGTAGGAGACCATGCCTGAACCAATGTGGTGATCAAGTTGCACAAGTTATGTAGAAAAAAAATCTTATTCTCCTAATGACAATCACCATCAATAGTGCTAAAATATTCATTTTAAATTTAGTACAATAGAAAAAGATTCTCAGTTATTAGAACTTGATTCATGAACTAGATTTCCATTTTGAAAACGAAAAGTTGTTGAGAAGAAACTGAATAGACAACATTAGAAGAAATTCCTAGTTAGTAAGACTATGATTGAATCTACCTAATACTCATTGCACATAATAGAGTAATTCAAAGGAACCTGATATATACTGAGATAAAACATGCACTGAAAATGATGCTCCAATTTTGTGTGACGACCTTAACACCTTAAGAGAATCAATTCATCATTATAATTTTTATGAATATAGTTCAACACCTCAACGTAGTCTCTGGTAGAATTGCAAGAATCAAATCTGGCCACACCCATAGCAATAGGATCAACATGGTGGAACCTATAATGAGATCCGTATCTATAGGAGTTAGAGCAAAAATAAACTCTTATTAATGTGTTAATCTAAGTTGCATGAATATAGGTATGGTACCGATATCCGTATCGATATGGATTATGAATGCGAAAATTTTAAAAATTTATAGTATGAGTAAGTGAATATATAAATTTAAAATTAATATATATATATATATATGAAATAAAATAGAATTTTATAGCATTACCTAATATAAAAGGGATAAAATATTTGTAGGTTATTGTTAAAATAATTATAGTATAAGAAACTAACCAAATTTAGAATAATACAGAGAAAACGAAACTTGTAAAATGGATATTTGACTGGGTAAGGAGACAAATAAGAAAAGTTGTTAATCCTTATAACCTTTTACTTGTAACTAGAAGCTACTTGTACTAATTAATCACAAAGAAGAAAATTTTAAGGACATCAAAATTAAAATATGATACTAGGAAGACTAGAAGGTTTTATTACCTATCATATTGGCAAACCTATGTGAAATTGAGCTCTAGTAGTGTAAATTAGGTATAAACATGTGTATTGCGTGTATTTCTTAAAATATTTTTTTTATAATATAGTTAAGTATATTGAAAATAAATATAATAATGAAAAAAGTATTGTTACTTATGTTATACGTTTGACAAGTGTACCAATCATTACTGTACTAATAAAAATATCGTTCTCAGGGATTGAAATTGTTGATTATCATTTTACTAATTTACGTTAAGTTTGAGGAATTGAAAAACAGAATAACAATGTTAAAATATAAAATTAACGAAATTTAAAGATAAATAAAATTATAAAGGAAAATTCAATCACTATAACAACGTTAGAGAATTGGTTTCGTATTATTCCTTATAGGTTCCTACCCTTTTCAGTTGATGCAAATATTCTAATTATCCATTTGAGTTAATTAAATTGTTTACCCATAATTCCTTAGGAAAATAAATTTGTTCATTGAACCCTAATCCCCAATATATTCCTTAGGAAAATTATGAAATTCAATAGAACTATGAAGAACAGTTATCATCTCATGAAAACTAATTAAGCATGCCCGATTTCCCAATTGTGGCCAAGCTTAACTTGTTCTACCTTTAATAGCAAACAATTCCCAATTTCCCAATTGTGAAATTGCTCATAGAATAACCATCACCAATGGAAAATTATAAACAATAAACACACTAAAATAATTAGAATTACTTAATGTTGGCTCCTAGGCAAGTATACCTATTAGTCAACTGTAGTAATATGAAAATAAATTCAGAGTGTCGATCCCACGAGGAGTTGGTAGTTCAAAGTTGTACTAGTTCAAAAAGTATATATATAAAGAGAGTGGTTTAATTCATGATTGATATAGGTATTTAAAGTAAAATTCTAGCAAGTAGTAAAACAGAGTATAAAACTTGAATTGAGATATCAGTGAGAGAAACTGGGATTGAATTTCATCTATCTCCCTCGTCTATATTCTGGTTGTATATCGATATATAGCATTCGTAACTACCAATATAGATGCATACACAATGATCATTTATATTGATTCCTCAATTATAAAATTCATAAGATTGATCTCTTGAATATTGATTTCTCATATATC
This sequence comes from Sesbania bispinosa, assembly GCA_026901365.1. Classification (NCBI taxonomy): domain Eukaryota; kingdom Viridiplantae; phylum Streptophyta; class Magnoliopsida; order Fabales; family Fabaceae; genus Sesbania; species Sesbania bispinosa. The sequence continues at coordinate 789,072 of QLOH01000329.1, forward strand.
CAATAAATCATCCAGCATTAAGTTCAAGTATTAAAGCATTCAATATATCGAAATCTATTCCTAGTATAACGATATATCGACTATTTTCGTTCAAATCGAATTTTCAGAAATACTTTCTAGTTAAATCCAAAAATCTAAATCTAGAATCTACTGATCAGATAGAATCCAGAACATATAAGCGGAACGAAAATAACAATATTGATAGAAACGAAATCATTATATAAAGATATAACCAGAATATATCCGAGTTCGAGTCGATTTACATTTAATCCCAAAAGAGGAGATTAGCCACTCATGGTGACTTTACAATCAATAAAGATGAAGGAGAAAAACCAAAGATCCAGCTTCCGCAGCTCTCGTTCTTCTTCGGAGTCTTTGTTCTATTTTCGGAAAAGTGTCGAACTATCGAAAAACTGCCTCCGAACTCTGTTTGTGCAGCTGAGTAAATGGAAATTCGCTTGAGCTAAAATTTTAGCTCAAGCGAATAGCATTCTTCATGGTGAAGAAAGATCAATTCGCTTAAGCGAATTCAGCATCAAAAATCACCCCTCTCTGGACAAAATTCGCTTGAGCGAATTGAGATTCGCTCAAGCGAATCCTCAGCACTTGATTTCCTCTTTTTGTCCTTGCTTCTTCAATTCTTTTCCTCCTGATTGATCCTCTTTAATCTTTCCTGCAATTAAACACCAAAAATTGGGATTAAAGGTTTCAATTAAACCAACACTCAGATATTACTGCTTAACTTCAAAGTTCTAGAATTTGGAGGAAATCAATACAAGAGTTTATGCAATTTACCCATAAGTGTCAAGTTTTCCATACAAAAATATCCTAATATTTGGCACATATCAACTCCCCCCAACCTAGAATCTTGCTTGTCCTCAAGCAAAGTAAGCAGTTATATTCAATTAGACATGCCTTAATTTCTGAAACGGGTTATTTGGAAATCATTTCCATGGTCCTTCAAGAGACAACTTCAGATTCCAACCAAAGAATTGAAATAAAAAACATATGGTAAATCCAATATCAAATAGAAGGAGGACAAGAGTGCAATCAATCACCAAAAGGAACAATTATAACAATGAAATGATTCTAATCAAGGAAATTTTTCTCTCAAGTCTCACAGGCGAGTGTTTCTCTCAAACTTTCACTGAAAATTGCACAAATCAAAATTGCCAGTCATTTCCAATCCAATCACAATCACACATTTGGCATGGATCTTAAGATCTTGCAAAGGTTGTAATGAGGCTAGGCTTCCAAGAATTATGGTTTTTTAGGATAATCAAAAGCACAATTCAAGAAAAGAGAGCATTACTACATTCAATTCAATTTACATCAACTCTCAATTCTTAACACCTCAATACATCAAATTTTTCATTCACAATCTACTCCTTTTATTTTCATTGTCTTTTTCTTTTTTTCTTCTTTCTCTCTCTCTCTTTTTTTTACATACATATTAAGGAGTAAATTGTATAGACAAACCATTTTTCTTTATAAACACAATTTCACCAACCCATTATCATTGTAATGATAATATGCACCTATGTTCTCCTTCCTTTAGTGTGCAAAGGTAGGATAAACTTTTGAATTTAAGGTCAAGGTACATAATCAAAGAAAACTTAGGCTCTAATGGGCTTATTACAAAATTGATCATTTTCAGGTGGGCTATTTGGCACTAGGTTATTTACATTCAACAAAACTTGCCTTAATCATTTCCATGCCTCTTGTGTGATGTTATCAAAAAGGAAACTCAAGCAATATCAACTGGCTAATTAACAGTGAAACTCTCAGTCTGTTTATAGATTCACACACTCACTTGGTTATCCGTGGCTTGTTTCCTTGATTATATCACCTATTGTTATAATTATTTATCTTGGTTGGTTATCATGCACTAATGTCCTAATCCTATTTGATTATGCAATTTACCACATTTTTCCTTTTTCTCTTCTTTGATTCAGTTTGTTCAACTGTTCTATTTAGGACACTTACTGAATCCTGATTTCTTTTTAACCAATTTCCTCAAGAAAAATTTTTCTCTGATTCCCAAAAAATTTTAACTATGTATCTACCAATATTATATTCAAGATACTAAGTAAACAGTGTAAAACAGTGTAAAATAACAAACATCTAAACCAAAACAACTAATGCAAATATCACAAAAGTAACTACTATTTAAACACACCAAAATATTGCAAGTACTAGAATTATCTGCCAACATAATCACACATAGTACTAAATTATCAACAAAAGAACAATGAAACCATGTCACAGAGTTTTTGAGAGATGGAATAGTAGGGTATGTCTCCAGCTGCTACTTCTGAGTGTCCCTCTCCTGCTGGTACAGCTCCAGAATAGCCCACATCATAATCAGCAAGCTCCACTCCCCCTGGAAAAATTGGACTGTCCCCAGGCCACTGAAGGTAAGTCTGAAATTAGTCAAATACAGTTTGCACCTCAATTTCATTGCTAACATTTTTAATTTATGCACCTAAATTTCAATGAACTTAAAGCAATGCATTTATGTAATTCCACAACAAATTGTTACTTTAACAATTCACAAGACATATGCATAGAGTACATTGCATGAAGAATATGTGTGAACAATTTATCAAGTGCAATGACAAGCAATTAGTTCATAGGGTTGTGACAAGCAATGAACAAACAATTACTCTTGTGACAAGCAGTCATCCTTTACTTTGAGCATAATGCCAATTCAAGCAATATTCATCATCATTTGGCACTCAAGCATTTATCAAACAGCCCATGTGCAACTCACAAACATGAAATTTTCTCAATTTAATTCATTTGCAATTTTGCTCTCTTTTTTTTCAACAATAATTCCAAGCATTCCTTTCAACCAAACAATCATTTAATTTCAATCCTAAGTAGATTCTACCCAAAACCCAAATTGCCTTTAACAATCCACATGGTTACTACCCTAGAGGTTTTTTTAAGCATGATAACCATGAAAATGTTTGGTGAGGAGAAGAGAAATTGAGTGAAACTTACCTTGGAGAGGAGTTGGAAAAGGAAGAAGGGATTTGAGGGAGGAATTTGGGGTTTAAGGTGAGGAAATTTTGTAGCCTTAGGGGAGGAGTGTGCGCGCACGAGAGAGGAGAATGGGTTTTTGCAAAGAATGAGCAAACTCCCCTCTATTTGTTGTACATGTGCGCAGGGTTTAAAAAATTTGCTTAGGCGAATTGGAATTCGCTTAAGCGAATTCTGTCCAGAGAACCCCTCTTTTTCCTTTGAAATTCGCTTAGGCGAATTTCGTCTAGAGAGCACTTATTTTTCCCTTGAAATTCGCTTAAGCTAATTGAAATTCGCTTAAGCGAATTTGACAGAAACTGGTTTTTTGCATTTTTTCTGCATAATTCGCTTAAGCTAATTGGATTAGCTTGAGCGAATTTTCTGAACCTTTGCTTCTCAAATCTTTTACACTTTGCAAAAATTTTTTACCAATTTCAATCACTCAATCCTTGATTATTGTTTTCTTTTACACTTTAATTCACACCTTAATTCACTCTCTACATTATCCTCTATGATTTCAACAAGGTTTCACAACTTTCCTAACCAAAATCTAGAATCAAACACTAAAATTTCACAAATGACTACTTTTAAGGCAATTTTGGAGCATCCACATGTCTCAATTTTGCACCCAAACTCTTTTTCATGCAAAACAGTTCCAACAGCTTCAAAACACTCAAATACACATGTTTGGGCCAATTGAGACAATGAACTGCTTAAAAATTGACTCAAAGCACACAACACACAATTATGTACAAAAACACAAACACACATATTTGAAATTTGAAATGCAAAATAGAATTAAACACTGGGTTGCCTCCCAGGAAGTGCTTGTTTAACGTCACTTAGCTTGACGCCTGTTTTTTCATCATGGTGGTTGGAATTGAAATTTTGTGGTGAGCCTCAGTGCTACAACCTTGATATCTTTTGGCAGCAAACCCCCAAATATCATTGCTTCATGCAGATTTTTGATAAGGACTGGTTCTGAACATCTTGACCTCCTTTTGGACTTGGACCATACCATTGACCTTCTTCCGCCTGAATTTTCTTTTCTTTGGCTTCTTGTTACAATCTGCATGAGTTCTCTTCTTCTGAAGCTCGGGAGATTCGTGACAAACATCTCCCAATTTCTCAATCCCATGTAATTGTGGCCCTACTGTCAGCATAAAAGACTCCTCAGTAGAATCTACCTTAAAGCACTCTTGCTTATCATTTGGATGCTGTGTAGCTTCAAACACATTGAAGTTAACCTCTTCATCTTGTGTTCTAACCTTAAGCTTACCATCATCCACATCAATAACTACCTTGGCTGTCTTCATAAATGGTCTGCCTAATATCAGTGGAACTTAAGTATCTTCTTTGGAATATCCATGATCCACAAAGTCCACTGGAAACACAAACTTGTCAACTTTAACCAAAACATCCTCGCTACACCATAAGGATATTTCATAGACCTGTCAGCTAATTGTAAAGTCATTCGAGTAAGTCTCACTTCCCAATTTCCAATCCTTTTTAGCATCGATAGAGGCATTAGATTTATGCTAGCACCCAAATCAAGCAAAGCTTTATTCACTGATAAACTTCCAATATTCACCGGAATAGTGAAAACTACCAGGATCCTTGGATTTCTGAGGTAAAAGATTTCTGAATTATAGCACTGCACCCTTGCCTCCAGTTCCCACTGTTTCTTCTGAAAATCTTCTTTTTCTTTGTTAGAAGCTCCTTCATAAATTTGCATACTTAGGCATTTGTTCCATAGCTTCTACAAAAGGGATGTTAATCTGCAGCCTTGTGAAAATATCCAGAAAACGTGCAAACTGGCTTTCTTTGTCTTTCTTTGAAGGAGTTTTAGGATATGGCAATTTTTCCAATTGTGGTAATTCTTCCCCCACTTTCTCCTTCTTTTTTCTCATTCTTTTTATCACTCTTTTTTCTCTTTCCTCTTTATTCTTTTCTTCTTCTCCCTCACACTTTTTCTTTTCTTCCTCATTTCTTTTTCCTCCAAGACTTCCTCCTCTACAGCCAGGTTGTCATCAATCCTTCTCCCTACAACTCTTCCACTCCTTGTAGTGATAGCATGACACTGCTCCCTGGGATTGGTTTTGAGTGTTGGCTGAAAAATGTCCTGCTTTCTGATCTGACAATTGCTTTTGCCAACTGTCCAACCTGTGTCTCAAGATTTCTGATTGCAGATTCGGTTATTTTTCTAATTTGACATAGAAGTCTGCATGAATTTCTCTAATGTATCCTCCAATTTTGATGTTCTTTCCTGCACAGAAGGATAGTGTTGCTGTTGTTGTTGGTAATGGGCTGTCTATTAGAAGGTCCAGCTTCCTGTCTCCATCCAAAGTTCTAATTCTGATTGTTTCTCCATCCCTGCGAAAAATTATTTAGCATAATTATTAGGATTGGTAGACAAGATTACCTGGTCTCCCTTGATTAGCCATATAATAATTTGTTCTTTCCTGCTGGCTGTCTTGATATAGAACAGTGACCGTTTGGGTGGTCACCTCCACAGAAATCACAAACCAAAGGTTGTTGTACCGGACCAGGACCAGAATGCACTGAATGTAATTGTTGAGGAAGCTTAGACATTTGCTTGGTCAGTGCCTCAATCTGCTATGTTAAAATTTTGTTCTGAGCTAAGATTGCATCTGTAGTGCTCAGATCTAGCATTCCTCTTCTTGGGCACTGTGTTCATCCCATGCTGAGCTTGTTGATCAGTGGATGCTAAACCTTCTATTATTCTAATTGCTTGCTCTGCATCTACTGATAACATGGTGTCCACCAGCTGGCAGCATCCAGAATCATTTTTGTATCATGTAGAAGACCATCACAGAAAATATTCAATTGAGTGATGTCTTCGAAACCATGGATTGGGGCATCTCCTTAGCAAAGACTTGAACCTCTCCCAAGCCTCAAATAAAGATTCATCCACATCCTGTCGGAATGATGTAATATCTGACTTAGCCTTTATGTAGCGAGATGGTGGAAAGAATCTTTTCAAAATTTTGACCTCCACCACATTCCAGCTAGTCAACTCTGGTTTGGGTGTGATTTCAGCCATTCCTTAGCCTTTGCCTACCCATGAAAAAGGAACAAACGTAAATATACACTTTCTAGATCTATCTTCCTCAAAACCCATTGTTCCAATTAATTCATAAAAAGTTGAAAGGGAGTATATGGATCCTCATGATCCATTCCATGAACTGATGGGCACTAATCAGGCTGAGGAATGCAGGCTTCATCTCAATTGATTTTGTTGAAGCTGGTACTACATATGCTTGAAAAAGTCTGGGAACCCTGTTGCAAATCATAGTCTCCAGAGTCTCCTTGGTGGACCTCTTTTTTCTCCAGCCCTATTTCAATTTTGAATTGATTGGACTAAGTGTGTGCTGAGGGTGTTGAAGATTCACCTATTGCCTGTCCGTGTCTCTTCTTTATGTTTTTACCTCTGTTTTTCCGAGCCGTCTTCTCAATTCTGAGTCAAATTCCAATTGATCTTCAGGCACCTGACCTCTCAATACATAAATCAACATCAGACTCAAACCACAAGGATTAGCACAAGATGATAATATATTACTACCTACACTAAAAATATTCACAATACTTAATGAACTAGCTAAAACTTTGAAATGACACCGACTCCCTGGCAACGGCGCCAAAAACTTGTTGGCTCCTAGGCAAGTATACCTATTAGTCAACTGTAGTAATATGAAATAAATTCAGAGTGTCGGTCCCACGAGGAGTTGGTAGTTCAAAGTTGTACTAATTCAAAAAGTATATATATAAAAGAGAGTGGTTTGATTCATGATTGATATAGGTATTTAAAGTAAAATTCTAGCAAGTAGTAAAATCGAGTATAAAACTTGAATTGAGATATCAGTGAGAGAAACTGGGATTGAATTTCATCTATCTCCCTCGTCTATATTCTGGTTGTATATCGATATATAGCATTCGTAACTACCAATATAGATGCATACACAATGATCATTTATATTGATTCCTCAATTATAAAATTCATAAGATTGTCTCTTGAATATTGATTTCTCATATATCCAATAAATCATCCAGCATTAAGTTCAAGTATTAACGCATTCAATATATCGAAATTTATTCCTAGTATAAATATATCGACTATTTTCGTTCAAATCAATTTTCAGAAATACTTTCCAGTTAAACACAAAAATCTAAATCTAGAATCTACTGATCAGATAGAATCCAGAACATATAAGCGGAACGAAAATAACAATATTGATAGAAACGAAATCACTATATAAAGATATAACCAGAATATATCCGAGTTCAAGTCGATTTACATTCAATCCCAAAAGAGGAGATTAGCCACTCATGGTTACTTTACAATCAGTAAAGATGAAGGAGAAAAACCAAAGATCCAGCTTCCGCAACTCTCTTTCTTCTTCGGAGTCCTCGTTCTATTTTCGGAAAAGTGTCGACTTTCGAAAAACTGCCTCCGAAATCTGTTTTGTGCAGCTGAGTAAGTGGAAATTCGCTTGAGCTAAAATTTTAGCTCAAGCGAATAGCATTCTTCATGGTGAAGAAAGATCAATTCGCTTAAGCGAATTCAGCATAAAAAATCACCCCTCTCTGGACAAAATTCGCTTGAGCGAATTGAGATTCGCTCAAGCGAATCCTCAGCACTTGATTTCCTCGTTTTCTCCTTGCTTCTTCAATTCTTTTGCTCCTGATTGATCCTCTTTAATCATTCTTGCAATTAAACGCCAAAAATTGGGATGAAAAGGTGTCAATTAAACCAACACTCAGATATTACTGCTTAACTTCAAAGTTCTAGAATTTGGAGGAAATCAATACAAGAATTTATGCAATTTACCCATAAGTGTCAAGTTTTTCATACAAAAATCCTAATATTTGGCACTTATCAACTCCCCCAACCTATAAATCAGTTTAAGTATTTTACATGATTATAAGACTTATCATCCTTAGTTTTAATGATTAACAATAAGATTATATTAAAATTAACAAATAAGATTATATTAATGATTAAGGACAAATGAGTTTATAAGAATTGTATAAGATTATGTAAACAGATTCTACTGAGAAAGGTATTGGTTTGTTGATTGTGTTTCAGGTCAGAATAATTATCTGAAGAAGAAGATAATCAGGATCACATTCAGAAGATCAGGATCAGAAGAACAAATGCAGAATCCTAAGAAGAGGAATCTATAACCAAGTTGAAGACCTGAAGACTATATGAAGACTCGAAGACTATCTGAAGAATTGAAGACTACGAAGACTTGAAGATTTGAAGATGATCTAAAGCAGTCTTGAGACTGAAGATGAAGATGTCAGAATCAAGAAATGATCTCTTAGAGACGTTGCAAAGCGTAAAGCACACTCCACCAAATGGAGTACACTCATATCAGTAGATAAAGCTAGACATGCACAAATAAGGAAATACTGCAAGACTTTCTGCAACGCCTGTTGCACCTGCAACAAAAGGACTTGTGTGCGTAGACCAATGCATCTACACCTGCTGCTTGTCCATAATGGGTTAGAAGACTAAAACAAAAGCAAGCAAGAAAGATGGTTGAATAAAATACATACAATTCAACATCTTTATCTCAGAAGAAGAAGATATAAGAAGAAGAAGAAGAAGAAGAAAGAAAGAGAAAGAGAAGAAAGAAAGAAGAAAGAGAAGAAGAAGAAGAAAGAAGAAAGAAGAAGAGAAGAAGAAGAAGAAGAAGAAGAAGAAGAGAGAGAAGAAGAAGAAGAAGATACAAAAAAGGATGAAGCTACAATCCTCTTATCATAAGGAAGAAGCCTTCTGAAGTTTCAACCAGACCGAAGTGTTAAAGTCATCTGAAGAACGCAACCCGTCTGAAGTAGTGAAGCTGTCTGAAGCATCAACCCGTCTGAAGTATTGAAGCTGTTTGAAGTTTCAATCTGTCTGAAGTCTCAATCCATCTGAAAAATTGAGGCCGTCTGAAATCCGACGTGGCACTACTCGCTGAAGACTATGAAGACCTTTTGCTCTCTGAAGATTGCTGAGAAAAGTCATTCTCTGCTACACGTTTCCTTCTCAAGCATATTTATGGAAATGAACACAGAGACCTTTCCTGGTGCTTTTGAATTTCATACACCACTGAGGAAATCTTTGCAACGCAGCATTCGCGCAGCAACAACGGTGGCAGCTTTATAGCAGCACCTACGTTGTACTATGTCAGACATGTCAGAGCCCTCAGAAGCGTGTCTCACAACGGATTAAAGGGGATTCAATGCTATCTCTAAACGGTAGTAGTATTTCAACGGATATTTCCTCATTTATTCAATCCAAAATAAAGCAGAAGAAAGCTGGAGAAAGCAGAAGAAATTCAAGAGAGAGAATACGCAGATTAATATCAAGAAACATCTCTCACAAGAAGCACATAACAAGTGTCAGAACGGGATCGTCTGTACACCTATTCGCTTAAGGAGAAGCAACCGTTTGAGAAGCTATTACACAACGGCTATATGAGCCACATCATCATCAGCTCAACGGTATTATGAATCATCTTCAACGGCTATATTCAAGAAGAACATATAAATAGCCTTAAGAAAGAATTTGAAGATGTTGGTTAAAAGGATCAATCATGTTGATCAATAGGATCAATCAAGTTGATCAATAGGATCAATCAGGTTGATCGATAGGATCAATCAAGTTGATCGATTGGATCAATCAAGTTGGTCGGTCCAACCAGTTGTTGTTGTCAACACAACCAAGTTGGCATGATTGCCCAACAAGTGGTGGGAGTTAGATTAATTGCCCAACCAAATAGAGTTAACTAGGCTGAGTGCCAAATGGTTAACAAGAGTTGACTTGAGCTAAAGTGGATCATCATATGTCAACAAAGTTTGATCAGGGAGTTGGTTCTCAAATCAATCAGGCTACTGACTAGCTGGTCAGTTAGTCATGTTGTTCAGTTGATCTGTTTGATCAATTAAGTTGGTTGTTGGTCTGAAGACAACCATTCTGAGCAAATGACTATCAAACTGGGTACAGTTTGATGCTTTGAAGATACCTTGGTATTCCAATGATACGGGTGAGAATGTAACCCATGGAAACCAATGGTTAGAGGATAAGGCTGGAGCTTAATTTCATATCTTAGTTAGCCTACTCTCAGAGGATGTATTCCTCATAGAAAAGACAGGGATTGTATTTAATTCAAACACTTGTATCACTGTCTATCCTTGTATTTAGTTTGTAATGACTGTATCTTGAGTATGTACTCAGTAATCTCTATGTACAAGAAGAATCGTGAGTTGAGAGGTTCTAGTGCACATCTAACTTAGATTGAGTAGTAATACTTTACACTTGAATAAGTGTCTGAGAGCCTGGAGAGGCTTGGTGAAACAAAGTACACTTGGTCTAGAGCTTGGAGAGGCTCAGTAGAAAAGACTACTGCATAGGTTGCCTGGAGAGGTAGTTGAAAACAAAGAAATACTCGGTTGGTCTGGAGAGGCCGATGATGAATACTCGGTTGGCCTGAAGAGGCTGTGAAGAATACTTGTATCTGTGGTTTCAGATAGTGGAAAAGCCAGTGGTGGTTTGCCACTGGGACTGGATGTAACTCACGGTGATGTGGGTGAACCAGGATAAATTTTGTGTCTAAGTTTCCTTTCCCTTAATCTCTTTTATTTTCTGTTCTGCATTTACTTTGGGGATTGAAAAGTATTTTCATAATCACCATAACATAACAATTTAAATTAAACAGTTTTCAAAGATAATTAAAACTCAAATCTCTTTCATATCGTTTGAGATATTACAGAGAATGTAACTGAAGAAGTTCTGAAATAGGTGTCTGAAGTGAGTCTCTAAAGAACTCAGTTCAGAACCAGAATTAAACTTCAGACGATCTTCAGTCTGATGAAGTATTTTAGAAACCATTCTAAAAGATACTCCTGTAATAATCTTCAGAAGATACTTTGAGAAACTTTCATTTAAAAACAATCTTAGACCATTTTGAAAGGTTATCAATCTTATCATTCTTATTTCCGCAATGTTTCATTTAAACTCTGATCTTAAGATTGGTCTTTAAACGTTGTTCTTTCTAAATGATATATTAAATCAAAGATTTCCAAAATTACTCAATAAATTTAAAACACTATTCAACCCCCTTCTAGTGTTTCTTGTGGTCTAACAATTGGTATCAGAGCTCACCTTCGGGTTGAGCATCCAACAAATGCAGAAGGAGTAGATCCTCAGAAAATGGAAATCTCACCAAGCTGAAGCAACTCTGAAGAATGATAATGTGAATAGGAAAATCATTTTCCAAAACATCATTATTCATAAACTAAAGCACAGGACGTAACTGGAAAAGGAAAGTGTATCTATCTCTAGATCACAAACGGGTAACACCTTTCCTATCTAAACTTAAGTTTTAATTTAAGTATAGTTACTTATCTATTGCATGATTTGGTTTATTGAAATTGTTCATAATATGTGATTGCATGATCAGTCTGTTTGAAATCATCATTTCTTAAACGTATATATATATGTGTTTGTGTGTGTGTGTGTGTGTGAAAATATATGATTGCATACTAAGTATTATATATGTATATTGCCTAATGTTTATAAATTGTTCTGTTGCATATTTTGCTTGTATGAATGGTTTAGAACCGTTGCACATGTTTAGTAGAATTATCTGCATGAATTTATATGTACATTTATCTAAGTAAATGAAGAGTCATATGTGTTCAATTATTAAATGTGAAACGGCGCAATGTGAATCATTGAATCATCAAACCGGTTTCTCATAACTGGCACGATGCACACCTCTCCATAACTGCTCAGGGCTTGTAACCGCTCTCCTCATAAGTTGAAGCGACGATTAATTGCCTATTTAGGATTGGAAGATCACCAGAAGAGTCTCATAATACATTCCCTTCTAATTCCTCGAAATTCACTTCAATGGCATCAAGATCAGTTATCTCAGATGTTCAAAGTTCATGCAAGTATGATGAAGGATAATTCCCACAAGAGGAATAAGGACTAAGTGACTTTGACAAAGGAGAACTCAAAATCTCTGAGTTTTTCGAAGCTGGCAGATGGATTCCTTATCTTGAAAAGGCATCTTCTCGGCTGGAATGAACAGAGCGTTCTGGAATTCTGGAACAATTCAGAAGTGTCCCTTGAAGAAACTTGTGGTTTAAACACTTCTGTGATGGATATGTCCATCAAGGTGGACTTCGAAGTTCTTAAGGAAATTATTGGTGTTATAAAGCAACCGAAAAACAATTTTCTTCAGATTGGGAAATCAATGATAGAGAGAAGGAGATGCATGATCAAATATTATTTGGTCGCAGAATTTTTGAAACACCAGTATGTTCACAACTACTGGAAATTCCTAGAATTCTGCTGACTATCATAAATTGTTGTATTCTCCCTAAAAGGATAGATACAGTCATCATCTCAGATATGGAAAGATTTGTGCTTATTCATATTCTCCAAAGAAAAGGCTAAATCTTCCGAGAATCATGCTCTATCATATGATGAGACAGAAAATTAGAAGAAGTCAAGGACTTCCTCATACAACACTGATTATGAAATCCTTCAATACAAAGGATTTCCTATTGAAAAATTCCTTGACCAGGAGCCATCACCCTTGTTCACTATAAGGATATGAACATTCTAAGGGGATATCAGCAGAGATAAAAGAAGAACACAATTCTCCGTCATCAACTCAGAACCATATGGAGTCATCTGATTCTCTAACTAATCATGGAGATTTGAGAGAAATTTTCATAAGATGCAACATAAGGAAGCTGAATGAACGCATCGGACGGCTGGAAGACAGAAACACTCAGATTCTAATCAAAAGAGCCTGCAGATGCTAAAAACACAGAAGGAGAAAGTCGATGCAAATGAGAAAACCCTTGTTGATGACCAAATGATACACTTATATCTGTTTCTTGAGTTTCTGTATTTATGTCTTTGTGTTTTAAGTACATCTTGCTTTCTATTTTTTTTTCTTCTTTGTTGTTTGTTTCAATTTTTAATATTTTAATTATTCTCCTGTGTGTTTGAGTTGTTTATATGTGTTTCCTTTTTGTGCATATTTAAGTCTATCAATAGTAATTATTTACACTGTACATGAATCTTATAACTTAACATTCGTTCCCTTAAATAATTCAACTAAAAGATAAATTAAATGAACTCAACTAAAAATCTAAAATAATTTCTTAAATTGGTAAAATATAATCAGGAATTTAAGACAATTGGTTTAATGATTAACTTAAACATCAGATGCTACTGAAAGGTATTTTTAGTTTATGAATGTTTCAAAAAAAAAAACAGGTTTTTGAAAGATAACCTCAAGAAAAACAACAGAAGAAAAGTAAAGATAACATCATTTAAAATGATGTGTAGTATGATAACATCTTCATTGTCTGAAACGATTCAGACAGTTCAAATGAACTCTCTGAAAGTATGGGTTAAAACAATGATCAGATGATTAACACTCTCTACATCAAGCCAACTCAAATCTTGAGAAGATAATCATGACTTAGTAACATCCCTATTCTCTGAAACTGTTCAGGAAGTCTTATGACTTGCTGAAATTGTGGGTCAAGAATGCTAAGGTGGACTGATATTTAAGCCATTAAAGTCTATCTCAATTTCTTGAGGAAAGGTAAGATGATTGTTCAAAGATTCTCGGAAGCGGGAAAAGACAAAAGACAAAAGTAGGACGTGCAGAGAATCAAATGACCTCAGATGGAGAAAAAGTCTTCAAGGCAAAAGAAATGTCAGATAGTAACTGCTTCATCCAGTGGACAATAACCCAGATCTTCGGTAACATCCACTTCATCTTAAAACTTTAATATCTGTGAAAGTTGTTTTCTAGTGAAGTCTTTAAAATCTGATACTAGAACTTAATTTTTCTTAATAAGTAAAAATCTAAGACAATCTCACCTTAACAATCTCTCAGATACTTGATTTTATAAACCCTAATTCTTTTTTAAACCATTTATATCTTCTCTCTTTTCGAAAAGTATTTCAAATATGTTTTTCAAAAATTGTTTTTATCTGCCTTCTCTGATTTTTTTTACAAAAAAACATTTTCCCAAAACTTAATCTATCTATGCTAATGACTCTCTTTCCTATGGTACTTCATCCATGACCAATCAATGATGTACGTTTTGAGACTCCCAAAGTCTGAAACCGTCATCATCAAAGCTATCTGAGCTATGAACATTCCCGTAAACAACAATCCAATGGATTTCATTTTCCTCACTTCTCTATTTTACCCTTGCTTCAAGTCCTATAAATTCACAAGAGCTCTCTACACAAACTCACATCCTCAAAGCTCTTCCATAGCTTTGTCTAAAGGATCTGAGTGTGTTGCTCTCTGAAGGACAATTGAAGAAGCAAAGGAAAATAAAAGAAGGATCTATGGGAACATGTTGGAGCAAAGATCCAAATCATCTTGGATGATAATGTTTGGAATGAAAGTAAGGAAAGGTTTCTTCGGAAAACCCATTTCTCGTTACTTGGACCATGGGTGATCTTGTTACATCCTCAGGGCATTGGAAGACCACTGGGAGATCCCAGAAAAGCAAATCTAATAAAGGGAATCACTTCTAAATTGGTCCTGATGTTAGTGGTTGCTGCTGATGGTCACACCACTGTCCCTAAAATGATGTACCTTCCTTGTGTCTGTTGTCAGAAGGAAAATGCGTGCAGCAAAGCACGGTTAGGGATGAAGTTATGGGGAATCTAAGGCACTCCTGAAGCTCTGCAGCAGAAGGAGTGGCGAAGCTTGGAGAGATGAAGTCTCTGAGGCTATGCCTAAGGCCTCCATAGGAATAAGAAGAAGGAAGCAATGGATGGATGTATTTTGTTTGTGGAATGTATCCTCCCTTCCTTTTCTGTGAAAACCTTCTTTGTGTTTTGTTTCTCTTCAAACCTGTATATGAGCAATTGTAACATTTTAATCTAATAAAATCTTCTTTTTGGATAGTACTTTTTCGGTTTATAACAGTCTATAAAAACTAGTAGTCTAAAACCTTATTCTGTTAATGCAAGGTACAGAGGTAAGTTAATTAACAAAAGAGGGGAGTAATCACCAAACCTTTTTAATCAATGACAAAAGGGGGAGAAATAGAAACTAACCAAATGCTAAAAAGAATGTAACTAAAAAGGGAATATATAGTAAGGAAGAAGATAACAAACTAAAAGTTATAATAACAATCAGAATAACAATCGGTATCTAAAATATTTAATAATAATTTAAACAATTGGTATAGAAAAGATATCTAAAAGACTTAACCAACAATTGGCATAGAAACGATTTTAATTTCTAATAACAATAGGTATCTGAAATCTTAACAAGTAAAAGTTTAAATATTAACAATAAACTTGTAACAGTTGGTTAATAAAGATTTAACAATTGGAACTGATTAATTAAAGACTAATTGTTTCAGAAGATATCTAAAAGAATCAATGTTTGTCTCAGGGGGAGTATATAGATAGGGGGAGTAATAAATTTTATTATCTCTCGTTTCTTTTTATACACATTTTGTCAGTAATATATAATTTATTTGTCATCATTAAAAAGGGGGAGATTGTGAAGTCTATGAAATCAGTTTAAGTATTTTAAACATGATTATAAGACTTAGCATCCTTAAGTTTTAATGATTAACAAATAAGATTATATTAATGATTAAGGACAAATGAGTTTATATAAGAATTGTATAAGATTATGTAAACAGATTCTACTGAGAAAGGTATTGGTTTGTTTGATTGTGTTTCAGGTCAGAATAATTATCTGAAGAAGAAGATATTATAATCACATTCAGAAGATCAGGATCAGAAGAACCAAAATGCAGAATCCTAAGAAGAGGAATCTATAACCAAGTTGAAGACCTGAAGACTATATGAAGAATCGAAGACTATCTGAAGAATTGAAGACTACGAAGACTTGAAGATTTGAAGATGATCTAAAGCAGTCTTGAGACTGAAAAGATGAAGATGTCAGAATCAAGAAATGATCTCTTAGAGACGTTGCAAACGTAAAGCACACTCCACCAATGGAGTACACTCATATCAGTAGATAAAGCTAGACATGCTTTCTACCTGCGATCAAAGTCTTGCACAAATAATGAAATACTGCAAAGACTTTTCTGCAACGCCTGCTGCACCTGCAACAAAAGGACTTGCGGTGCGCAGACCTACTGCATCTACCACCTGCATGCTGTCCAGAAGGGTTAGAAGACTAAACAAAAGCAAGCAAGAACGATGGTTGAGTAAATACATACAATTCAACATCTTTATCTCAGAATGAAGAAGATACAAGAAGAAAAGAAGAAGAAGAAGAGAATAAGAAGAAGAAGAAGATACAAAGAAGGGATGAAGCTACAATCCTCTTTCATAAGGAAGAAGCCTTCTGAAGTTTCAACCAGACCGAAGTGTTAAAGTCATCTGAAGAACGCAACCCGTCTGAAGTATTGAAGCTGTCTGAAGCATCAACCCGTCTGAAGTATTGGAAGCTGTTTGAGTTTTCAATGCTGTCCTTAAGTTCTCAATCCATCTGAAAAATTGAGGCCTTCTGAATCCGACGTGGCAACGAACTCGCTGAAGACTATGAAGACCTTTTGCTCTCTGAAGATTGCTGAGAAAAGTCATTTCTCTGCTACAACGTTTCCTTCTCAAGCATATTTATGAAAATGAACACGAGACCTTTCCTGGTGCTTTGAATTTCATACACCACTGAGGAAATCTTTGCAACGCAGAATTCGCAGCAACAACGATGGCAGCTTTATAGCAGCACCTACGGTTGTACTATGTCAGACATGTCAGAGCCCTCAGAAGCGTGTCTCACAACGGATTAAAGGGGATTCAATGCTATCTCTAAACGGTAGTATTTCAACTGATATTTCCTCATTTATACAAGTCCAAAAGAAAGCAGAAGAATGCTGGAGAAAGCAGAGAGAAATTCGAGAGAATACGCAGATTAATATCAAGAAACATCTCTCACAAAGAAGCACATAACAAGTGTCAGAACGAGATCGTCTGTACACCTATTCGCTTAAGGAGAAGCAACCGTTTGAGAAGCTATTACACAACGGCTATATGAGCCACATCATCATCAGCTCAACGGTATTATGATCATCTTCAACGGCCATATTCAAGAAGAACATATAAATAGCCTTAAGAATGAATTTGAAGATGTTGATTAAAAGGATCAATCATGTTGATCAATAGGATCAATCAAGTTGATCAATAAGATCAATCATGTTGATCAATAGGATCAATCAAGTTGATCAATAGGATCAATCAGGTTGATCGATAGAATCAATCAAGTTGATCGATTGGATCAATCAAGTTGGTCGGTCCAACCAGTTGTTGTTGTGAACACAACCAAGTTGGCATGATTGCCCAACAAGTGGTGGGAGTTAGATTAACTGCCCAACCAAATAGAGTTAACTAGGCTGAGTGCCAAATGGTTAACAAGAGTTGACTTGAGCTAAAGTGGATCATCATATGTCAACAAAGTTTGATCAGGGAGTTGGTTCTCAAATCAATCAGGCTACTGACTAGCTGGTCAGTTAGTCATGTTGTTCAGTTGATCTGTTTGATCAATTAAGTTGGTTGTTGGTCTGAAGACAACCATGCTGAGCAAATGACTATCAAACTGGGTACAGTTTGAAGCTTTGAAGATACCTTGTATTCCAATGATACGGGTGAGAATGTAACTCATGGAAACCAATGGTTAGAGGATAAGGCTGGAACTTAATTTCATATCTTAGTTAGCCTACTCTCAGAGGATGTATTCCTCATAGAAAAGACAGGGATTGTATTTAATTCAAACACTTGTATCACTGTCTATCCTTGTATTTAGTTTGTAATGACTGTATCCTGAGTATGTACTCAGTAATCTCTATGTACAAGAAGAATCTGAGTTGAGAGGTTCTAGCAAACATCTAACTTAGATTGAGTAGTAATACTCTACACTTGAATAAGTGTCTGAGAGCCTGGAGAGGATTGGTGAAACAAAGTACACTTGGTCTAGAGCTTGGAGAGGCTCGGTAGAAAAGACTACTGCATAGGTTTCCTGGAGAGGTAGTTGAAAACAAAGAAATACTCGGTTGGTCTGGAGAGGCCGTGAGGAATACTCGGTTGGCCTGAAGAGGCTGTGAAGAATACTTGTATCTGTGGTTTCAGATAGTGGAAAAGCCAGTGGTGGTTTGCCACTGGGACTGGATGTAACTCACGGTGATGTGGGTGAACCATGATAAATTTTGTGTCTAAGTTTCTTTTCCCTTAATCTCTTTATTTTCAGTTCTGCATTTACTTTGGGGATTGAAAAGTATTTTCATAATCACCATAACATAACAATTTAAATTAAACAAGTTTTCAAAGATAATTAAAACTCAAATCTCTTTCATATCGTTTGAGATATTACAGAGAATGTAATCTTGAAGAAGTTCTGAAATAGGTGTCTGAAGTGAGTCTCTAAAGAACTCAGTTCAGAACCAGAATTAAACTTCAGACGATCTTCAGTCTGATGAAGTATTTTAGAAACCATTCTAAAAGATACTCCTTGTAATAATCTTCAAAAGATACTTTGAGAAACTTTCATTTAAAACAATCTTAAGACCGTTTTGAAAGGTTATCAATCTTATCATTCTTATTTTCCGCATGTTTCATTTAAACTCCGATCTTAAGATTGGTCTTTAAACGTTGTTCTTTCTAAATGATATATTAAATCAAAGATTTCCAAAATTACTCAATAAATTTAAAACACTATTCAACCCCTCTTCTAGTGTTTCCTGTGGTTCTAACAAGGGAAAGAGCCAAGAGAAGGAAGAACCTAAGGGTTCTAGGGTTACTTCTAACCCCACTCCTTCTAAAACTCCCTACATGATTCCCAAGTACTATTGTTATGAACATTAGAAGTTGAATACTTGGGAATAATGAGTCTGCTCTTTGTTGGCTAAGGTTGCGCAAGGATGTCCATGATTGAAGACCAAGCAAGGACTCACAAGTCCAAAAAGGGAAGTCTCCACCTTTTCCTTTCTTGTCATTCATTCCTTCTATTATCTTCTACCCCTTATGCTCTTCCATATTTCAGATTTGAGGACAAATGCTTTTCAAGGGGGAGGGAATGATGACATCCTGTCAGTGGAACTCTGGACTGGCAGCAGGAAGCTAGGACCCAAACATGAAGCTGCTAGAATTGCTTGGAGCTGAACCAAGCATGAGTCATCCTCAACATGGGTCAACCCATTGACCATTAACCTTGGAGTCAAGTCAACATGCAAGACTCAATTTTATTAGGAATAATAATTTTAGGAATTATGATGTAATTAGGAAAATATGATGTAATTAGGATTTATTTTGTAATTTCCCTAAAACTCCTTGCCTTGGGCGCTAATTTGTGGGGTTTAATGGCTTAATACTTAGCTTAGCTATAAGCCTTGGGGTCATGGGTTCAAAACCCATTAGGATAGCTTTCCTACCATCTTTTATTTTTCCCCCATTTAATTCCCCATTTGGCCGCCCCCCTACTCCTATATAAAGGAGGTCTCCCTCTTTGTAATACACACATTATTGATAATAGTAAAGGCATTATGCCCAAATTTCTCCTCACTTGGTGAGTTGAGTGAGGCTTGGTGGTTGTTGCTCAAACCATACCGAGACTTATCTAATTCTCCTGAATTAGTGGCATCTGCGATTGGACTTATCTGTTGTGGGTGGATTCTTGCATCAGTGGCGTCCCTCCATTTTTTCCTCTCCACTTTTTCTTTCATTTTCTCTCATTTTCTATCATTTTCTTGCGCAAAGTAGGTTGTTGCCCTGCACCTTATTTTCGCAATTTAATTGCTATTTCTTGATTCTAATCGGTTGTTTTTGCTCAATTCTAGATCCTGCAACTATCCTGCTATCAAGTTTCTAGGCCCTAATTTTGGGTTGTTACAAAAACACTTACAAGGAAAACCAAGAAAACCAAATGTGTAATCTATTATAATATATTAAAACTGAACTGCAAGCTCTCACGTCGTCATCTCATCAAAATCTAATTTGCCATTTCAACTTTTGATCCGAGTTATCACATTTCATTTTTTTGTCAAGAGAACATTCATTGAAAATTAAGGATGCTAATAGAGAGTATTACAACATTGTACTGCAAATCTAAACAACAATTCGAGCACGCATACTCGGTCAATCTAAACAATTTAGAAGTCCTAATAATAACAAAAAAAAAAATCAAAGCCTCCTATTACAAAAATTCTGAAACCTGCCTAAACTTTTCTTCTTTTTTAATTCCTTTCGGATCAACACATGTCCAACATCAACTCCAAGAAAAATTCCACAACATCAACCACAGTTAATCTGAGTAAAACAATGCTGCAAAATCTCTAGTGATAGAAATGCATAGAAGGCAACAAGTTTGAATAAAAACAGTGCTGCAAAATGACTTTAAACAGAATCTCGCAAAGGAGGAGGGGCCAAAGATTATGGAGGTGGTGGCCGGAAGGGAAAAGAGAGAGGTGGTAGTAGTAGTGGTGGTGAGATAGAAAAAGGAAAAAAAAAATAAAACAGAAAAACAAACATAAAAACTCTCACTAAAAAAAGAAAAAAACTCACTTATAATGAATAGGGAACCTCTCCCATGGAGGAAGGAGCTCCTCCAATGGAGGGAAGAGCCCCCAAAGGGAACTAAGTCTCTTGCGTGTGCGGCACTAGGGTATCTGCAACACGACTCCTTCCTAATGGGGTCAGTCTGAATTTGTTAAACTTGAATTGTCACATTTCTAAACCACCCCAACTTTTACAATACCATACCCTATCTAAATCCAGGCCTTGCAAGCAATTGAAGAAGGAATGATGGGTTGCATTTTTGTCCATGTGTCAAATGGGCTTCGTTTTATAACCTTTTCTAATATGTCAAATGCAACTACAAAAGGCCCACAATTTGTTATCTAATTTAAACAAATTGATGCATTAATTCTATGGATATTCATTGATGGTTTCCTATTGGTAAACTTCCATAGTAGAAATCTAATCAAGAATATATTTAAGTCATAGATACATCAAATCAAACTAACTTCTAATTGTTCATGCTATTTTTTCACTTTTTTATTTTTATTTATTTAAAAGCTGACAACTCCCCTCCCTAACATAATTTGGAGCCCTAATTGAGAAAAAGGTGAAATTAAATAATACAACCCTTATTATTCTCCAAAGGATATTTAATTTCGATTAATTCTATTTATAATGTATGACAGGGTAAATTAATATTAATATAATATATTAAATTTTATTAGTTCCTTAGTGTAAGTGTTGTATTGTTTTAATTTAAGTTAATTTATTTATGATATTTCATTTATTTATGTTAGGATTAAGTTTACCCCTGTTTCTTATGGCATGTCATTATGTGTTTGTCTTGTGTAAATTAAATATATATTCACTCTTTGACCAAATCATATCAGAAAAAAACAAAAGTCTCAATCTATTTATCAATCTATAATATATTATTATTATTATTATTATTATTATTATTATTATTATTATTATTATTATTATTATTATTAAGTCATAAACTATTGTATTGTCATTTATAAATTATTTTTCCTACATCTAAATGTTATCTTAATTGTCGCTATATCAATATCATGTTATTTCATTCCTTAATCTTTAATTTTATAATCCAATTGATCATTTACTCATTTCTTTTACAATCATTAAAATTTTCTTTTAATGTTTTAAAACGGTTAATTCAACGGATCCATTGATTCTTCTGTTTCCATCATTAAAATTCTTTAAAGTTTAAAAACATTGTTAATTCACCAAAAATAATAAATGTCTTCTTTACACTTACATGTATCCCAAACTCTTATTTTATATCAAAAATAATTTTTATTCAATTTAATATTAAAACATAAATGTTATGATATTTATATTTGATATACTTAACATTTTAGATTCTAATTGAATAAATTCATAAAATCACTTATTCTAGCTGGCAACACGCGGGTCCACGTTTAGTCTTTTTTGGTGAGTTTAGTCTAAAACAAAGACAATGCATAATAAAATAAATCAAAGAATGCAATAATATTTGCAAATGGTCTAAACTGACGTATGAATGCAAAAAAAAAATTAAAATAATTTATTAATTATTAATTTGGCCTCCTCATATATTTTGTAAATTTTGTAGTATTACCTCTTTATATAACTCTTTCTCTATATTAATTATTTATCCTTATTTAGAGATGTTAAGATGACATTCAAAACCAAAGAAGATTTGTGTTTTATTTCAATGTGATTTTTATAATTGCATGATAAAAAAATCTTAAAAGAATAAAAAAGAAATTCCTTTGATTTTATTTGAATTTTACTTATAGGATTAGGTAATAAATTATTTAAAAAAAAAGATGTTTTTAATATTTTAGTTTTTAAAAAAATCATGCAACTTCCAAGTTTATCCTTATTGTAAGTCTTTTTTTAATACCCTTATTGCAAGCCAAACTCTATTTAATTCCCCGGTATTAATTAACCAACAAATTATAATGTTCAATAATTATGAGGGATAAAAATAAAAATAATAATAAATTCTCATAAAATTTTATAAAGAGTCTTAGAAAAAAAGCAAATAAAATTATTTAAAGAATCGTGTAAGAAATAAAAAAAGAGGGGAGTATTTTATTCCGGCCCCGCAATGAAAAAAATTCTTGCTATGCCCTTACAAATAAACTTCTAAATGAAAAAAAAAAAAAACTTATGGTTTTTGTCAAATTTAATCCAATCTTTTACAAGTATAATTTAGTTACCCACATGGGTCAATCAAAGTACTAGAGTCTGCATCATCATATATTTAATAACTATATTTCACATTGTTGATTGGGTGATTTATCAATAAGTTTTATCAAATTTAATCCAGCTAATATATAGGAAAAAGAGAAATATTGATAATTGTTTTATTATTAAATGAATTATATTTTTTAATAAAATACAAGAAAATAATATATTATATCAAAACTTATTTTCTTGATATCTAAACTGATCAAATATTCTAGTATGTATAGATCAATCATTATTTTCTCCTTGAAATTATTTTACTAACATTAACTTTTTATATTATTAATTATTGAGGATGAGTCACCAGAAAATGTGACTCTTGTGACAGGGATTTTTTTTTTTTTTTTTGAGTTTGAATCATGTGTTGGATTCTAAAATGACGAGGTTGGAATGATACGGTAGTTGTTTGTTTGAGACTAGGGGTTAAAAAAACTGGGTTGTATTGTCACTGAGAAGACTGCCTTAGTGATTGATGTCATCAGAAAATTTAAAATTAATAGATTTAAATGAATTTTAAAATATCACGTGAAGCTTATTCTGTAATCCAAGTATATGAGCAATTTAAGTATTAACGTGTTGTATTGAAAAGGTTATTTGAGCTTATCTTATAACATAAGTACTTATATAATTGTTTGATAAACTTATGAAAAGAGCTTATGACATGTTCATAAGTTATTTTCAGCTTATTTCAATAAGCTCCTGAAAATAGCTTATAGAATAGCTTATGAAGAATTTAAGTACATTTTACCCTCTTCAATTTTCATTAATTTTTTTAAAAGCTTATTCATTAAGTGCTTATTAAATAAGAACTTATGTTATAAGCACTTAAATAAGTTATATTTCTAAACATGGCCTAATACCTACTTCAATAAGGTTTATTGTACCGTGGAGTACAACAAATGAAAAAAGGAGAAATTTATTGTCCTATAATTCTTAGTATGAATTCATAAGCTTGATTAAAAATATGGAGGAATAAGTGATAATAATGATTATGGCTCATTAATTAAAGAATGATAAGAGTTTTTATGTGAGACCTTTTGACATTCTGCACTTAACTTGATTGCATTTAAACTTGTACTCTATTTGACATTCCCAAGAGCAAGCATTAGTCCATTAAGATTCAAATTCATTTGAAAATTGGTTCGAAAGGATTGTTTTCATCAAAACCAACCTTAGTTGAGACTCATACTCAACACCAAGAACCACATACTTATGAGGGGTGGCGAGGTGGTGTCATAAACGGTGGCAGCTAAAGCCTTACAAACCGACATTGGTGTGTGGTTTCTTGGCCCACCATTCTTCGACACAAGCATTAGTAGCATGAGATGTTAGGCCCTACTTATATAAAGAGTGTTATTTTAGCTACTGAGGAGGTGGATCCATTTGTGTTGAAAGAAACCTTTCTCAGGTTGAAATGTTGTCTTCCCCAAGTGTGACAGTGTTAAGACTCATTTATGTATTCATGTATCAAATATTAACAATATACCCAAAAAAATATAATCTAAATAGTTAAGAGTCCATTCTAACACACATACAAGTAAATAAGTATCAATGCAATTTTTTTATATATAAACAAGAATGCAATAATTATACAAATAAAAATGATGCAAGATGATGAATAAGGAAAGAGTAAGGAAAGAGAAGATTAATGAAACTATCCCAAATCTAATGAAAACAAAATAACCGAAAGTAAGGGAAAACAAAACTCCCAAAATCACCTGCAGTTTATTGTTGCTGAGTTCGGAGCAGGGCAATAGTTTCCTTAAGTAATTGTTCCATTTTCTGCTGCTGTATGCGCTGTTCATTTCTGAATTGCACAAATTCATTGTAGTGCCTATCCTGCTTGGCTTGTAGTGAGGCAATTGACTCATGGAGTCGAGAGAAGTCACTTGTTCTGAGAATCAGTTGATGATCGTCCTTGAGAACTAGGGACTGCACTTGAATTTCTCACAAGAGTCATCTGTGCCGCTTTTGTCTTTTGAGTCATGGTGAACCTGCATAGCAGAAAAAATTACAAACAACTAATGGGAATATAAATACCTCAACCCAACTAATTTCCAATAAACAATCACAATCACAAAATTGTGCACACTAAATAGAAATTACTCTTCACAATCTTGATGCGCAAATCAGAGTTATTGAGGACAAACCACCCGCATCAAACTAGACAAACCGAAAAAATAGCAAAAGCAATCCAAATAGCAAATATAAAATATAAATATATATATATATACAACAAAGGCAATCTAATAAGAACTAAACAGAACAAATAATAAAAAAATGGCAAAGGTAATCCAAAGAGTAAAATAGCAACCAAAATGTGGTTGCTGCTCACGTTGGAGACGCAACAGAAACGGCAGAGTGGTGGCGTGCGGTGGTTCTGCGGCGGTTGCGGAAACTGAGCGGCGGGGAAGAAGACCGGCACGGTGGAGCTCTTCGCGCGGACAAACGGCGATCGGAACTGTGCGTTGCTGCACACAGATGAGGCAGTGCGGCGTGCGAAGTGGAGAAGAATGGTTGGGCGGAGGCGACGGAACTGGTCGTGACTGCTCGACCGGAATGCCGCGACGAGTGTCGCGCGGAGTCGCCCGGTGAAGACCAGGGTGCGACGATGAGGACAGCGGTTGCTGTGTGATGGTGCGTCGCGCAAGTTGGGCGCTCTGGCGCGGTGGCCGAGAAGAGCTGCCCAAAAGAGAGCTGCGCACCGGAACTGTGAACGGAGCAGTGACGAGGGAGACGGAGAAGGTGAACGAAGCTGTGCGGCTGAAGAAGGAGGCCAACAGATCCCTAACACACAGAGTGGGTCTCTTTTGCACCTAGGGCATGAATGGTCGACTTGCCTAGTATATATGGTGTTGTACCTAGAAGGTACTTTTACCTTAATGGTTTTGGAGATTACCTTAGATTTTATGGAGTTTAGAGTGAGATTGCCTCTATGAATTTGAGTGGGTCAATAACATTTCCTAGAAATTAACCGTATAAGGTCATGTTTGGTTTGTATTTTCATTTCTTATTTTCATTCTGTTTCCCGTTCTATGAAATTTTATAAAGGAAAAACTGGAAATGCTGTAAACGACGATTTTTTGTTTCCAGCATTTCCAGTTTTTCCTTTGTAAAATTCCAGAAAACAGAAAATAGGAAATGGAAACAGGAAATAAAAATACAAACCAAACAGGCCCTAAGCTCTCCATTCTATGGGGTCAAGTCTTCTTTATGAATGCCAATGTGCTTTAACTCCTATGTCTATTTTGACCAAAAAAAAAAACTCCTACGTCTATGTCGTCAATATGGGGGATCATCATTTTTTCGACATTGGATATATTGGAGAAAGTTAAAGAGTTAAAGCCCATATTGGATACGGGTATTCATTCGTTCGGATCGACCCGACGAACCCGACGAACAAAACCAAACCGTTCTAATTGGTTCGGATTTTTTTACTCATTCAGGTCCGAACCGAACCAATGAGAACCGAAGTCTATTGGTTCGGGCAACGGGTTGGGAAATCTGAACCCGTTACCCGAACCGAACCAAACACCCCTTTATTTTTTTTTCAAAAAAAAAAAAATTAAACCACTTTGTAAATCTGGACCAGAGCCCATCAGTTGCTTTTTCCCTTTCATTTTTCCAGTCTTCCCTAAGGTTCGGTCTTCCCTAACCCTAAGGTCGTTGCCTTTTCCCTTTCATTTTTCCAGTCTTCCCTAAGGTTCGGTCTTCCCTAACCCTAAGGTCCGGCCGCACCTCCCCTTTGTTCCTCCCTCTGTGATCCCACGAGCCGCCAAGGCCACCACCAGTCCACCACCGAGACTTATTGTCGTTGTCATTTCACTCTCCAATATAGCATTTTGCTTCCACAAGGTTTGTCTTCACGTTTCTTTCTTCTTCTCCCCTCATTGCTAGCTAATGGATATGTAAAAGCACACCGCAACCAATAATCCCACTGCGCTTCAAAAACTCCCTTGCATTTTTTCACTGCAACCAATAATCACCAATGGATATATGTCCTAGTTGATATTAGGCCAGTACATGGAGAACTCTTTCATCTTCTTCTCCTAAATTTTATTAGGTTTGATTTACTGATAAATTGTTGATTTTTTTGTGCAAGTAAAAATGGTTGATCCGATTGATCCGAACCAAACCAACCCGTTATTGGTCGGTTCGGTTTGGTTCGGGTTGCTTTAATAAAAACGGTCAAATCTAAACCGAACCGAACAATTTTGTTTGGTTCGAATTTCATTTCGGTACAGAACTGAACCAAACCGACCCGTGAACACCCCTAATATTGGATGTGGTACAGCTAATACGGGAGTGTATCATAGACATGAGTAAAAAGACTTGAGTGTGCCATCTCATCCACTAAACTTCATGGATGGCTTGTAAAGGTCTAGATGTTTCTAGGGATCTTTAGTGTCACCATAAATCTTGATATTCTTTGGAAACTTGAGACTTCTTGAAATAAGGGAAAACATAAGCTAAAAGGTGAAAAATTAGCTGATTTGATTAAAAGTCTTTGATAAAATTAGTTGGAAATGATAAAATGACATGACATTATTAATTATTAAATAATGATGAGTAGAAGTTATTGAGGGATAAAATTGTAATAAAATTTCAACTGCTAGCTAAAAAATGGAGCTTTTTTTTTAAAAAAAAAAAACCACCTCAAGTAACTTCTCAAAAAATGCTATAGTAGTTATCTAAAAAAGTTACCTTACTAAACAATGATAAAATGGTTTCAGCTACTAAATTTAGCTTTCATCTAGCTGAAATGTTTTACCAAATACTCAG
Source organism: Sesbania bispinosa (assembly GCA_026901365.1). NCBI lineage: Eukaryota > Viridiplantae > Streptophyta > Magnoliopsida > Fabales > Fabaceae > Sesbania > Sesbania bispinosa. Next base: position 816,697 of record QLOH01000329.1, read on the forward strand.
AGTCTATATTTCCTTCTAAGCGGACTTCTTCTATATAATTTTACCATCAATATATAATATATATAAATTTTCCCAATAATATATATATAGAGAGAGAGAGAGTAGGATCCACATTGGAGAAATATATTTTGAGCTCCTTAAAAATAATAAATATTGAGGGGGCCATAGCCCCATTATCATATGTTATGTTTGGTTGGATGAGAGAAATAGAGTAGATTTATAAGTTGTTTGGTTTGAAAAAAATAGAAGAGACATATGAGTGTAATTTTCTCTCCTCTTATTTGGTTGAGTAGAAAGTGTGAAGAGAGAAAGTGAAAAAAAAAATGAAGGTTCACAAAAATGCCCTTAGTGGTGAAAAATGAAAATAAAAAATCCTATAACTATTTATATCAAGGATATTTGAGTCATTTTCCAAACCTTCCTCTCTCCCTCCCATTTCTCCCTTCTCTATTTCTACCCTAAATCAAACAAGGGTAACTTCATATTTCTTTTCTATCACTCTCCCACATTTCTCTCCTCTCTAATCACCCTCAACCAAATATAGTAATAAAGGGGCTTTGTCACTCGAGAGTATAAAAAGTGTCTCACTCTCTAAAATGAGATTTCAAAATTAAATATAAAAAATTGATTTGATGAATATATGATTTTTTATTTTAATTAATATTTTAGAAATTACTTGAAATTGACTCATGACGCATCGATAAATTATTAAGTGAATCAGAGTTACTTGGGTAAGTATATAGGGATTAAAATCAACAGTGTGTCACCTAAATAATATTGTAGTTAAAATATTAACTTTTTGGTTTTTGTGTTACACTCATTTTCAATTTGATTCCTAAAAAGAAAAGATTTTCAAATCAATTCATATAGGTGAAATTATTTCCAATCCTATCCATATCGTCCTCAAGTGTGATAACACTCTTATTCACTTATTCTTTAATGATATATAGTTCACTAGATATGTTTCCCAAGTAATAATTAACAATAAGCATTGTTCTTAACAATAATAGTTCATATATTTATTTTCTTTCTTTTTGTTTAAATTTTGAAAACTCTGGATGTAACTTGTTTAACATCTTAGAAAAAAAAGTTATAATAATACTTTACGAGTAAACCCTCAAAATGGTCCCTGAAAGATATGGGATCGGTCACATTGATCCCTGAAAGATAATAAATTGTAAAAATGTCCCTGAGAGATAGTAACGTTAGTCAATTAGGTCCTTCCGTTAACTCCACTCTGTTAAAGTTAACAGAACTGCAAGTAAATCTTCAAAATGGTTCCTGAAAGATATGGGGTTGGTCACATTGGTCCCTGAAAGATAATAAATTGTAAAAAATTCCTTGAAAGATATTGGGTCGGTCACATTGGTCCCTGAAAGATAATAAATTGTAAAAACGTCTCTGATAAATAATAACATCATTTATTATGCTTATTTTTTCCTCGATGATTTCGTTCCATTCCCAAATATTATTGGTCGACCATCCAATACATGCATATGTTTCTATTATAATGCTCTACACACCTTTGGTCTGTGTCTGCTATTATTGGTTTTCTCTCCCTTGGCTAATGCATCATGAACTCCAAGTCTTTTGGTTTCCTCTTTCACTAGAAGCTCACACATATCCTCTTCCTCTGCAGTCTAAGAATAAATAGAAACTCCAAAACCTTTAAGGACAAAGAAAGTGCATGAGCCAAATCATCATCTTCTTGTTGAAGATGACTTTGAGGAAGCCAACCATCAAATTAATGAATCTTGAAATATTATTCCGTTGAAGGAGGGAAAACTTTAGAAAGCATAGAGAAATAGAAGTAAAAATGATATGGCAAGAAAGAGTAAAAGCAAAAGCTTGAGCTAGATTCACAACTCCCTGAAATTTCTCAATAAGAGGAAATGGACAATCTATCCAAAGCATCAAGCACGTGCCTCATTGTAGGTCTCTTATCAGGGTGTTATGGACACAAGCCATCACAATTTTCAAAACTACAATTATCTCTTCTTCATTATCTGCATCTTCAGCCAAGTATGGGTCTAATACGTCTGAGAGTGGCTTTTCCTCCTCAATGCAAAACTGAATACATTGAACAAGATCCATTTCTGAGTTACCCACTTGGATAATGGGTAATCGCCCTGTGATCATTTCTAACAAAATCACACCATATGAATAAACATCTCACTTCTGTGATGGCTTCATCACTTTGAGTGCTTCTGGAGCCTGATAACTATTTCCCAAAATATTAGTTGCAACTTCAGTGGACAAGCTCTTTTGTCTCTCTTGGAATTTCTCTACAGCCACTCAGTTGGATTGCAAGGTTGGGGTTCCCCCCAACAATATTTGCAAGGCGCCCAAGTCCAAAATCAGAGATGTAGGGTGTCATGTTATGTCCAACAAGTATGTCACTTGGTTTGAGATCTCCAATGACATTTTTTTGGGTTAAATTCATGCACATAGACCAATCCTTTTGCAGTTTCTTTCATGATTTTCATTCGATAGGACCAAGATAGCGGGGTAAATGTCATTAGTCCAGCCTTTCCAGAAATTGTGAAGCATGACTCGCATTTGGGAATGAAACGAAATCAACGAAGAAAAAGAAAGCATAATAAATGATATTATTTCTCAGGGACGTTTTTACAATTTATTATCTTTCAGGGACCAATGTGATCGACCCCATATCTTTTAGGGACGTTTTTACAATTTATTATCTTTCAGGGGCCAATGTGACCGACCTCATATCTTTGAGGGACCATTTTGAGGATTTACTTGCAGTTCTGTTAACTTTACCAGAGGGGAGTTAAAGGAAGAACCTAATTGACTGGCCTTACTATCTCTCAGGGACGTTTTTACAATTTATTATCTTTCAGGGACCAATGTGACTGACCCCATATCTTTCAGGGACCATTTTGAGGGTTTACTCAATGCTTTACAGAACCTTTTTTTTGTTGTATTTAAAAATAATCTGAAACTGCAACTCTGGCACCATTAATAACTCATTTGGATAACACTAAAATCACATTACAAATTTGAATTCAATTCAAAGTTACTCTCAATAGCATTGCACTGGATAGACGTGATTTTAGTGTTATCCATACACGCTATAACCGTCCTTAAAAACTATTTTATCCCGGTCTTAGACTCTTTTTTCAGAAGTGAAACACAGAAGCAAGCTTGTGGAGAATACTCACTTTACTTTTTGCTAATGCTAAAGGTAACCGTTCATTCTAGGTACATTTCTCAATAGACTCATTGATGTCAGCCAAAACTTGTGGCTGCATTTTGTTCAAATATACATACACTTCTGTTTCATTGCAGTATCATTAACAAGTGTACATATAGAATAAACATTGTCAGATATTACAGCTAGTATCAAATGGACAGAAGAATACACCTATGACGTGATACTTTTGTATTTTTGGGTAAAAAATATTATCGAGAATTTTCTTCGTCTCTTGCATGTTCTGACCCTTGACCAGAGCCATTAGTTCCTGTCCCTTTGAAAGATTTTAAATTCATCAAACGAGCATAGGCACTCTTTGATCTGGTCATTGTAGGCGCTCCATGCTTCTCAGCATGATCATTAGACAACGCTTTTACAAGATCATCAAAGCGACGCTTGAAGGTTGGGAACCTTGTCATGGATTTGGTGATCCCTTGCAGTCTGTACAACAGAAATGAAAAACTTAAAATGGATTATCAGAACTAAAATTATTAAGAATAAGAGTAAACTCCCAAATTTGTCTTGAAAAATTTTGGCAGTGGACACGTTAGTCACTGAGAAAGAAAAAAAATTCATTCTAGTCCCTAAAATCCTCAAAAGTCAACCCATATTAGTGTGTGTTTGTTTTTCCGTTGCAATCTTTGTAAACGGAAAAACACTCTTTCCAAAGTCCATTTTTTCAAAGCAAATATCCCTTCCATCTGAAAAAACGTCAGTTTGCCCCCAGATGAGATGATAAAACAAACATACACTTAGTGTGTTTGGTTCTCCCCAGATGAGATGATAAAACAAACATACACTTAGTGTGTTTGGTTCTCCGTTTGCACATGTTCCAATGTATGCAAATTGAAAAGCATGTCTCTTGGTACTTTTGAGCAAACATGTGTTTGGAGCTATACCTATGGAAAAACAAGAGAAGGGAGGGGAGGGATTTTAAATGAGTTTTAATGTTTGGTTCAATTTTTAGAAACGGAGGGGAGGGAGCCAAAATCCCTCGTAAGACTATTTTTGCTCCCCTCCAATAATGGGAGGATTTGAAGGGGAGGGGAGGGAGAGTTTAAATTAAATAATTAAAATGGCTTAAATACCCCTACACTCATATTAATAAAATTGTGTTATAAAAGTAAGGAGGTAAATAAGTAAACTAGTTTTTATTTACCCTCCCCTCCCCTTGTGTACCAAACATGTAAAGGGTAATTTTCCCTTCCCTCCCCTCTCATCCCCTCTTTGAACCAAACAAATAAAATGTCACCTCCCCTCCTCTTCCCTCCCCTTCATTAAAATCCCTCCCCTCCCCTCCCTCCTTTGAACCAAACAGGAAGATTGACATGACCAATATTTGCCGTTCTTAGGGACTAGGGGGGGGGGGGTTGCATTCTCAAGAGACTAAAATGACCCGCTGCTAAATATTTCAAGACAAATAGGGGGTTTACTAGGTTTGTTTGGTTCAAATGAGGGGGGAAGAGGGGAGGGATTTTAATGAAGAGGAGGAGAGGGAAGGGGAGGGGAGACCTTTCTTGTTTGATTCACAAGGAGAGGAGGGGAAAATAAAGCTAATTTACTTTTATACTCTTTTTTTATTATAACATCCAACTTTATTAATATAAGTAGAGGAATATTTAAGCAATTTTAATTGGTTTATTTTAAACCCCCTCCCCCCTCCAAATCCCCCCATTTTTGGAGGCAAGGCAAAATGCTATCAGGAGAGATTTTGGCCCCCTTCTCTCCCCTTCAAACAAATTGAACCAAACATAACCTTCTTAAAATCCCTCCCCTCCCCTCCCCTCCAACCAAACAATATGTACGGGTTGTGTTTGTGAGTTTGGAGGGAAAGGAAGGGGAAGGGAAGAGTTAGGAGGGGAAGATAGGGGGAGGAAGGAGGGGAAAGAGTTCTGTAATTTAACTACACTCAAAAACACAACTGGGGGAAGAGTTTCCTATAAACCTCTCTCTTCCTCTTCATTTTATCACTCACAAACATACCCTAAAAGTAAATAACTAGATGGCTAGATTTTGGAATGATGATATGTACCTTCTAGCCAATGCATCAAGTTCAGCACGTTTGACCTCAGATTCAGGGGCTGGGCCAATACTTGATTTTTTCAATCTCTCTGCATCACCACTCAAGAGAACTAATTTGCAGAGGTAGTCCTCTTCTGAGGCAGAAAGATTTTCAGCTTTGATTTGTTCTTTCATGATCAAAAGAGGATTAAAGAACCAATCAAAAAATTTGTCCCTTGGTCTGTTTGTGGTAGTTAGTTCAGTATCATCACCTACAATGAGGAAGTAACCAAAATGGTTAAAAGAAAATAATCTGAAAAAGAGAAGAAAAAAGGGTAGGGGAAAAAGATACAACAGAGAAAGCAATATTAAAAAGAAAGAGGGAGAAGGGGAAGGAAAAGACAACAAGAACTGCAGCAAGGGTTCCACTTACTAATCAATATACCATCGGAATTTACTTTCGCAGAGCGCAAGAGTCCCTGTAGTAGACAATATGCTGGCAAACCAATAGTTATAACGTTACTCCCTTTACTATATTTGGCTTCCTCTATGTCTTTGCCTGTAATTAGACCTTCAGAAATCATTTTTTCTCCTACACGGCAACTTTCCTTGAATAAGGCATCCAGCAGCTACACAAGTCATGAACAAAATTCATTTAGTACAGAACCTCATGTTGTAAACCATGAACATCCAAGGAATAAAGGTGATATTTGAGTCATGCATCATTGGACACAAAATAATAAGAAGAATACCTCAAGTGATTTCAACTCAGCAATATTAGTTTTCATTGAAGATGTACGAGAAGGAGCCTTTCGGAAGGAACTGGGTCTTGAGATGGAAACTGAATCAGCTCTATCAACCTTTCTTCGGTAATGAGGCCTGTCAGATATCAAATGTATTAAAACACAAGACAAAAAGCATCAACTGCAAGTCATAGTGATAAACATAGGTGAGCAGAACCAAACCTAGGGAAGCAGGTTCCTTCTGGCATGTAGAGAATATCATTGATGTATTCATCATAAATGGACAAAGCTGCAACAACATACCGAAGGCCCAACACGAAAGAAGATTCCTGTATTTCAAAGAACAAATAAATACAGTTCATCTTAACCTAAAGTGAGAATTTCATTGATAGGAACTCAGAGAAAATAAATAAAAAATTGATAAAAGAATAAAAAAAACACAATTTTATTGAATGAATGATTGAGAATAGGAGAGAAGACTCTCCACCAAGGATTTCCTATTCATTAAGGATTTTTCCTTTTACACAAGCTATCAAATTTAAAAAAAAAAAAAAGAATCTATCTATTGTTATTTCTCCTATTTATCTAATTGATATCCCCTCTATCAAACTAACTACCCTAACCAATTCTATATCCTTTGACTCCCCTTTCTTCTACCCTTTTACCCTAACACTAACAGTTACAGACCATTTGGTTCAAAAGAGAGGAGGGGTAGGGAAAGATTTTAATAGAGGGAAGAGAGGGAAAACAAAATTCCCTTGTTTGCTTTAGTTGAAAGACAGGGGAAGTTATTTTTCCTCCCTTTGTTTAGTTTGCTCGGGGAGGAGAGGGAAAATAAAAATAATTTATTATTATATCCTTACAAGAGAAGGAAGCCAAAAAAAAAACCTTGACTAAGAATGTTCGGCAAAAATAGCTGATAAACTAGTTGAAAGCTGAAAAGTTAGTTGATAGCTGAAAGTTGATAAGTCAACTTATTGAATTAGAAGTGTTTGGTAAAGTTAGTTGTTGAGGTAGCTGTAAATGAAAAATGACATAAAAGAATATATATATATATATATAATATTTGTTAGAATATTAGAAAAATATCTTTAATATCTCGAAGTATCTTTTAAGATTAGTTTGTTATCATATAAATATCTCCTAGGATTAGTTTCAACATTTCAATAATTTCTCTTTTTCAACATGGTATCAAAGTGGTACATCCATCGTGACCTGTCTCGTCACTAGTCTGCTGCTGAGTTCCCTCAAGTATAGAACTTTGTTGTATGTCTCTCTCCGATGAGTCCTAACATTTGTGTTCTTCTCTAGTTCTCAATCTCCTTCGCTGTGCATTATACTGGCATGTTTTCAAATTCTCCATTGTGCATTTTATCGGTGTGTTCAGTCTTCATCTCCACCTACGGTTTTTTCATTCCATCGATTCCGATCAACAACCCCACCACTGGAGTCTCCCCTCCTACCTGAGTCTAGTTCCATTGACACCACCTCGAGCGGTGCTCCGATGTGCCTTCACGCACCCAATCTTTTTCAACACGTTTTCCCACTGCCAGTCGTTGTCTGCCGTGCGTGGCGGCACGTCCGGCCACTGTTCCAGCAAATGTCTCCATGGCTGGACTCGACCTGCCGTCGTCTATCCAAATCTCGGCTTAGTTTGACCGGTTTAGGTCTGGTCCTTTCTATTTTGGATGAGTTTTCTCTCTCATGTTTGTTGTTCCAAGATTATTTCCTCTCACTTGACCCATGATTTTCAAAATCTGCATAAATGAATCTCGCGGCTATCCAAAAATAATCCACCTGGCTGCGTGGATTTCCTAGTACAATCTATATGGTCCCATGGCTTTTCCCAATGCAATTTACCTGGCCCCACGACTTTCCTAGTGCAATCTAGTCGGCCCCATGACTTTCCTAGTGTAATCAATTTGGGCCCACGATCTATGATCTCAAATTTTATTAATTGATATGGGTATATTCGTAACAAGCTTAAATCTTAGTATGCTTTAGCCTCACGGGGAAAGTTAGAATATTAGAAAAATATCTTTAATAGTTGGTAGTTAAAAAAAAGTTTAACGAGTAGCACCTATTTCATGAAAAAATTTATTAATATTAAGCCCCATTGGACCAAACTTTGCACACGTGCTTTTTAATTGGACAAAACATAGCATAATGCATAAATTGCTTCAGCAACTCTAGCAGCACTTTTATATAAGTTATTGGATAAACTTTTTTTAAACTCCACCTCTCAACTTTTTTTTTAACTACCAACTATTAATAAATATTTTTATTCAATCAATGGGGTTAATTCTGTAAAATTATTAGAACATAACAGTAGAAAAATTTGTATATTACATCTCTTTCTACTGAACTTGATATTTCTACCAACTATTAATAAATATTTTTTCATGTGTCAAATGCTAATTGGTTGAGACCATAGATGATGTATTGGTCCGAGACTACCAAATAATTTCTCTTTACTTGGGAGGCCATGGCAATATGATAAGAAGGCTAACCATAATAGGTTTACTAACAAGTTCTCATTTGTTCATAATGGTTGTAAGAATAACCCTAGTGGCTGTTACCTAGTGGGGTGTGTGCAGATCAAGTCTAATTGAGATTAAAGAGAAAGAACTCAGAGAGTGAAAAGGAGAGTAAGAAAAAAAAAAGAAAAGTGCTGAATTTGAGGGGAAAATACAAAAGAAAGGGGAGAAAGCTAGGAAAATTGAAATTGAGATGAGTAAGAAAGGAAGTGAGAAGGGCTAGTTTGCAAGAGAAGAAATCTTTTCACAACAACCCATGTCCTTACACATTTTCTTATGCAAAAAGGCCTGTTTGAAGTTTGAACTCTAATGTTCTTTCTTTGCATAGTGATATATATTCTTTCTTTAACTCTAAAGTTCTTTATTTGCATAGTGGTGTGTTGATTCTAGCTTGCAGGAAGTTGAGAGTATGTTGCTAAGTGCCCCATGGATTGTCACCATTGAAGGGGATTAAGCACAAATTTGTTGCCTCTGTTGGTTCAAGTGTTGTTTTATCTTATCCTAATTCATTTTATTCAAGTGTTGCTCTTTTTGGCTCAAGTGACATGCTTAACTCTTGTTGTCCACTTAATGATGTGCCTTACATGAATAATCTTGAATCTTATAATGCTTGTGAGGTAACCTCAAATAATTTATTGAGTTAGCATGATTTCTTGGTTAGGGAGCAAAAGAAATTACTGAATTTTGTTTGAATGGTTGTAGAGGAATTGCATTTGATAATCTCTATAGGCATGAAAAATCCTTATTGAGTACATATATGCTTCATACTTACATGTGTGCTTTCCTTTATAAGCATATTGTTTAGTACTTTAATGATCTTTTGAAAACTAGTGCACACTTAATTGCATGTCTTGGGTCTTCACAAAGTGTGTTGTGTGTACATTGGAATGATTTATTTGACATTGTGTGTGCCAAGTGTGTGCCCTTGCAGGAATGGAGAAGATGCAAGAGGCTAGTCTTTGATCCCAAAGATTTTATCAAGTTTCATGGCACAATAAAGAATAAACCGTTCCTATCTTCATTATTGTACCACTAACTTGTGTCCTTTGATTATAGGGATAAAGAATCTAAATTCAAGCATGAATTCTCTTGAAGGAGGGGATGATGAGATCCTTAGAGGAACAAAAGGAGGGCTTAGGATGAAGAAAATATTCAAGATTCAAATTATACTAGTTGGAGGGTCTTAATTAGAGCAATTTTAAATAAGTTTTGGGGCTTTTTTTGTCTAATCTTATTTAGTTTTCTTTATATATTTGTGCCTTATTAGTATATTTTAGTTTTCTTTATATTCTGGGTCATGTTAGCTTTTTTTAGTGTTATTTTAATTGTCTTAATTAGACATGTATAGGCTGCACTAGCGATGAGTCCATTAGGTTTTTTAGTGAGTATATCTTTTATAATGTGTTTCCTACTTATGAAATAGTTAGTTTTGGAATTTGAAATAGAATTGGGAATTTCCTATTTGAGAGTGTTCTCTAAGGTTCATATTGGGGACCAAATTCAGATCTTATCAAGGCTCCATGATCCTTATGGCGATCAACCCAGGGTGATAATTCATCCTTGAATTGTGGTGCCATCACTTTCATTCCTTTCTTTTCCACATTTTGAGCTTCTTCTTTTCTTTGAGTATGGTTCATAATTTGAATTTTTATAATTGTAATTTGTATTTGGCAATCCCAGGAAGATCATTTTGATGATTCAAGTATCATGGATCATAACAAAATTTGAAATTTAAAAAATTAATGCATGATATATCAATCAACACACATCACAAATTATGTTATTTTCCTTGCCCTTGAAATCCTCTAAATTTTGGAGGGGAGAAAAAAATTGGAGGGATAGGATTTTTACCCCCTTATTTTTCATCATTTTCTCTCCAAACTTCTGATCAAATGAGGGATTTTTATTAAAACCCCTCCCCTCTCCATTCCTTTCATACCAAATATTTAGTAAGGAAGCTATTGAAAGGTGTGGATAGAAAATTAATTCCACTTTTGGTCCCTCTAGTTTGAACTTTGTGCAATTTTGATCCCTCAAGTTTTTCCAAGCAAATTAAGTCTCCATGCTTTCAAAATTAAGCAAATGGTTCATCCCTCAATTGTCTTCTAACTAAAACCCTAACTTCTCACTTTCTATTCAATATCATCAAAATTGAATTGATTAAATCGTTTTAAATTTTCTTAATCTGAAAATTCACCAATCAAAATATCAAATCTCATCTAATATCGAAAAATCCCAAATTTTTGCTCTCTTTAAATCCTAATTTCAGATCCTACAAAATCCTTCAAATTTTATAAAATTTCTATTAATTTTTTTATTTGTGAACCTTTTTCATATCTCAAATCTATCATAAACTTCCAAACATTTGAATTGAAACAGAGAATTTGAGGGTTTTATAGGTAGAAGAAAATTGAGGAAGGGACCAAATTTGTTTAATTTTAAAAGTAGGACTTATTTGCTCGAAAAAACTTGATGGACCAAAATTGTATAAAGTTCAAACTAGAGGGACCAAAAGTTTAATTAAGGCAAAATATATTTTATTGTATTCAAACTCTGGGATTCCCTGACTTCTACTGTTACAGAATGATAGAATGGAAGAAAATGATTAGTACAAAAGGAAATTATAAACAGAAAATGGAAAAGACTGATAGATCGAGGAGCTGCAACCTCAGTAACTATCTTCCAAACCACTTGATAGTTAATATACACTTGCTCACTCTTACTCTATCCACTACATTTAACCCACTCAACCATAACAATCTCTTGTCTCCTCTCCCACTTCCTTGCCACTTAAACATTCTGCATATACATGTTTACAGTACTGCTATGATGGGCCTAATCAATATTTTACATTATATGTTTTACGTGCAACTGTATCAGTTTTATGATGTAATCCACAAAAGGTGTAGACTGTGAGTGAGGTATTCAGCAGAACTTTAGCTAAATATTTAAGTATCATGGGATTAGCACACACTAGCAAGTATCCCGTGCATTACACAGTACTTTTAAATTTTTAAAATAATATTAAAAGAAAAAATATTTAAGAGATAAAAAAATTTAAATTATAAAGAGGATATGTATAAATTATGAAAATAATTTCTTTTAAATTATGACAGCAATTATGAAAATAAATACACTGATATGATAATTTCAACATATCATGTCTTTTGATATAATTTAAAATAAATAATTTAAATTCGATTATATAGATATTAGAAGATAAATAGTTTGAGTTATAAATTTAGTTTGAATATATACATTAAGGGTTAATTAGTCTAAATTAGGTACTTAATTTATTTGTAAATATTAGGGAATAATTATTTTGACTTTGAAAAAGATACTTTAATATTTGGGGATAAGCAACAACTTAAATATGAATGAATTCAGAAATTGTGAAGAATAAAAAATCAAAGAGGTTACATGAAAATCTTTCAGAAACCACGTGGTTAAATGTGAGAACAAGGTTAGTGAGTGAGAGCCTCAGGTTAAAGAATGAGAAACCTAATTTGATATAAGTATAGGGGTGGATTATTGAGAATCACATCAATGTATTGCTAGTTTTACCAAGCAGAGATGGAAGTACTAATTTTTGTTACTTGGAATATATTTCAAATACCATTTTTATGTTCTATCTATCATATAATATTTAAGATCATTTCTGTCAAAAATTTATGCTTGAAAATGGCTAAGCCCCAACTGCTCAAGGTTCACATCTGCTTTGGTGTAGAGTTAGACATCAAGCCCTCATTATATGCCTTTCACCTTTTACATAAATCATCTAAATACTACATAGAGCACATTGCCTAAGTTGAAATTTATTATTTCAGTTTTTCTCCTCTGTGTTGCTTCCACAATTCAGCACTGTCCTTTGTCATTTCAATAGCAATCAGTCTGGAAAAGCTTAGGAGCAGTCAAGTAAACCTACCATCAAACTGCTACGTATTTGTGATTGTTATATGATAGGAACAGGCCCCTGATTAGGAAAGCTTACATCAGATGGGCCCAAGGAATCAAGTGGGAAAGCCCATGTTAATTAGGCCTTGTTAGAAAAACTGTTAGTGTAGTTAATTATTTAGCCTGCTATAAATAGAGAAAGAGAAGGTAAGGGAAAGCTGTTATTGGCTATTAAACTGTAGAGTGATAGACCAGGATCTTGAATCCCTGTAATCCTCTGTTTAAGCATTCTTGTTTCTCTGCAATTTGGTTTTCCCTAATCCAGAGTAGGAGTCTGTTCAATAATGTTTTTTTCTTTCTTTTGTTAATTCCTATTCTCTGAACCAGTATCTGTCAGTATATCATAATTGGCTATAATAACAATAGCACAAAAAGCGGGTGAAAGATATGAGGATTGACCTGATAAGCAACAACCGCTGCATAAGCACCAAAAAGGAAACTTGCTAGCATAGATGCCAGAATTGCCAGAAAAACAGCTAATGGCCACAGAAGGATAGCAAGACCTGCAAAAGGTACACATATTGTCTCCAAGAAAGGGCCTTCGCGGCCAATGAGGTCTTGAAACAATCTTTGCCACCCTCTGAAAAGCATGTAAGGGGCTTTCAATAGGGCAACAAATGATATACCTGGCACATCAACTAAGATTCCAATAAATGCAGCTGTAAAAGCACCAGGAAGATCAAGCAGCCTGCACAAAGAAACATCATTAAAATTTCAAATTAGATCATATAGCATAAGTCCTTTGAGTCTGGCAACACCATATTTAGTTTATTATGAGTCATGTTTATCTAGAATTCCCTTTATAGTCACATTTTGTTGTGGTTTTAAGTTCCCAATAAACAGTAATACAGATCATTTATTTTGCTTTAGAAGAGGTACAGTCGAATAATCTCATGTTAAATCTATCAAATACTAAAGATACAAATAACACAAAACGCATAACGATGCAAAGTAGTTAAACAATTAGTGTCATCTGGTTCACCATATTGGAAGAAAAAAAAAAAGCAAAATTTGGGAGAAATTTGATTGAAAGAATCACTTTGGTTATAATAGTTTCCATACTTCAGTTTCTATTTTTCACTGGAACTTCACCTGAACCAGAGAAGATATCCCATGAAAAGAATTGTCAATCTTAAAGATTTTATCAGTACCAATGTCTTTCATCAATATTTCTATTACAATATGCTCAAGCTTTCCTATAGTTAAGTTTGGAAGGCAAATTATACATGATTTAAATCTCCAGACCAACACAGCCAAAGTATGTATGAAATATAGAAGAGCAGTGCCCTCTCTGAGATATTGAGGGCTAGATTTTCAAAAGATCATATGCAGAAAGTCAAACTGACCTATGGTTTGTGAAACTGTTATGCCTTTCCAAACTTGAGCAAAAAGGAAAATGTCTTGATTGGTTTCAGTTTAGTACTAACAACTTACATCATCCCAAATTAATAATCTAGTGATTCAAGTTCTTATAATCTTCTCTACACAACTAAGGTTTAAAATCTGTAAAACCAAAAGGCATAAAGAGTGACCTACAGACGATCTCCCTTCAAGAACAGGAAAAAAAATAGATCTCTGAACCAAAAGAAAGTGCTTAAAGACTATTAACTTCTGGTAGACATGATTGACTTCATTATTAACAATAAGTAACTCTTTCAATCGAAAAAGCACAAAAATAAAACCAGATTAAGAGGTCCATATTCATCGCATAGGCCAAAACAATAATAAAATACTGCCAGCCAATTGGTTGCTCAAAACAAAAATTTGGACGTGTACAACAAATTCCAAGGAATGCTTTAGAGACATGATAACATAAAAATAAACAAAAACATAGAGAAGCAAACACCTGATCTCATAATATTTTGTATCTGGAGGTCCCTTTTGTAGCAGGTCATCCATAACTGAGAAGTAAGAATAGAAACAAACATCTTTTACATCCCTAACAGCCATGCAGCTCCCTTGTATAGTGCTCCACGTACCATCCTGAGGACGTAGTATGAAATTTCTGTAATGAACAATAACAGGACAACAGAAATAACAAGCATTTTAACAACAAAAAGTAAAACATACAATAAAACAGTGGTAAAGCTTATCATCTTTTTCTCCCTTTATAGCTTCAAAAGTAGCAAATGTTGGTGAAAGATATCCATAGAGTGCTCCACCAACAAGACTTCCAATGATAACAACCACTGGCCAAAAAGACACCAGCACTGGCAGCACACATGTGCAGATAAGAAGCTTCACAAAAGGCCCTAATTGTTTAGTTCTGTCCATTAGAGAAATCATTATGAGTAAGCAATTACAAGTTGGTAATACATGGATAGAACAATGAGCAAGTACTAGAAAGAGTAGCAGTCAAGGAAAGCACCTCACAACACAGTAATATGTCCAAACAAAATGTACTGGCCAAAGTCCAACCATGATAAGAGAGTTCCCAATTGTTATTATTGCGCATACCAATGGACAAAAGATGACACCTGAAGTGATTGGCAGTTTGAACAATGGTAAGTAAGGCTCACAATCATACTCCTCACACAGAATGCTACACTTAATTCTCTTCAGATATTGTAAGCTTGACATACAAGGAGCTATTACATATTCCGTAGTGGAAAATGAAACAAGCATAAAAGCAATTTAAATTCCTTCGTTTTGCCTTGAATGTGTCAAAGTTGACCTTAACAAATCTATATTGTAACTTGCTTGTCATTCAAACAGAGTCCTCTCTTTCTTTTAGGTTTCAAAATTCTGTGTTTCTACAATATTGCATCATTAATAAATCTATAAGATTAATCAGCAACAAAACATTGGATTTTTAAGTATTTCCCCTTATTTATAAGAAAAGATAATTGAAACATGATTTAAAGTGTGTTGGACTGGGATTGATTTAATAAAAACGAATAATTTGTCAACAAATATATGTCAGAAGGGAACACGTGGAAAACAGCATGCTAAACAACCCCTGACATCCCCGAATAAATGTCACAGCAAAATCAGTGATTTCTTATCAAATTGTAATTATGAAAAAAATTGCAAAGATAGTAGTATTGAAATTTCTAAATAATAGCCTAAAAATTAGTCCTATTGTGTTCAACTTCAACTTGTAAATTCCCCAGTAAATCATACAAAGAAAATCCAAAAGAACACAGAACAGAGGCATTGTCACTCACCTTTGAGGTTGCCTAGAATAAGAAGTCCAATAAAGAAAGGAAGAAAGCGGATGAAGGTCAACAATGAAGCACAAAATCCCGTAGGAGGTTCCATTTACTCAGATCTCGGCAAAAGGACACTACAAGGTCCCAAATCACTACCCTCGATTAGAAAAGATCCAGACTTTAACCTTCTCTAAGAGCATATAAAAGGTTGAAAACCAAATACCCAGAAACTAAAAACCAGTTTCCTGCAAGCACAACGAGATAAACTTGCACAAAAACTCAAATTTGTTCTTCACTCTGCTCCTAATGGCCAAAGATACTGAAAAACAATAAGTGGGTCACCCTGAGTCCCCACACTTGGTTTCTGCCCTGTAAAGGGTACAGGGGAATTGTATTGTATTTTTGTGAGACAGTTGAAAACACTTGTTAAGGCTGAAAAGTCAGATGAAAATGGAGCGGTTAATATATGTGTCATATAAAAAGAATCAGCAGCACCACATAATGCTTAGCCAAAAATCCTCATATCTCTGATTAATTTGCACTTTCCCCCTGCTATTTCAGGATATTATTATTCTTTTGTGCTTGTGTGAATCTGTCTGTGCTGTTGCTGTACTTCCATCTTTTTTACGGAGACCCTTTTTTGAAATCAAGCCAGCGAGGTAAACTTTGTAACGGATTATTACAGTATTTTTAAAATAAAAAAATAATATTAGATAATATTTAATTATTGTCATTAAAAAAAGATAATATTTAATTATAAAAATATATAAAAATTTTATACATCATTTTTAAAATTATAAAAAATTTATGAAAATAAATTATAAATCAAGATGTACTACTATTTTGTGTCTATTAATCTATTATGATGTATTAAAATATAAATTTATAAGGGTAAAATAATTGCTACCAAAAAATAAGGCTAAAATATTTTTTTATTAACATATTCCTAAACTCTAACATACTCTTTAGTTAGAGGGATTTGGGGAGAAGGGAAGAGAGATTTTAAAAATGTTTTTATGTTTGGTTTCAACTTTTTAGGAGGGGATGAGGTCAAAAACCCTTCTTATACTATTTTTTGTTCTCCTCCAATAATGATGTGATTTGGGGGAGAAAGGAAGAGAGATTTTAAAAATGTTTTTATGTTTGGTTTCAACTTTTTAGGAGGGGATGAGGTCAAAATCCCTCCTTATACTATTTTTTGTTCCCCTCCAATAATGATGGGATTTCGAGGAGAGGGGGAGTTTAAAATTAAATAATAAAAAAGACTCAAATACCTCTTTGGTCATATTAATAAAACTAAGTGTTATAAAACAAGGTAAATAAAATTTTTATTTTATTTTTTCTTCCCCTTGTAAATCAAACAAGTACGGGATAATTCTCCCTCCCTTTTCTATTTTGGGAATGTGGAGATAAGGGGAAGTGAAGTCTGGGAGGAAATGAAGGGGAGAAGGAGAAAGACTATAAGGTACGTTTGGTTTACAATTGAATAAAATTGATTCTAGAAATGAATAGTTAAGATGGATGATGCACGCTTTACGAAATATATTGAATGGAAGTGATTTAAAATCATTTTTCAAAACCATGATTTTGTTCCACTAGAATTTAAAACAAACAGGCTATATATAAATTATTTGATACAATAATGTTAAATGTACATAACACAATACATACCACATTTATACCGCTATGTTCGTTGCTTCGTCTTTTAGCGCATTTTTTCTTTAGCCCCCTTTTTTATGAGCCTTTTTTTAAAAAGAATAGTTTTTATTTTTTTTATTTTTTTATTATATTTATTTTATTTATTTATCTCATTAAATAAAAATATAGATAAAAAATACAATAAATGATCACATAAAACTTGTGTTAATCATTCATGTTAGCACGAGGTTAATTATGTGTTCAGAAACGGTGATCATATTAAAAAAATAAGGTTAATGGTGTTTCCGTTTGTGGTTAATAGAATAGGATTTTGGTTAATTGATTTTGTGATGTTAATTGCAACTCATGTTAACACGAGGTTAATTATGTGGCCAGAAACGGTGAACATATTTAAAAATGAGGTTAATGGTGTATCCATATGTGGTTAACATAATAAGATTTTTGGTTAATTGATTTTGTGAGGTTAATTGCAACTACTGTTAACACGAGGTTAATTATGTGTCCAGAAACATTTTTCGGGGGCGGTGAGAAGCCTTAACTGTGACTAAGCCCCGAATAGGATTGCCCTTGGCAATAAGGGATACCTATGGTTTACATCAAAAAAATTATGTGTCCGGATACGGTGAACATATTAAAAATGAGGTTAATGGTGTATCCATTTGTGGTTAATAAATATGATTTTTGGTTAATTGATTTTGTAAGGTTAATTGCATCTGCTGTTAACACGAGGTTAATTATGTCTCCAGAAACGGTGAACATATTTTTAAATGAGGTTAATGGTGTATACATTGACAGTTAACAGAGTAAGATATTTGGTTAATTGAATTTGAGTTAATTGTGTGCACAAAACGGTAAATGAAGTAGTATATTTGGTTAATAAATTAAAAAAAAATAAAAACTATTTTTCAAAAAAAACCAAAAGACTCAAAAAAAAAAAGGACAAGCGGGGAAAATGACAAAACTGGCATAGTGCCTCCCGGTGTACAAAAGCGAGAGGCACTATGTTATGTACATGTATCATTGTTGTATTTGATATTGTCAAAACACATAAGGGGATAGTATCCTACCGCCCCCCTCCTAATCAATCCCCTAAAATTTTTCTTTCTAAAAAGAAATGAAGTTTTTTTGTTGTGACATGTCAAGCTAAAATATTGTCACATAACAAACACTAATACGCAATATTTTAGCTTGTCACGTCATTAATAAATATATTTTTTAAAATTGTTGGTTTGAATCTATCATATTTTGGAATCATGCAACTTTAATCGCTCTTCTTAACACTGTTAACTTTAACGATGACGTGGCAAGCACATTTTTGTGTTAGTTTATCCATTCAATTTTAATGAACATGATTTGACAATTAAATAACACATCAACCCATCCAGTCATATTTTATTTAGGATTTTATTAAATTAAAATAGAGTGGGTGAATTAAAACCCTGAATAAATGAATATAAGTACTATTTTATAATTAAAACCATTCAAATAATAAATATTATATAAGAGAATATATTTAAATAACTATAAATTATATTTATAAATTTATAATATGATATTTATTCTTAATCTTATCATATTTTTTTATTATAAATATACATATTTTAATTAATTATTATTATTTTTTCATTTTATAATTACATATAATATTTAAGAAAAATAATTGTTACCGGTTCGACCATGGTTGAACCAATGACTTAACAATTTAATTACCGGTCCGATTTTTAAAACATTACTAGGAATTTATTATCATCAAAATCATGGCACCTGTCGAGAATATATATATATATATATATATATATATGTTCTGGGATAGTTACAAGACTACATATCCGACATAGACAAAGGATCAGGCATTCCGAGTTAAAGGACCGACATCGGATTACTACCGATATATGAATATCAAAGTTGAGAGCAAGTCAAAAGGATATAGCTCCGGGATCAGATCCGAGATATCACTTCGATAAGAAAGATCTCCTGCCGAGTATATGACTCCGATATGACATGTCGGGAAATACTATATTTTCGTGATAGATATCCGCGCGTGAGAACATTCTCGAGGAGGCGCGTAGGCCCGTAATTCACGGAAGCGGTTACATCTGTAACTGAATTTCCCGCCTAAAATCTCTTATAAATAACGAGGATCACAAGATTTTCAGGTACACTTTCTTTCATTTTTACATACACTGTACTATCAGAATCCTCACTTACGTTAAGCATCGGAGTCCCTGCAGGTACACCCTGCCCCTCCGTGGCTTCACCACTTTCTCCGCCGTCAGCCATCGTCCAACATCGTTGTTGTCCAGTGTAGAGTTTCTGGAAGATCATTGGAAGATCATTGGCGCCGTCTGTGGGAACGACATTTTCGTTCTTTATTTCGTTATTTCATCACTCAGATCTCCAAGCTCTCTGACTCGACTTTCAATCATTAACAATGGTGGCAACTAGGAGCACTCAGTCACAAGCCGGAGGAGAAGGAACTATACCTCTCATGACTTCAACCGCAACACCAGCAACGCACTCTTCAGCGGCAGCGATGGTATCAGCATTAGCCGGAATGCATTCACCGCCAGCTGACGCTGCAGGCACAAGGAATGCTTCATTGACTCAAGGGAACCATGGCTCACCTTCCTCACCACGCAATCAACCATCTTGCGGTGAACTTCTCGGTTTCATCTGTCGTCAAGGTGAAATGCTGGAATCATTCGCTCGACGCCTTGAGACGGTAGAAACCGAATGCCGCATGGAAAATGCACACCGCCATATAGCTAATGAGAAGGCAACTAATGAAAAATCAGCTAACGAGAAGGCAGCTAAGGGAAGAACGGCTTCTGAACGTCGTGCCACTCACTGTCAGCCTTCACCCCAAGAGGAACAGCAACAACAAGGTCGGGGTCTATCTCCAGCTCCAACTCATCGCTCACCGCGAATATCAGTGCAATCTGTACACTCCAATTCACCTCCACCACAGAGGACGATTCCGGCGAATAATGAGTCGAGACTCATGGCAGATGATGAAGAAGTAATACAGGTCGTCCTACCTTTCTCTGAATGCATCATGTTGTTTCCTATCAATAAGAGATTTGAAAAGGTTCCAGTTCCAAAATTATATGACGGAACCGGGGACCCCTTGGAACACTTGGATGTCTATGAATCCTCCATGTCCATTAGAAACGCGTCGGGCCCGATCATGTGTAGAGTATTCCCATTATCTCTGAAGAAAACCGCCTTGCGATGGTTCCAGACGCTCCCACCAAGATCCATAAACACTTGGGCCGACTTGAGAGCCAAGTTTATTACTAGCTTCACGACTAGTAAAGTTCAGCCGAAAACGGAGGCTTCGTTGAAGCATATTAGACAAGGGCCTTCGGAATCTCTCCTGTAGGAACACAGGGAAGCACTAGAAGGGGGGTTGAATAGTGTTTCTAATTATTTTAGAAAGCTTTTCGCAAACAGGTTCTCAAAACAGTATTTCAGACAGGCTTTTGTAGGGCTGTCTGAAGTTTTCAGACGGTTTGTAAAAATTGTTTTTAAAAGATGTTTTGTACCTTTTAAAATATTAGATTAATTACTCAGACCCCTTTATTAGTTTAAACTGAATTTACAAGAGATAAGGGTAAGAAAACTTAGCCACAAAATTTATCCTGGTTCACTCACTACCACTTGTGAGATACGTCCAGTCCCAATGCCAACTAGCAATTGGATTTTCACTTAATCTCTCAAGATTACAAGTATTCTTTTACAGTCAAGCCTCTCCAGGCTCTACAACCCAAGTATTCTTTTTCAGACAAGCCTCTCCAGGCTCAACAACCAAGTATTCTTTTACAGACAAGCCTCTCCAGGCTCAAAAATTACAAATGAGAGAAAATGCTTAAGCTCACAAACTATATCAGTTTTGAGACTTAAACAGTTACAGATTGTACAGAAATTACTGAGGTATGCTCAGAATAAAACAATATGTGTGTACAAAGATAAAAATATTTATCAGAGTGTTGCAGCGAAAAACTTGCAGAGTTTTTGTTCTTTTTCAATTCTTCTCCCTTGTTGATGGTCTTCAAGGATGGGGGTATTTATACCCAAATATTAGTCCGTTGGAGAAAACCACCGTTTGTGAAAAACATGAAATCCGTTGTGAGACAACCTGTTGTATGCACAGAATATTCTCTGACAAATCTGACACATTACAGTTTTTGCTCCTGCCAAAAAGCTGCTATTTGTTGTTGCTGCAATGGCTGCGTAGCAGAAGACACGTTGTGGCAGAGAACGTGCTTGAAATGCAACAAGGAGTGCCAGCTGTTGGAGCAAAGATCGTGCGTAGTACAACAGTACTTCAAACGGGTCTTCACAACTTTAGACAACATAAGCCACGTCATCAAGTTACTTCAGACGACTTTGAAGCTTCAGACGGGGTGCACTGCTTCAGACAACTCTTGCTTCTTCAGACAGTTTCACCACTTAGAAATGCTTGTGATGGCTCTTTGCTGAAATCATAGACAAATGGTTTAGATATATATATGTGTCTATGATGAATATTCTAAGTTAAATTTGTTAACCATTAAAACTTGGGAATATATCTGTCTTAAAACATCATAAACCTCTTTATGATATTTTTGAGACTCAACATCTCCGAGATTACATCAGCAAGTTCACCAAAGGAGCACTGTTGGTACAAGAACTTCAACCCGGCGTGCAACTAATGTTGGCCAAGGATGGCCTCATTCCTCATTCTCCTTTTTGGATTGACTTATCCAAGAGAAAACCTAGCAGCATGGAAGAACTGTTATGTCAAGTTGAAGAATATATTAGCCTCGAGGACGAGGAGTTGGCACTCAAAGTGAAAGAAACCAATCTCAGCCAGATACAAAAGGATCAGGGGCAGAAAAACAAGGGGACAAAGCAAGATAATAAAGGTGATAAGGAGGTACTAGGTCGTTACACATCTTATACACCTCTGAACCAACCTAGAGGAAAGATTTTCAATGAGATACTCAACGTGGAAATGTATGAGGCTGGAATGCGTAGGCCCCGACCTCAAAAAGTCGAGCCTGGAACAGATAAATCAAAATACTGTTGATTTCACAAATCCCAAGGGCATGATACAGATCAATGCCTTCATTTGAAGGACGCCATTGAGGAACTTATTCGACGTGGCAAGTTGAACAGATTCAAGAAGGACTCTGGAGGCACATCACAGCATGAAAACCCGGATAATCGGAGGGATGAATACAAAAGTGAAGATCGCCGACATGAATCAAGCAGACATGAACACAACAAGTCTAGGACCAGGTAACCCCGACCTGAGAGATCCAGTTCTCGGAGACCATCCCGAGATCGATCTCCGCCGAGTAGTTCACACATGGAACAAAGAGAACAATCCCGGCAAAGGACACCACCACAGGAAGGACCATCTTCCTCTAAACACCCAGTCATATACGTCATTGCCGGCGGATTTACAGGGGGAGGAGAATCCAGTAATTCAAGGAAAAGGCATCTTAAAGAAGTAATGTCAGCTTCAACTTCATCTCGGCCTTCACATGGCGGACCAAAGAGGAAACTACCCCCTTTAACTTTCTCTGATGACGACTATGGCAATGTTATTCCAGGACATGACGACCCTATGCTCATTAAGGTCATAATGGCTAATCATGAAGTAAGAAGGGTATTCATTGATCAAGGAAGTTCAGCAGGCGTATTGTTCTTGAAGACATTTCACCTCCTCCACATTCCCCAATCGGATCTTTTTCCTTATAAAGGAGCAGACCTGATTGGCTTCACGGGGGATAAGATTCAACCTGCTGGCTATGTGGAGCTATTAGTGACTTTTGGACAATTACCATTGTCAAAAACGGTCAAGGTCCGTTTCTTAGTGGTTGATTGTCCTACAACATACAATGCAATCCTCGGGAGGCCCACGCTGAACGCCATTGGGGCAATTATTTCAACTAACCATTTGACGATGAAATTCTGGAGTGACGAGGGTGAGGTTATCAGCATCCATGGAGATCAAGTCATGGCACGATCCTGTTATAAAGAATCCTTGAAGATTTCGAAGCCGGACAAATCCATCATACAAGAAGATAAAGTTGAAAAATATCCATCATCCCCCGGGGTTTTGTTAACGGATTTGGACGTAAGAGAAGACTTCACCGAAACGAGACCTATTCCGGATGGGGAACTCAGATCACTCCAAATCGGCACAACCCCAGAACAAGCAGTACAAGTCGGTTGTGACCTATCCCCAGAAGTTGAGGAAGAGTTATGTGCACTCATTCGCCAGAATGCAGATCTGTTTGCATGGACTGTAGCTGACATGCCAGGCTTAGATCCCGATGTCATTTGTCACGCCTCTCAGTAGACCCAAAGGCCAAGCCAATGGAACAAAGACGACGAAAAATGTCGGCAGACAGAGCGGATGCGGCAAAGCAACAAGTGTCGGAGCTTTTAGATGCCGGATTCATATGTGAAGTTAAATACACAACTTGGCTATCTAATGTAGTTCTAGTTAAAAATCCGAATGGAAAGTGGCGAATGTGTGTAAATTACACTAATCTGAATAAAGCATGTCCTAAAGATTCTTACCCTCTGCCTAACATCGATCGACTGGTCGATAAATCATCTGGCTATCAACTCTTATAATTTATGGATTCATATTTCAGATATAATCAGATCCCGATGTACCCTCCTGATCAAGAAAAAACAAAGTTCATGACTGAAGGAGCAAATTATTGTTATCGGATGATGCCATTCGGGCTGAAAAATGTCGAAGCAACATACCAAAGGATGATGAACACAGTGGTCCGAGATCAAATCGGGAGAGTAGTCGAAGTATATGTCGACGATATGATCGCAAAAAGTACATCGGATGAAAATCACGTTCGAGACCTTGGAGAAGTTTTTGGACAACTCCGCCGTTACAATATGCGTCTAAATCCGAAGAAGTGTACCTTCGGTGTCCGGGCGGGAAAGTTTCTCGGATTCATGCTCACTGAACGTGGCGTAGAAACTAATCCTGACAAATGTCGAGCAGTACTTGACATGAAGAGCCCGACATCAGTAAAAGAAGTCCAACAGTTGACAGTTAACAAGATTTATCTCGAGATCGGCATCTCGAGCACTTCCCTTCTTTCGCCTTTTGAAAAAAGGAAGGTCTTTTGTCTGGGAAGAGGAATGTGAAGAAGCTTTTCTTCAAATGAAGATGATACTGACTTCACCTCCCGTATTGTCAAAGCCAGCCCCAGGTGAAATCTTATACTTATACCTGTCAGTTGCAGATGAAGCCATTGCCGCGGTATTAATCCGAGAAGTTGAAGGCTCCCAACTCCCAGTTTTCTTTGTTAGCAAAGCATTGCAAGGACCTGAACTTAGATACCCCAAAGTTGAAAAGATCGCACTGACGCTGATCATGGCAGCTCGCCGACTTCGCCAATATTTTCAAGCACATCAGATTATAGTAAGGACTAACCAACCCATTAGGCAAGTCCTGCACTAACCTGATCTAGATGGCAGAATGGTATCTTGGGCCGTAGAGTTGTCTGAGTTCGGAATATCATATGAACCTCGACAAGCAATCAAAGCACAAGCCTTATTAGACTTCATTGCAGAATTGACCTCGGTGCAATGTGTTTCTGACGATTGCTAGGAAATACATGTCGATGGGTCTTCAAATCCTAAAGGAAGTGGAGCCGACATACTCTTAGAAAATGCACAATGGGTGATCCTAGAGCATTCACTGAGTCTCTCATTTCCAACTTCGAACAATCAAGTTGAATATGAAGCCGTGATAGCTGGATTGCAGATGGCATCTGAAATTAGAGCAAGGCGTGTCCGTGTTCACAGCGATTCCCAATTGGTTGTGTCCCAAGTCAATGGGGACTACCAGGTCAAGGACCCACTACTTGAAAAATATTTGCAGGTAGTTAAAGATTTATGTAGCAGATTCGTTGAGTTCGAGATTAACCACATCCCTAGAGAAAGAAACTCCAGAGCCGACGTACTTTCTAAACTTGCAAGTACGAGAACATCCGGAAATAATAAATCCGTGATCCAAGAAATTATCTCAACACCTACAATTGTGATGGAAATTGATGATGAAGGATGCTGGTACACAGATGTCCAGAATTATTTACAGTATGGTGTCTTGCCCAACAAAGTCGAAGATGCAAGACGGATCCAGAGACAAGCTGCTAGATATTGCTTTGTTGACGGAGTCCTTTACAGGAGGGGTTTGGCACAACCTTTAATGAAGTGCATCTCGGGGAATCTGGTCGAATATGTCATGGCCGAAGTTCATGCAGGTGTTTGTGGGCATCATCTCGGAGGACATTCTCTGTCTAGGAAAATCCTGAGGGCCGGATATTATTGGTCGACAATGGAAGCCGATTGTATGAAGTATGTTAAGAAATGTTCGCCATGCCAAAGGCACGCCGACATCCGCAGGGCACCTGCTGAACCTTTGTGGTCGATTTTAGCTCCCTGGCCATTTTCCTGGTGGGGAATCGATATTCTCGGCCCCTTTCCAATTGCCCCAGGGTAGCTCAAGTTTTGGCGATAGCGGTTGATTATTTTACCAAGTGGATTGAAGTACAACCACTAGCCAAGATCACAGCAAAGAATCTTTCAAAGTTCGTTTATCGATTCATCATCTGCAGATTTGGAATTCCCAATACTATGGTGTCTGATAACGGAACTCAATTCACTGATAAGGGATTTCGAGGAATGATGTCGGATTTCACATAAATCATATATTCTCGTTGGTAGAGCATCCACAAACTAATGGACAGGCGGAAGCAGCTAATAAAGTGATACTCAAAGGGTTAAGGAAGCGACTTGAATCCGCGAAAGGACTCTGGGCCGAACAGCTGCCCAATGTACTTTGGGCTTATCACACAACACCCCATTCAACCACCGGAGAAACGCCTTTCAGACTAGCATATGGCGTAGACGCTGTAATTCCTGTTGAAGTCGGAGAACAGAGTTTTCGGCTTCAAGCATATGACTCGGAATTTAATGAAGACAGAATGCGAGAAGAGTTGGACTTAATAAAAGAAGTCCGAGAAAGGGCACCAATTCGAGAAGCAGCCATTAAGTCACAATCGGCAAGGCGCCGAGATAAAATTGTTGTCCCTCGATCTTTCGAAGTCGGAGATTTGGTCTTAAGAAGAGCCGACGTCGGCAATAAAAATGCAGCTCAAGGAAAATTAGCAGAAAATTGGGAAGGTCCATATCGGGTTACCTCCAAAACTGGAACGGGTGCATATCAGTTAGAAACATTACCCGATATAGCAATACCTCGAACCTGGAATGCGGATAAACTCCGTAGATATTTTAGTTGATCATTGCAAAACTGCTTTGATGTAACTGATTGATCGCAGATAAATAAATTTGATGATTAGCCGACAACAATCTCCAATTTCTTTTCGAGCATCTCGGGCTTATCCCCTCGACACGTCGGATTATTTTAATGCATCGAGGATACGCTCCTCGAGCATCTCGGGCTTAGCCCCTCGACACGTCGGATTATTTTAATGCGTCGAGGATACGCTCTTCGAGCATTTCGGGCTTAGCCCTTCGACAAATCGAATTAACTTAAAGATTCAAGGACACGCTGCTCGATCATTTCGGAATCATACCAAGATGGATAAACTTGAAATTTTCATAAATAACATCCATAGTTAAAACCAAGTTAAACGATGTTCAACAAAATAGTAAATTACAAGTGTAACCGGCATTCCGGTTCTTCATTCCTCAATTGCCACCATTATCCTCTACTCAGCTTCTTCTTCCCCATCTCCATAAAGCTTTGGAGTAGATGGTTCTTTGTCGCTCGGAACAGTCTTTACATTACCATCTGAAAACACGTTGTACCATTTTCCATCTTCAACGGTACATATGGTAGACATACCCCGGGTGTTCAGTTCAACGGAGGGATTTAAAATTTTCATTTGTTTGATAGCTTCATAGAAGTATAAAGCGGATGCATTTATCCACAACTTCTCAGCTTGCTCCTTGGCGGCGATTTCCTCGGCCAATTTATCTTCCAACTCCCTCACTCTTTCTTTCAAATTGTCAGCTTCAGTCTGAGCAAGCTTTGCAGCTTCAGATGACGACTTGGCCTTCTCTTGAATTGATTTAAGCTCAGTTGAAACTGACTCAGCCTTCTTCACGGCTTCATCCTTTGTCGTAGTAAGGGATTTGACTTGCTCAGCCAAAGCAAGATTCTCTTCATATAACTTATCTTT
Source organism: Sesbania bispinosa (assembly GCA_026901365.1). Taxonomy (NCBI): domain Eukaryota; kingdom Viridiplantae; phylum Streptophyta; class Magnoliopsida; order Fabales; family Fabaceae; genus Sesbania; species Sesbania bispinosa. Next base: position 844,192 of record QLOH01000329.1, read on the forward strand.
TTCTGAAGTCAGAAGTTGAACTTTAGTAATCGCCTCCTGCATCTTCAGCTCATCTACCTCCAACTTAGCAGTAACCTTCTACAATTCATCTTTCAGAGGTAGAAGAGCGTTGAGATCACGGACCGATCTAGCAAAGACATCATCGCAAATCTCATCGCCCAACTGGTAGCATGATTCATGAAATCGGAGATCTCTGTATCCGACTTATCCTTAAAAAGAGTTTCGGCTTGAATAGCCAAGTACCTCCGAACCTCTTCTTTGGTCATGTTTGATGTCGGCATAGTACCACCGCTTGACCCTTCGACATGTGCCTTTCCTTTTCTATCTGGAGTAAGCCGAGAAGAGGAAGACCCTTTGGATTGATTCTCAGACGGAATTGCTTCCGAAGGTTTGAAGAAATGGGTATTACCAATCTTAGGTCCCGAGGTGGTCAGCCGCGGTCGTTTTATCCTATCTTGATCAGCAACTTGAACAAGGTTGACACCAGCTTCCTCTTCTTTCTTGGCTTCCAAAGCCTGCTTCTTCAATAGTTTTTCGGCGAGTTTAGCTCTCTGCTTGGCTTCCATTTTCTCTGCAAAATAAACAAAAGTTAAAATATAAACAAATACTTCTATACAATATTTGGTTGAGGTAATTACCTATAGATTGCCGAGTTGTTTCTCCGTCCTCAGCAATAACTTCATGGCTCGACAAATGCCCAAAGTCCCTAACAAACTTCTTAATGATGTCAACTGCTCGTTTCTCATCTTGGGATAACTCTTTATACTCGACAACATATTCTTTAGATATCCTTTGGAAATGGCTATCACTCCAATAGGGATATATCATCGCCCGACCATCTTTTCCGAGGATATTTTGTCGAGCCTCATTCATCGGTTTGCAGAAAACAAACTTGTCCTTAAAATTCTTGTAAGATTCCTGGCAAAGCTTAAAGATCTTACCGCCAACACCAGCACGAAGAGATAACCAGGAATATCGGTTTGGCCCATCCTTTTGTACTAGTGGCCGGAAGAAATGGAAAAAGATGTTGGAATTAAGTTTGAGCTTCAACCCGTGACACAAGATCATGAAACTCCTAATGAAAGCCCAACTATTGGGGTGTAATTGCGAGGGGGCACCCTTCAAATGGTGAAGAACTTCTAACTCAAACCAATTAAAAGGTAACCAAAAACCGAGGTCATCGAAGACAGTCTTGTACATCGGGATGAACAAATTCTCCCCCAAGTCGCCCTGGGAGCATATCCGATCATCTTCTCCGGGAACCACCAAACTCCAATTCTTCTCGTTGCCCGGTTCCACCCATTCTACATCCTGGAATCCTAACTCTAGAGCCTCTAAGGAGCTGTATATGCTGGAAGTCCCAAGTGCTTCCGTGTCTACCCATGTTAGATTCAACAATGTTGGCGGTACTGGATAATTCACGACAGGGAAGGTGTAAATCTTCCGCTTTCCCATCTCGGACCTGTCCAAAAGTCCTAAGTTAAATTAATGCATTGAGATGATGAATCAATTACGAGATCAACAAGGTTAATCCCAGATGACTCAGTGAAAAAAACACCCCGAATAACCCCATCTCTTAAGAATATGAGCAGTTCCTTCAACTGAATCACAGGAAATGATGGAGTTAGAAACTCCTGGAACTCATCTCCGCTTATGAACAAGATCAGGGATACTAGGATCCTCAGATTCATCTAATACGGTAATACATTGACGTTTCCTTTCTATACTAAGAGCTTTAGACCTAGCCCTAGTCATCACCATATTCTAAATTACGGGAAAAAGAAACGACAGAAGGTTACTTGGAACAATTCTTCGCGAGAGATCTTTAAATTCTTCGTAAAGTTCCGCAATCCCAAAGTTCATGCAAAGTTGGACCCCAGATCAGAGAAGCAAGAAAAAGGGGGCACAGAAAAACGGAAGCTTGACGAAAATGGAGTAGAGAAGAGACCCTCCAAGACCTACGAGAAACTTCGTGAAACTGAGAAATGAAAAGGTTCTTAATGCTGACAGTTAATATACCTCCAACCAACGGTCCAGATTTTAACAGCTAAAAAAGCCCATGGGCCCAAATGCGTAAGATCTTGACACCTGTCACGTTAATTTTAAATTCTTTATATAAATTGAAAATTAGGAAAATCAAGCGACGCGACCTCGGAGACACCATGGATTTTAAGCGGGAAGTCCCAAAATTCAAATATCATCTCGGTTAGCCTTCACTAAAGTAAGACGCTTCAAGTCGAATAATTCATTAAGATTTAATCGACTTGGGGGGCAACTGTTCTAGGATAGTTACAAGGCTACATATCCGACATAGACAAAGGATCAGACATTCCGAGTTAAAGGACCGACATCGGATTACTACCGATATATGAATATCAAAGTTGAGAGCAAGTCAAAAGGATATAGCTCCGAGGATCAGATCCGAGATATCACTTCGATAAGAATAGATCTCCTGCCGAGTATATGACTCCGATATGACATGTCGGGAAATACTATATTTTCGTGATAGATATCTGCACGTGAGAACATTCTCGAGGAGGCGCGTAGGTCCGTAATTCACAGAAGCGGTTACATCTGTAACTGAATTTCCCGCCTAAAATCTCTTATAAATAACGAGGATCACAGGCTTTTCAATATATATATTATGATCTAAATTCTTCAAAATTTTGTCTTTTAAATAATCAAAACACGTAAAATAAGGAATATATATTTAATTAAGTGGATATGGGTATAATGTATATTATTAATAATAAAACATCACACTCATTATTATGGTATAGATTATTCAATTAATTAATGTAAAAAAATATTAAAAAAAGCATTGTAAGAAAACATACATGATCAATTACACACACATATAACTTAATTTTTTTGTGAATTATTTTAATTAGTATTTTTTATAATTTATTTTAATTTTTAATAAAATGTTTTATCACTAAAACATTAATAAGAAATTAAAATTTATAAAAAATCCACTATTATTATTGCCTAATATTATACATTTGTCTAGAAAATAAAAATATAATTTATATGATAAAATTAATGTAAATCTCTTTTTATTTTACATTAATTATTCACTTAAATCAAACACTTACAACTCAATAAGTTAATTTATCACCTTCCAATTAGTTTATCAGGTAGTTTCACTAAATATAATCCGTCTTATTCTAACTAATCTTCTACTATACAATTTTAGCCAATAATACATGCATAATATATAAATTTACACAATAATATAAAATAAACATAAATTATATATACATATAATTTTGAAAAAAGAAAAGTTTGATGGGGATGCCCCCTCATTCCCAAAGACGCTTCGACCTGTCTTTATCCAATTTATATGAATTCCATATGTGTCTATATGTCATCATGTTATAAAAATATCCTTTCATATTTGAAATATGTCGATAAACATCCATATTGTTAAAATTGAGTCTGAACAAGGAAACAACTTTGATAACTCATTATATCATGAAATAGGTGACACTACAAAATTAAAAAAAAAAATAATTGGGGAGGGAGAATGTAATTGATGGGAACACTTTAACTGAGATATCCTGCTTTATTATAAAAATATAAATTATAAATTTATTATATATTTTACTTTTATATTTAGAGTTTAATATATATACACTCACAGTGTAAAGTAATTTTACACAGACATCCAATGATGCATTGCCACATCATTTATTAAATTTAATAACACATGTGGTGTCACATTCATTAAATGATGTGATGACAAACCATTGGATGTGTGTATAAAATTTCTTTACACTGACCGTGTATACTAATTAAATCCTTATATTTATATGTTAATTTTTGTATAATATACATTATATGACCCATGCTTAACACGGGTCCCGACTAATAATAAGTCAAAAGAGTGTCGGTGAAAGAATAAAATAGAAAAACCAAACACCGAATAAAAAGTTATATTTTGTATATGCCAAAACCCAAAATGAGTCCAACTTGAGTTTTAAGTAGAAGAGAGAGAAGCAGTATTTTGACCAAATTCAATGATACTTATAATCAATGGATGGACTACAGTCATTTTTCCCTATGGTCACTGCATTCAACAGATTTGGACCGTCTGATAGAGACTGAGATATTTAAAAAATCATCTCGACCTCTAAATTGTCTGATGGAGTCCGATCTCCATCGGACGGTCCGGATTTGTTGACTGCACTACACACAATCCGAATTCATAATCAATGATACTTATAAGTGAATCGAAATAAAATTTAATTATGGGGAATCGCTTTTCTAACAAGTTTCAAATTTCAATAATTGGTGGGGCAGGTTAGGTAACAACGTTGGACAGAAGTAACAATTCAATGTTGAGAAAATATAGTAATTCTTTTTCGCACATACATTGAGAATGTGATAATTGATAAACGAATTGTGCTCGTTGCTCAAAGTTACGGTAATAATTTTTTATTTGATAAGGATTATTTATTTTTTAAAAGTGCAACGTATAACAAGAGTAATGATTTGATGTACACCCGAACACTATCACAGACGGGTGTGTTAAAAGTAATAGATATAGCGAGGAATATATTAATTCTGTTTTTTTATACTTTATTTTCTATATTTTTCTTTACGTTTTTTCTTTCTTTAATTACAATACTTAATTATTTCATCTTTCAATTTTTCTATTTTGTTTTATTTTTTTCTCCTTCCATCTATCCCACCCGACTATTTTTGTATCAATAACATTTTTTGTTGCATACAACTTAATTGAGGTGTACTATATAAATGACTACTCTTTTCATGTGGTTGCTGACAAACAAATGAACAATGGTCAAATATAGTAGCAGCCTAGCACATGCGTCTAATTGTTAAATACTATTCATTTCATTTCCTCTTACATTAATTACTTTTGTAACAAAAATATTTTCATTAATAAAGATGAATGAATAATTAATTAATAGAGAAAATAATCGAGACAATAAAATAATTACGTAAAAAGAGAAATATATATCAATAAATTTAAGGTTAAATTTGGAAAAATATATGCATTTTTTATAAAATTATTTTCACCAAGTAAATTAACTAATCTTGATTTTGGATAGAGTAATTTGAAATTACTATATTTTATATGTTATAGTAGAAGATAGAATTTCAAATAATAAATATAAGAGATTTTTATGATAAATATGAGTAATTTCAAATGACACATATTGAGAGAGAGAATCTCAACATTTATGTGTCATGTTTAATTTTTTAGATCTCATACTTACACTTCACTCAATATTTTTTATTATAATTTTGAGAATACTAAAATATTCCATCCAAATACATAATGTTTCCTTGATTATTGTAAAATGATTAAAAAAATCATAGCTAGGGCAGGTAAGGTAATAAATATATGCTAGCAGGATCGGGAGACATGTGCAATATTTCACGGTTGGAAGACAGCCAGAGCCAGGTATGTTTTAATGGTTAAACGATCCTACTTATCGCTAAACTAATCTTTGTTCGGCTTTCTTAATTAGTTCTTTAATCGGTAGTACAAAATATTGTTTCATTTACAGTTTTTATATACGAATTGTTCTTCATCAATAGGTTATGTTACTGAAATTAATTAGTACTTACATTTTACATATGATTTGTGGAATATAAATTAAGTAGGCTTATGCTGAATTTATATATATGCTCCTCTACTACTGCTTATGAGAGGCATGATTTGTCTATTAATTAAGTGCCTCTTTAATTAATTAAATATTTATCGAATTAAATCATAAATTTAATATGTAGATGGAAAATATTACAATTTACTCCAAACAACATTGTAATGAATCAAAAGTAAATTACTTGATCCAAAAAATATAAAGTATAATCCAAAGGACAAAATGTATATAAAATTTCTTACATTTTTACTATTGAGTTTTTAAATTAAATAAAGACATGTGAATATATAGTTTTTTAAAATTCAGAAACATAATTTTATTAAAGGCTAATAAATATATATCCCCTCTCTAAACATAGTTGTACGTAGTAGCATTTAATTAAATTTAGAGAAAAAGTATACATGTGCCATTATTTAATTTAAAAATGCAATGATAAGGATATAAACAACTTGACCTAAACTTATTTTTCCTAATCCAAATTGAAAGATTAAATACATTATATTACAAATTAAATAACTTAAGGCTATCTTAATTTTATTGGAAATAAATACTATAAAAACATACACTTTCATATAAAATTCCATTATGATGTGATGTAAATATTTACTCTTGCAATTTAAATGTGAATATATTTTCAATCAATTAGTTTTAATCTCAAGCTCATGTTAATATTTACTCATAATTTAAATACTAATAACATTTCTCCTTAATTTAAATATCAATATATTTTCATGTAAAGTTTAGAACCTTATGTGAGGTAAATATCCTACGTACCTTACAATTTAGAAATTAATACATTTTTAAATAATTTTTTTTATCTTCATATGGTATAAATATTTACTATTGTAACTAGTATATTAACTCACATGATAAAAAATTAAAATAATTTTAAATAATTTTTTATCTTCATATGGTATAAATATTTACTATTGTAACTAATATATTAACTCACATAGTATACGATAAAAGTATATTTTTATATAATTAAAATTAAGTTTATAATAAATTAATATTTATAAAATTAAAAAATAATAACGAAAATATTTTGGACAATTATGTAATATTAAATTATAGTAAAAAAATATTTTTTTATTGAAATATAATTTACATTATTATTTGATAATAAATTATAATTAAATAAGAATATTTTGGAAAATAATAGGATAATATTTTGAATCTTAATAAAATTCACGATTAAGAATTAGCATTTATTAGCATTTAAAAATTTAAATAGGAAGAGAGAAAATTTAGAGAGAGAACGTTGACGTTATGAATTGAGAAGGAGAATTTCACGTTCAAAAGTTGTGTGTGAAGTTTACCATAAAATAGGAGAAGAGAAAAAAGATTAAAAGTCGTTGAGAGGGAGAGTAAAGTGAACGGATGTCTTACTTTCCAATGTGATGTTCCAAATTTATTATAATATAAAAAGTTGATTTATATGATAAAAAATTGAATGAAGTTTCATGATGTATATATATGTGTGAATTTATATATTAATACATTTTTATGTAAAGTATTAATCCCTTGTCACGAATAAAAATGTTCTATAAGTATTTTTAAGAAAGAATTTTCTAACAATAAAATCATAATCGTCATTCATTTTTATTAATCAGTACTCCTATGTTGCTTTTTTATAAGGCACATTATAGAAGTTTTTGTGTTTTTTTATAAGTAACTTTAAAAGTTCAAGGAGGCATTTATTATCATTTTCCTTATTTACTCTTATTAACTTAAATGTCTTTACAACTATGTGGAGTTAGTTAATGGTATTAAATAAGGTTAAAACTAGAAAATTAAACTATTTTTAAAACCCCAATAAAATTAACTTGTTTTAACCCACTTTTATTGATATGTGTGATTTGATCAATTGTCTTATAAATAGGAACCAAATGAGTATTTCAAAAGATTTTACAATTGTCCGAACTGGATTTTGCAATGGTGGTTTCCGATGAGCGATAACAGAGGTTGACGGAGGAGCACAACGGTGGTGTACCTGCATGGACTCTGACGCTCAAGTCACTAAGTATTTTAGCAGAGTTTCAGTAATGGGAGTGGAAGCGTACTTGAATTTAAGCTAGAGGTGTTTGTTTATAGATAGAATTTGGCGGGAATTTCTGTTAGTTTGTTATAACTGAATCTGTATGATATGCTCACACGCTCACCCGAAGTATATCCCACACGCCGAGTGTTAATTGGTTGTTGTAGCCCAAGGTTGAAGTCATTATGTATTATACTCATTAATGAAACATATCACGTTGAAGGATCCGAGGTTGGAATGAGAGGCTAAGTCGGCGTTGATTGATCTTATGTCAACAAGCATGTCAAAGATGTTCTTACAAGGCAACACAGACCGATGTCAATTTCAGTCTAGAACAATTTCCCCCCCAAGTCGGATGCTCACGACGTGAGGATCCGATTTACACTTTCCGAGCTCAAACTTCGGTGTCGTTTTGTATTCTAATTGATGGATGTGATGGTTGGTTTGAAATCGTGGGACACGTGCCAAAATCCCTGTCTTTTGGGCCCATGGGCCCGTACACGTGTCATAATCTCGTGCGTCGACAGTTTTAAAATTTTCTTTATTAAAGGAGGGACAGTTATTGTTGGTGGTTTCGCTCTCTTTCTTCTCCAACTGAGAATTCCTCCAAGTTGTTGCTTCCTTGCTCTACATGTTGTCTTCTCATATTTGCATGCCCTTTGAACCTTCTAGTTTGCACGAGTTTTTAAGAGAACTCTGCTCAACATTCTTGCAGGGTACTCATTGGTTTGCCCCCTAAATTTCCATTTACAGTCTTTATATTTGAGTAGAAGATGATGACTAGGGCTAAAGTCAAGTCTGCTTTAACCAATAGCAATAGGTTAACAATTTTTTTATGAGGCTAAGGATCCCAATGTTAAAAACATGGTAATGCGGCAGAGGCGCTGCTTAGTAGGTTCCCTTAGCCCCTTTTCTAACAATACCATCACAAGTCTGGAGTAGTACCTCAAAATAACTTGGTAAAAATTGTTATGCCTCAGCAACTTAACATGCTGAGGAGAACATTATCAATCAGTCTAGGTCGGGATGTTCCCGAAATAGTAGTTGCCAATTTTGCCGGAGTAGTCTAATTTTATTCTCATCTGGTATCATCAGATTCAGATTCTGACGATGAGATCTTGGGACTTTTGGATAGGTCCGAGATGGGTAGACGGAAAATACATACTTCTCCCAACACAATGTTCCCAATTCCTCCAAACTTGGCAGGACTTACGTGGGTCGACATAGAAGCGATTGGGACGCCTTGCTGGTATAGTTCAGAGGAGGAACTAGAGTTAGCCTTCAGGCATGCTGATTGGGTTGAAGAAGATCATGAGGAAGAATGGGAGATTGAGCTTCCTGGGGAGGATGCTCGGATTTTCTTTCAAGGAAATTACCAGGACAACTTATTCGTGCCAATGTATAAGACTCCTTTTGAAGATATGGGTTTTCGACTACCCTTCTCCGACTTTGAAGTCAGACTGCTTCAATTTCTTCAAGTCGTCCCATCACAACTTCACCCCAACTCCTAGGGTTTCATGATAAGCTTTATCTTAATGTGTTATGCTCTGAATCTTCCATTATATGTGGATGATGTTTCGTCCTTTAGTGATGAGAGAGGGTGAAAGGTATTCCTGGATGGCCTTGAGGCTAGGTCTAAGAGGAAAGCTATTCAAAATCTATCAACCCTTTATATAAAGTATTCAAAAAGAATGCTTTGTGTTTTTCCAGCCTTTTGGAAAAGGTTGGGAGAACGTCCTCGGGAAGGCGGGTGTCCGACGATTCAACCCATAATAGAACCTAGTGTTAGAACCACATGAAACATTAGAAGGGGGGTTGAATAGTGTTTAAGAACTTTAAACTTATTTTGAAAACCTTTTGATAAATATTAGATGAATTATGACAAGTTATTGTGAAAAACTTAATTTACAAATACTCAGAGTTATTAGTGTTGTGCGGAAGTTAAGAAAACAAGTTTTTCAAGGTCTTAGTAAGTATGCTAAAGTCGTTAAGCTTTCTAAGGTTACTTCAGAGGGTTTAATAAAAATATTTCTTAGATCTTCATTTAATGATATTTTATTTCAAAGCAAATAGTTCAAAAATCTTTTTATTAATCATCCAATTAACTTAGTTTCTTATTTAGAAACTGAGTTATTTGAGATTATCCCAAATACCTTCTGAAAGTTATTTCAGAAAATCTTTTAAGAACAATTTCTGAACTACTTCAGATGATAGGTGATCGTCTGAAGTTTGTTTCTAACTTCTAAACTGAGTTCTTATCCTGAATCACTTCAGAGAGTTATTTCAGAGCTTCTTCAAAGAAAATTTTCTGAAATACTTCAGATGATAAGAGGTCGTCTGAAGTTCGTTTCTAAAAACTGTTTTATTAAATTTGTTGATTTGAAAATAAGGTTTGATACAAAAATATTTTTCAATCCCCTTTGTAAGTATAAAGCTGAAATAAAAGAGTTTAAGGGAAAGAATACTCAGCCAAGAATTTATCCTGGTTCACTCACCAATCCAGTAAGCTACATCCAGTCACAGGGCAAACCACCACTGGATTTTCCACTATCTGAACACATATACAAGTATTCTTTTACCACAACCTCTTCAGGCTAAACAACAAGTATTCTTTTTGTTTTCAACTGCCTTTCCGTGCAACTTATGCAGTATTATTTTACAGATAAGCCTCTCCAGGATCAACAACAAGTATTCTTTCTTCCACCAAGCCTCTCCAGGCTCTCAGACACATAAAGTGTTTACAGCTTAAACTAAGTTTAAGTTTCTGAGAAACATAAACTTAATTTCATCCTATACTTATGGTTTAACTAAGTACAACTCAGGATACATGAAATGGATTCTAAGTACAGGGATACAACAAAGATACAAGTGTATGATTTTAATAGGCTTAAACTAATCTCTGTTTCGGGGATAACTTCCTCAGTGAATTGGCTTGATAGGATGTTGAACTTGATATTCATTCGGTTCACTCTTTGGGCATAATCTCTGCCTTGGGCTTCAATGCCGAACCTTTTTGGTCGACATCTTATGGATGTGATACTGAGAAATTGGCCCACACTTGATTGTCTTTCTTATGATGACGACCGACCCCTTCATATTCATACTTGAGACTATTTATATATTCTGATAAAATATAGCCGTTGAAGGTTGTTGATAATACCGTTGAGAATAAGTGATTTGGCTCATATAGCCGTTGTGAAATAGCTTCTTAAACGGTTGCTTCTTCTTAATCAGAATAGGTGTGCAGATGGTTTAGCTCTGGCACATTTTAGATAAGCTCTTTTTGAGAGATTTTCCTTTAGCAGGTTGATATCTTCTTTCTCTCTCTGCTTCTTCTTTTCCTTCTTCTTTCTTCTATGTGAGTGTAAGGAGATATTGTATAAGGATCCGTTAGACTTGTCCTTTTGCCCGTTTTGTGCTAGCTTCTTTTTGCTTAGCTTCTGACATTTTCTCCTTTCTCTTTCTTGAGCAGAGTTCCTTAAAAAATTTGAGCAATTTTCCAGTTGTTGATTACGTGGTCTCTTCCTTTGTTGAGACTTCTCGTCGTTTAAGATTTGTCAATGTAGTCAGAGAGTTGAGAGTCTTCATATCTTCAGATAGTCTGAAGTGTCTCATCATCTTGTTCAGAGAGTATGTGTTCAGAAGGTTGAATTCTTCATTCTTCTCATACTTTCAGAAGATTAGTGAGCTTTCAGATGGTTGCATTGTCTCATCTTGATGTTAGCAGATACAATGTATGCTTCTTTCAGATGATTGCTTCAAGCCTATTTTAGTTCTTCAGATTGAAGACGCTTTCAGCAAGTTCCTTTCTTTTAGCGAAATTGCTTCTTCTTTTCTTCAGATGGTTGCAGCTCTGTTCTTCTTTGTCTCTTTCTTTTCTTCTGTAATCCAGATAGATAATGATGTCGAATTGAATTACTTAGTCCAGATAGCTTTTTGTCACTTTGCTTGTTCAGTCTGACACGTTCAGGATAGCCGTAGGTACAGCAGGTCTGTGCACACGCGATTCTGAAAAGTATACTAACGCTCTGCAAACTTTCTTTTATAGTACTAATTATTTGAATGAGATAGGAAAGTAATTCTGATTCTGGAGTTGAATAAGGTTAGTCTATTGGAAAGAGCGTTCTTCATCGTTAGCAACGTCTTCAAAAGGTCAAACCTCGAATCTGATACTTTCAGCCTTCAGATGCACAGGGTGCTTCAGATAATCTTCGAATCTTCAGATGATAGTCACCCTTCAGACAAAGTCAAGTTCTTCTATTATCTTCAAGTCTTCAGATGGTGGATATGCTTTAGATGGTCTAGTCTTCTTTTCTTCTCTTCTCTTTCTGTACTATTCTTCAGATGCAAGCTTGTCTTCAGATGATCAAGTCTTCTTCTCTTCTCTTCTCTTCAGATTTGCTTCATCTTTCTTTTGGACTTTTTCTTTGGTTTAGTAGGTTGGTCATCTTCCGAGAGTTGCTTCAATGCTTTTCTCTTTTGTTGGTATGTTGTTCCTCTTCAGCAGGATTCTTCTTTCAGCAAGTTGCTTTTACATAATTCTTGAAATAACAGAAAAATACCTTTCTTAGTAGCACCTGTTTTCTTTTAGTCTAGTCTAATTTGTTAATCATTAAAACCAAGGATAATGAGTTTTGAATCTAATTTGAATACTTAAATTAATTCTGAGACTCAACACCTAGACCATTATAGCAAAAAGTCAAAAGAATATGTCGTCAACTATGAGGAGTTGTCGGTAGCCGAGAAAGGATGTAGTCAGCGTACTTAAGCTCTTTATCTCGAAGAACGGAGAAGTAGACTGTTAAAGTTTGCTTTCATTTGACAGGCTCATCACCTGAGATCTAATAGGTATATACATTTCTTCTTGCCGAGTCTTCTAAGTTTGAATTATGTTACTAACTCTTTCTCCCCTTTTGTTTTTTTTGCAGAAGAAATGGGTTCGAAAAACCAACAGGCTATGTAGAGAGGATGGATTAAATAGTTGATGGGGCCAAGAAGGCATTGACAATTTCGGGACAATCATCTGGAAAAACTACCAGTGATCAAACTGAGGGTCCAAAACCCAAGAGGCAGAAGGTTGAAGCCATTCTGTCTATGACAATTGTTCCTACCTCTGGTACCCTTGGATCATCTTCTGGCACCATTGGTGGTGATAGGGGAAAAGGGAAGCTCGAAGAGTCTAACCAAATTCCCCCCAGTTAATATGACGGAAGCTGAGGTCAAAGAACAACTTCGTGCTCAAGGGATGAAGATGTTTGAAAATAAGTCTAAGGGAGAGATGAAGGAATATCTGGACATTCTAACCGATTGTTGCCTCGATGGGGGCTATGATGGCCCAATATTTTACTTATGTTATTGATGAGCTTGCTGCACTCCAAGAGATCAAAAAGAATTTCCAAAAGGTGACAACAAAACTAAAATTCGATGAGGCCAAAATGACCGAGGAGCGAGGTAAGCTTGTGGCCGACATGGTTACTTTATAGCAGTAACTTGCTTCTGAGACGACTGAAAAATTAAAGGTCGTCACCGAGGCTAAGAAGACGGCTTCTGATTTGGAGCTGGAGATTGAAGACCGCAAGGTGAATGATTAAAAATCGAAAGAAGAGATTTACAAATTGGGGAAACTGTGGGAGGAATCTGGCGACGTCTATTTTCATGATGCAATCAAGCAGGTGAAATTCCTTAATCCCGGGGTAGAGTTACGAACTCGGGGTATGTCCACTTTATGCACAGTTCAGGATGGCAAGTGGTATCGAGTTGAAGTGGACGACAACGTTCCTTGCTCTCCCGGAGATGAAGAACCAACTAGTCTAATCTTAACAACCAATGAAGAAATCCTGGCACTTGGTCAGAAGGAACCAGAGACGGCAAATGAAGCTGCTCTAGAAGGCAACAAAGAATGAAGGGTCAGACTGCCAATATTTAATGTATTTCGTTGTTTGTTTTTGAATTTCATCAAACATATTATGCTTACTCCAAACACTTATTTTATTTAAAGTATTTTGATTTTGTTAGTTGCATTCATCCTTTGAATTTAGCTTCCACATAGGAAATCTTTAAAGATAGTGCACATCGGGGATCCCGACATTAGCCGATGTGGATTCCCCTAAAACCCGATGTTGAGACAAACTCACCTCCAAGTGTTTTTAATATGTCAAACCACTAAGTTTAAATATATGAGATGCACCTTGTTATTACTAACTGTTTGCTCAAGTATGTGGCAAGACAATGTTAAAAGTTATATTGCAGAATTCAAAGCCATGAAAGAAACACCATGTGAAAGAAACAAGGAAGCATTAAGAAGCTTGGAGTATTAGATGAGCTAAAGACCCACCAACAGCTTGAGATGTTGTCTCAAGAATAAATGCAAGTCAAGATATCACCTCAATATCAAGAGACGGATTCAGTTGTGAAGAATGAGTCATATTAAGCAAGTAGCAAAAGGATGAGACTTGAACTCTAAAATAAAGCAAGAGATCAACCCAAGTAAAGAAAAGAGGCAAGAACAGCTTGAGACGCTGTCTCATGGTCAGACGCGGTCTCATGTTCAGACGCTATCTCAAGGACAGACGCTGTCTCATGACCAGACAGGAAGAGAAGAGATCCAAGTGAGAGATGCAAGAGAAGAGAGACAGACTCAGAAGAGACTCAAGTACAGTTCAACTGGAAAAGTCATCAAGTCAAAATAAAAGAGATCCAGTACATTGTGCAACTGACACAGTGACGTTTGTACTTGAACAAACAGTTGTACTCATCCAGCAGGCAAGGCCTGACAATGTTCCAACGGCTATAAACGGTCAAAAACGGTTAACCACCCTTTGATATAAATCCTGAGAGCTACAATGGAAAAAGGTGAGAGACTACATCAATTACTGAACATCTACTGCATCTCAATCTCATCTCAAGTAACATCTCAAGTGTTCATCTCAAGCAGTTCATATTCAGACCTGATCTTTACTTGAGGATCTCATTAGTCTCCATCATTATCTCTTGTTTAAATTGAAATACTATCATTCCCTTAGAAGAGAGAATCACTAGCTAGAATTTACTGCCCATCCATACGTTGTATGCTTGAAAGCTAGACCCATCTTAACTTCATATTCTTGTAACCTGTCTCATCTAAGATATGAGTGTGCCTAGTCTTAGAGTGAGCTATGAGCGTCCTAAAGAGGCTGTAAGAATACTTGCGGCTCAGCCAAGATAAGAAGTGTCTAGGCTTGGTGTGAGAGACGTCCTGAAGAGGCTGTAAGAATACTTGTAATTGACGGGTTGTCAATAGTGGAAATCTCACGTGTTGTGAGGACTGGACGTAGCTCAAGGTGTGGGTGAACCAGGATAAGATCCATGTGCCATCTCTCCCTCTTATCTCTTCATCTTGCTTTATACTTAACTCTTCTCATATCTGTTAACAATTGAGTTACTATTTAAAACATAACTGAATCTGACTTGAGATTTTAAGACAACTAAAACAACTGAAATTGAAACTGCCAATACCCTGTCTTAACAGAGACCCCAAGTCAACGGACTTGAGATCACGTCTCAACTTTCAATTTAAGTGTGCAAATTTTCAGGAAAAAATTTCTAAGGAGTCTCTATTCAACCCCCCTTCTAGAGACATTCAGCCAACTTCACCCGATCCTTGGATATCAGAAGGATTCGGGGCATGATTGGCATTTCCTCGTTGCTGCGGTGGCAAGTCAGAACAACAAGGTAGCCTGAAGATTCAATTCGAGGAACTTAGTCTGGTTTCAATTCAAGGAACCGAGTGTGATTTCAATTCAAGGAACTAAGTCCGAATAGGTTCAATTCAAATCCAAAATTAACTGCCATGCGAATGAGATAAAATGTATATTTGTAGAATATCAACTTACATACACCCAAGGAACTATGTTGAGATGTTTTAATAATCTGTGATTACAAACAAAAAATTATAGTATCCAATTTGATGACAACTAGCTGAAGTACCTTCAAAGTTTGTTAGCGTTCCATGTCCTCAGTATAGGTACTCCGGGAAGTGTCTCTAAGGAATAAGCACCTAAATCCGTCTTGTATTTCACTCGGTAAGGGCCTTCCCAATTTTCTGCCAATTTTCCCTGGAGGGTGTTCTTATTAGCGACATCATCTCTTCGGAGGACTTGGTCTCCGACTTCAAAGTATCGGGGGATAACTTTCGAGTTATAGTGTTTAACTGACTATCGTTTGATGGCAGCTTCCCTGATTGCAGCTCGTTCTCAAATCTCTTCAACTTGGTTAAGTTCTTCCCTGAGTTTGGAGTCGTTTAAACCGGCCTCATAAGCTTGCATTCGAAAATTCGGTTCACTGATTTCTACAGGGATAACAACATCTACCCCATACGCTATTCAGAATGGCGTCTCCCCCGTAATAGACTACGACGTGGTATGATAAGCCCAGAGAACATTATATAATTGTTCCGCCCATAACCCTTTAGAAGTATCAAGAAGTCTCTTCAGACCTCTCCAAATGACCTTATTTGCAGCTTCAGTCTGATCATTAGTTTGAGGATGTTCCATTGAGGAAAATCTGTGTTTGATATGAAAATCGGCCAGTTGAGCTCGTAAACCCTTGTCAGTGAACTGGGTTCCATTAGCTGTCACCACAGTATTAGGTATACCAAAACAACATATGATAAACCTGTAAATGAACTCACTTAAGTTTTTAGCGGTGATCTTAGTGAGGGGCTCAACTTCAATCCATTTGGTAAAACAATCTACTACAACTGCAAGGTATTTCAAAATATTATGAGTAATAATGTTTAAGTCTCATAACCCTAAGTTTTAATGAATAACAAATTTGGTTAAAATATTATGAGTAATAGTATGAATTCTCTTAAAGGTATTTTCTATGTTTTAGCATCTCTCAGAAGAAGCAACCCTCTGAAGTGGTACAACCTTCTGAAGAAGTAGAACCTGCTGAAGTACATCAACCCTCTGAAAAGATGTACTATCTGAAGTAAGAAGACCCGCTGAAGACTCTCTACGTGGAATTTGTCTAAAGTCAGAAGGCTTTCTGCTCAAGACTTAAATGCATCCTCAATGTCTTCTGCAAGCTTGTCTCTTTTAAGGAAAGATTACAGAGACCCTTTAGAGCGTTTTGAATCATCTTACCAGAAAGGGAAATATCTGTATCATAGTACCTGTAAACGTGCCAGAACTGAATCAAAGTCTGCACACCTGGACTGCTCAAGTCAGAAGCTATCAGAAGATTGTCTCACAATAGTTCTCACAGCATTTAATGCTATCTCTCAATGGTGGTTTTAGAAATCTTCAACGGACTTAATTCTGTTCCTACCTATAGCTTCGTGAAGAACTTCAAAAAAAAGAGAGAAGACATTTGTATCAAGCCAAAACACTGTCAAACTCTACGCTGCATACGCTCTGATTTATTGTACAACAAATTTCATTTACCCTGAGTCATACTCAGTTACCTTGTACAAGTTTGTTCTAAGTTTAAGTTAGGAACTTGTTTTGGTTCTGTAACTTAAACAAATTTCTTTGTAAACACTTTTAAATGTCTGAGATCCTGGAGAGGCTTGGTGGAAGAAAGAATACTTGTTGTTGAGACTGGAGAGGCTTGTGGATAAACAATACTTGGTTTAGAGCCTAGAGAGGCTTGATTGTAAAAGAATACTTGGTGTTGTAGAGCCTGAAGAGGCTTGATAGAAAAGAATACTTGTAATCTCTGAGATTAGTGGAAATCCTTAGCTAGTTTTGGGACTGGACATAGCTCACAGTGGAAGTGGGTGAACCAGTATAAATCTTTGGCTAAGTCTTCTCTTACCCTTATCTATTTATCTTTGGTTTATACTAACTTGGAGGGTTCTGAGTATACTATTTTATAACGTTGAAACTGAAAAAAAAAAAATTCAAACGCATTGAAAAACAAGTTTGCAAAACAGTTTTATTTAACCTGCTAAAGTAACTTCAGCAAGTACCTTACTTCTACTTTCAACAAGTTGCTCAAATATTTTGTGAAAAGTTCTGCTTGTTAAAAGGTTTTCCTAAAATCAGTTTGAAATTATAAAACACTATTCAACCCCCCTTCTAGTGTTTCCTGTGGTTTCTACAGTTGGTATCAGAGCTCAACCTCGGGTTGAGCATCTAACAGTGTTGAGGAAGAAAATCCAATATGGAAAGCTCAACAAGCTATGGTCTCTACATCTCTGAAGGAGCATCTGTAACCGAGCCTCCATTGTTCAACAAAAATGATTATCTCTACTAGAGAGAACACATGAAGTTATCCATTGAAAGCCACAATCTGGATCTCTGGGATATAATTACTATGGTGATTATATTCCTATGAGAAATGGAGTACCCATTTCTAAAGCTGAGTGGTCCTAAGAGCAAAAAACTAAGGTTCAACTCAATGCTCAAGCCAAACTCTACTTGATCTGTTCTCTGAACAAGACTGAGTATGAGAAGGTTCATGGATGCAACTCTGCTAAGGAAAAATGGGACTTGCTGGCTTCATCTATCCATGAAGAGGCTGTGGATGTCAAGTCTTTACAATTAGATCTAGAGGACTCTACCTCAGAAGATGGAGAGGACTCAACTGAAGATACAAACCTGTGCTTAATGGCAAATTAACTCTCTTCAGAAGGTACA
Organism: Sesbania bispinosa; assembly: GCA_026901365.1. Classification (NCBI taxonomy): domain Eukaryota; kingdom Viridiplantae; phylum Streptophyta; class Magnoliopsida; order Fabales; family Fabaceae; genus Sesbania; species Sesbania bispinosa. The sequence goes on from QLOH01000329.1 coordinate 862,485, forward strand.
GAATCCAAGGTAATATCTCTAACTCTTCAAGATGAATATGATGATTTGGTAGATAGTTCCAAGGAACTTTTCAGAAAGTATAAGAAACTCTCCAATGCATACACTATTTTGTGCAATAAAAACAAAGATCTTGAAAAAGAGAATCTTATACTTAAAGAAAAGATTCTGGAACATGAGAATAGTAATTCCAAAAGTCTATTTGAAGAAAATCAAAATCTTCAAAGACAGATTAAGGAACTTACTATAGACCTAGCCAAATTTGTAGAAGGAACTAATAATCTTAACAGATTATTAGGAACTAAAAAAAGTTTCAAAGACAAAAGAGGCTTAGGTTTCTCTGGCAAATCATCAAAATCATCAAAGTCTGATTTTCCTGGACAACATATGTCTAAGTGTGAACAGAAAGAAAAATCCACACCCAAAACTAACCCAAGTGGACCCAAGAATGAATGGGTAACAAAGAACTCTATTGTTTCACTTGCAGATGTCTTAGATAAATCAAAGAAGACACCCAGAATTACAACATAGGAATGAATGCGTGGAACCCTTGATGGAAGGAAGGTCTATGTGCCCAGACCTAAAAGCAAGAGCTGCTGAAATATTAATCCTCAATATATTTCAGAAAACAATGTTGAGTCTCAGCAAAAGCAACACTTGATGATTCTATGAGAACCCCTGTTGGTAACACTTTTTATTATTGTAAATAAATATCTGAGAATATATGCTTTATATGAAAAATTGTGAAATGTGTTTTGTGTGAACTTTATGAAATATGTGAAACCCTTTAATGTATGAACTTGCTGATGTATATGTGTCTGTTGAAATATATGTTCTTGTTAAAATGATTGAACTTGCTAAACACATATACTTTCTGAAGTGTCACTTGATGACGTGGCTCTCTGAGACGGTTTGTCTTTCACCTGTCCTCTTAAGTTCACACGTTGCACGACTCCCTATGTCTGCGCAGCCAGTAACTACCATCATTAATTCTATGTATGAGCCTATTTATAGAGTGCGTGTGAAGCCTCTCAAGGTTACACTCTCTTTGCTCTCACTCTCTCATCTTCTAGAAGCTCTTTGTGCTCTCAAGTTCTTCGTTTTCCCTCAAACCCTATTTTCTCCTAAGTTTTCTACAACTGTAATGGCACCAAAGAAAGGAGATGCTGCCTCATCCAAGGTTGGTGGGAAGATTTTTCCTACCAGGTGTGTGAACTTTGCTAATCTTGCTGAGCATGGTCATGATCTCAAAAAATACTTCAAAAATGCTGGATGGCTTCCTTTCTTTGAGAACAGTTTCTGTGGCTAGCACGAGGCCAGTGTATACGAGTTCTAGAGAACATCCAAAGAAGTTGAAGGTGACAGAAGAATCTTCCTTAGGGCAACTATTTTGAGGGCAAGACATCACTGTCAAAACCTCAGTTTTGGAGGAAGTAACAAAAGTGAAGGCTGAAGGAGCAATTTTCGTCCCTGAATGGGAAGTGCGCAATGGAGGAACCAAAATGTACAATCATATGTTGTTTGGATCAGAGACTCCATCTAACTTGAATGGAACCTGTTTGCTGCAAGTTCCACGGTTGTTGAATGCTGTTCTTGGCTGTTGTGTGCTGCCAAGAGGTGAAGGTAAAAACCATCTCCTTGAGATTGAAAGGTTTTGTCTCTTTCACCTGATGCAGGAGAATAAGATCAATCTTCCATGGATCATTCTCTACAGTATGATCAAAAGGTCAAGGGATTCTGCTTCCAACCTTCCCCACAACACATTGATGATGAAGATTATGCTTCATTACAAGCTTCCCGTGGACAAGATGTATGATCAGAAGCCCTCAAGCTTTTTCACTACTACTATCGCTAAACAAATGGGGATTGAGATCAAGAAACCTTCTTCTAAATCATCTTTTAAGAAAGACCTTGTTGCTGAGAAGGGGTCTGCTTTCCAAAGATCTGTGCTGGAGATCTTGGAAGAAGAATTGCAAGGGGATGCTAGGAAGAAGGAGTTCCAACCAGCTGCTGAAACCCCTGAGAAGAAGGTGGTGAAGAGAAAAAGAACTAAGGTATCACAGAAGACTCTTGCAGCTGCTGATTTAGAACATGTGTGAGAGGTGAAGCATCCTTTCAGAAGGCAACACCATCTGAAAAGGTGGCTGAGGTAACACCACTGAAAGCTTCTGAACCTGTTTAGAAGTTTCTCAAGGAACCTGCTTAAATTGTGGGTCAGGGTGCTGAAGTGCCTGTTACTGAAGTCACTGAGCCTACCTTAACCCCTAAGGGACAGGCTATGATGGTTGATGCTCCCAATGGAAGTTCATCTGAGAAGCCACTGATTGTGATACCTCTTGCAAAAAGTCACCCTGATCCTAAGCTACAACAAGTTGCTGCTTTGGCAAATGCCCTAGAAGAAGAAGAGGCTATAAAAGCCAAGGAGTAGGAAGACAATGAAAGGGAAATTGCTATTGCTGCACAACAAGCAATACTTGAGGATGAGAAGCTTGAAAAATCCTCAGTTCCCAAGAGAAAGAGGCTCTCCAAGGCTGCAAGGGTGAAGAATAGAAGATTTCTATCTCCTGTAAGGGAAGAAGCTCCACCTCAAATGATTACTAGGAGCAGATCTATTCCCAAGGATAATGCTGGAGTCTTTCAGGAAGCAGTTAAGCAAATGAAGTCTCAGAAGGCTCTGGAGATAAAGAAGCTGAACATTAAAAGACAATCAATCAAGCCTGCTGCTAAGTATGTTCCCTATAATCCTCTGGTGAATCCCATCACTGAAACCATCAGATACAAAAGGAAGATGCAAGAAATAAGTAGAATTCCTATTCCTGAAGAGGAACCCTAAAAGAAAATCAAGGTCAATTTTGGGAACCTTGATCCCATTAACTTGGAGGATGATGTGAGTCAATATAAGGTACCAGTGAAGGTTCTTGAACCTACTATGATTGCTGAGAAGACTCCTGAACCTATTGCTGAAAGGGTCAGTGAACCTGATGCTGTTGAGAAGGTTGCTGAACCCATACCTGCTGAACCTATAGCTGCTGCACCTGCTGATGATTATGTTCCACCTTCACCCCCACCTTCAACATCCTTTGAAGAAGAAGAAGTTGAAGATATAGTATCTACTAAGCTTGCCATTGTTCCAGTTTTATCCAGTTCAATTGACTGGGGAACTAAAGGAAGTTATGTTTGCAAAGGGAATGGGAAGTTTGTTTGGGAGGGTGATCTTACCCCAAGGGAGAAAATGTGGAAGCCCAAGTCTAGAGATTTATCCAGAAGACCATCCTTTGACAAGGTGCTTCCTGTTACTAGTTTTGAAGACTTGCTGAGGGCTGCACAGTTTGAACACAAATTTTATTCAACTCCTTACAATCAGAGGATAAGAGTGCCCAAGTTTCCCAACCTTTATGAGGAACTGCTTTACTTCAGAGAGTACCCACCTCTGCACAAGCATACTGATTTGCATGTGGAATCACTTGATGCTGCTAGGGCAAGGAGGTTTGTTGCAAAGAAAGATAGTGGTGGTGATGTTTTATCTGATCAATTGGAGAGGATAAGGCAAAGAGTTCAACCACCCAAGCACTACTGGAAGAAAATTGATGTGTCCTCCTCAGACCATATCAAGATACCTGTTAAAGACTGGATTTTTATCATGCATCTTTATCTGCAAACTGAGTTGTATGCAAGATATATAGTTGCTTCTGCTGGGTACAAGAATTTCAAGCCTCCCAAGCCACTCACTTTGAAGCCAACCACCAAGATATTCTGGAAACCTGACAAGATTATTCATAAGCTGCCATTTACTGAAGGGCCTAATGATAAGAAGAAGGAGCCTAAACTATATTCAGCCTACTTGGATGATCCTGAATCCATGACCAGAGAGCAGTGGAGAAGAGTTCCTAAGGATGTTAAAGCCTATGGTGGATTGGACCACTCCTACAGCGACTGGCTGTAGAACTCTTACTGGTATGGGAGGGAAAAGGAAGGTTCTTGCTCTGGAACTAAGTTTGACTCTGCTGACTCTGTGACTAAGAGCACTTTATCAGTTCAAGAGTTCAGAACATGGTTCCCTGGTACTTGTAACACCCACGTTTTTACCGTTTTGCTGTAATTTGTGTTTTATTGAATTTTGAGTGATTAAAATTTTTTTTAATCATCAAAATTTATGTTTTTGAGTTTAGGAATGAATTTCCTATTTTTATAGAATTTCTGGGGATTTTTGGAATTTTCTGTGAAAAATGACCTTTTTGCCCCTGCTGTCTCTTGAACCGGGTCCGAATACTCTTGATCCGGGCCAGAAAAATTGCACAAACCTTCCCTTGACTTCTCTTGCAATCCGTGCATGAGGAGAGCCTTGCATGGAAGCCACATGTCTTTTTCTTTCTTTTTCTCCAAGCCAAGTGTAAACCTTAAGCCTTTATGGCATTTAAGACTCCAAACTCACCTTTTCTTCTTTCTTTCCCGCACATGCAAAGCTTAGTTTTTCTCTCTTTCTCTTCTTCTCTTGGCCGTGAACCCTCTCCCATTTTTCTCCCAAAATTTTCAATCTCCATTAAACACTTCAAGCTAAGATTCCATCTTTGAACCAAAGCTTTAAACACCTAGCCTCCAAGCCTTGAAAACTCTTGTTTGGTGATCAAATGAGGGATCTTTGGAGCTATTTTGTGAGCTGTTTCTGCACCTTATTCTTGAGGAAATTCCTTAGGTAAAGGGGGGAGAACTTGAACTCTAGTAGGATTGGTGACTAGAGTCAATGATTACCCTTGATCCTTGTCTTTAACCTTGTTTTTCCTTTGAAAAATGAGTTGTTGGAACCTATCTCTTGGGAGATATGGTTCGGCTATTTCATGATAGCCTTGTATGGTGTTTTTGATTTGTTGTTGTTGCTTGAAAAATGCTTGGATGATGTTTTGGGTTACATGCAAACCATGTTTTTGCTTGAAAAAAATTCTCTCTTTTTCTTCCTATATGGTTCAGCTATTTTGAATAATAGGGCTGCATGTCTCTAAAATTTTAATTGATGGTGGAAATGTGTTTGGATGATGGATTTATGAACATACATGAGGTTATTTGAATTTATGAAATTGTTTGGATGTTTGATTCTTGGAAAAAAATGATGTTTATGAGCTTAGAAATAAAGTTATGAACTTGAAAATGTGTATGGATGATTTTGGATGAATTAGCATGATGTTGGTTGTTTATAATGCTTGTTGGTGATTGTGTTGAAATTTGGTAAAGTTTGGATGTTGTTGGAAAATTGGTGTTTTGATGAACATTCAAAGTGTTCATGTTGTTCTTGAGGTTGTTCTTGATGAAACTCATCAAGAATTCTTTTTAATCTTGAAAAGGTCAAGTAAAGTTGAAAAATATGTTTTTGGGACTTAGTGGTCCAATAGGTCAAAACACTAAATTTACTAAAAGGATTTTAATTTAAATAATAAACCTTGAAAAATATCAAAAGAATTAAATTCGGATTTCAAGTTTAATCCAAATAAAAGTCATCACAAAAGTCAACATTTTGACTTGTCATGTGTAAAAATGGGCTCCTAAGAGTCATCCAACCTTTGGGCCCTTGGTTCAGGCCCAAAATCTTCAAAAAAGAGAGTCAAAGACTCATTAAAAGTCAACCAAAAATAATTTATGGAATTGATCTTAGATTAGAGTTGGACTTCAACTCTAATCCAAGTTATTAGAATTAAAACTTAAAAATTAATTAGTGGGCTTAGCTAATTTAATTATCTAAGTTAATTAATATAATCTAATTAAGTTAATTAAGTAAAGAATAATTAATTAAGGCTAAAGTTAATTAACCTTAATGAAGATTAACCTTAATCTTAATCACTAATTACTAATGAGGTATTAATTAGGTAATTAAGCCCTGATAACGATTAAGAATTAATTAATTATGATTAACCTTAATCAAGTATAAAAGCTTAATCCAAGGTTAAGGAAGAAATTAAGGGATAATTAAGAATTAATTAGGACCTTAAGTAAGGATTAAGATTAATTATAATTCAGTTAATGAAGACTAATTATAATTAAGGGTTAAAGCTAATCTTAATTAGTCATACAAGACGAATTAGGGTAGGTGATACTATCCATAAGGCACAACCATAAGTCTTAGTAAATTATAGGACTTAAGTGGAAATAATTATTAATTCAAAGAAGAACATTAGTACAAACTACCTTAAAAGATTATAACTAACACACTCTTTCTACATAAGACTTGAGAAGCTTAGTGAGAGAGTGCGGTTCCAACCCAAGATAGGGTTTGGTTTTCCTTGAAAGGAAGACATTGAATCGGGCCGTACCACGGGTAAGTGGTGACGTGGAATGATTCGATGGGCTTCGCCTGTAAGGATGTGGATGCTGTAGGCATTGTTGTGTGACATGCATCATAAAGCATTGTTGATGTTCAAGGTTGAAAACCTTGCGACCTATATGGCAGTGACACTCGGTACAGTGGAAAACTGGTTGGGACGGGTGCACTGGGTTTTGCAAAGAATGTCAGCGGGTTTTCGAGGGGGGGATGCCAGCCCTGAGGATAGTCAGGTTCCAGAAAGGCTCAGATGACGTAGGCTCGCTCCCTACTGTCGAGTACGAAGGGGTACAGGCTTGACTATCCTGTCGCTCTCAAGGTTTCGGGGTCAGTTGAGATTGTCTGGAAGTCGGATAAAATTGGCCAAAAGAAAATATAAGTACCGCGCTAGTACAGACTCTAACTCCTGATACGTTGTGCATATATGGTCGGGCAGTTGCTCTGTGCACTGCGGATGGTGATGTTTCCCTGGGCCCTCATGCATTAGTCTATATGCATCATGATGATATAAACTGTATTCATTGGTGATTGAATTGTGTGGATGTCTTGTGTGTGTGCTCTAGTTTATTATATCCTACATGTTGCGAGTTCATGCAATGTTCTCACCCCTTCCTATCTATCTTTTGTTGCTGTATTCTTCTCGTCACGTCGATAGCCTGTGTCGGAGACTTCAGCTATGACATCGATGCAAGTGCGGCTATGGTGGATGCTGAGGGGCACCTGGAGGGTGACGGACATCCCTCGCAGATGTGAGTTTACGGGGAAGTCTGTGTCATCATTTCTCATCCTGGACTTCCGCTTGTACCAGAGTTGGACTTCATTGTGCCTGTGACTCTCGAGTTTCCGACGCCACCTAACTTGGTGCGCTATACTACCTTCCGTCCTTCACGTCGTTGCCCTGCTTCTTCTTCGTCGTCGCGGTCATCTCGGATGGCTGATATGGTCGAACCAGACTCTCCTATGTACTCACCTTCTTCTGAGGCGTCTGATTCTCAGCCTATGCGTCCTGATGCACAAGGCTGATCTCTCACGAGTGAGTTAGATTTGATTGTGATTGACGACACCTCGGAAGAGGAGGGGCCCCCGGGGGAGGATTCAGAGGAGGATCCAGAGGAGGAGGAGCCGGAGGAGGATTCTTCTAGTGACGAGTAGGACTAGTGTGGTTGAGTCTAGGTAGTAGCAGCTCTGATTTAGCGACCTCTTCTTTTGTATTTTGTTTGAGGTCTTGATTGTTTTGGTCTACTACCAGAACTCGTATTTTGATGTAGATATTTGGGTGGCTCAAGAGATGCACTGATGTTATGTTGGAATTTCTATATATTTGATGTCTTTTTCCTTTTCTTGTGCTGATTTTATAACTGCGTGTATGTTGTGTATGTGCGCGAGGTAATAACCGTCTAGATGTTTTCGGAAAACAAGTTTCAAATCAAGGAAAGGATATTTCATAAATACTTAAAAGGGAATTAGAGATGTAATAGGGTGATGACGACTAAACCCTTTTAAAAAAAATATATTTCCGTATTTTGACGTTTCTAAAAACAGTAATTTCGTTGGTCACGTGTCACATATGTGATATTCTTAGCGGTATAACTAAAGGTGTCGCAATACTTTCCTTAGATCTAAGCATGAACTTCATGAGGATTGGACTCTGCAGAAATGGACCCCTGCCATCTACACTTGTCTTTTGGTCAAACCTGCTGATTATGGCTTACCTAATGGCTTTGGGGAGATTGTGTTTACCAAATGGAATGTATCCATTATCTTCAGAGAAGTTGATCTAACTGAAGCACTTGAAGTAAGGGAAAGGGAGATCAGAAGGTTGAGAAACAAGAATCAGAAGCTGCAGAATTTAATGAAACAGTTGCACGCTACTGTAGCTCCTATACAATCTCAAGGATCAAGGCCTAAACACAAAAGGAGTTGTAGTCTATAGTGACTTTCAGAAAGTTTATGTTTTCATTGTTCATTATTTTTATTTTTAACTCTCTGAAAGTTAAATGAATGAGCTATTTGACTCATATATGCTTATATATTTTTAATGCGTTCATGATTGCTGATGTGACTACGTAATGCAATGATTCTGCTGAATAACTAATCTTAAATGATCTAATCATTGACTGAAAATTGAAAATTCTGAGTGAAGCTGATTGATTGCTGATTGTTTACCCCGTATTTATTGCTCTACTACACAGTAAATACTTCATCAAGCTCTGGAAACCCTTTTGATTGATGACAAAAGGGGGAGTAATATAAACTAACAAATATCTGAAGTTTAAGTGTTTTTCAGAGAAAATATCTTATGTTCAGGGGGAGCAATGCATTCTGCTCAAGTATCTGATAAAGGGGCAAAATTCTTTAAACTTTATTTAAAATATCCCTTCAGATATTTGAAAGTTTAAGCAAATTTGTCATCATTAAAAAGTTTGAGAATGTTGAGTCTCAAAATATTATTAAGTGATTAATAATGTTTAAGTTTCATAACCCTAAGTTTAAATGAAAAAAAATGGTTAAAATATTATGAGTAATAGTACAAATTCTCTTAAGGGTATTTTCTATGTTTCAGCATCTCTCTGAAGGAGCAAACCTATGAAGTGGTACAACCTTCTGAAGGAGTAGAACCTGCTGAAGTACATCAACCCTCTGAAGAGATGTACTATCTGAAGTAAGAAGACCTGTTGAAGACTCTCTACGTGGCATTTGTCTAGAGTCAGAAGACTTTCTGCTCAAGACTTAAATGCATCCTCAACGTCTTCTGCAAGCTTGTCTCTTTTAAGGAAAGATTACAGAGACCCTTTTGAGAATTTTGAATCATTTTACCAGAAAGGGAAATATCTTTATCATAGTACTTGCAAACGTGCCAGAACTGAATCAAAGTCTGCACACCTGCACTGCTCAAGTCAAAAGCTATCAGAATATTGTCTCACAACAGTTCTCACAGCATTTAATGCTATCTCTCAATGGTGGTTTTAGAAATCTTCAACGGAATTAATTCTGTTCCTATATATAGCTTCGCTAAGAACTTAAAAAAAAAGAGAGAAGACATTTGCATTAAGCCAAAACGCTGTCAAACTCTACGCTGCACACTCTCTGATTTGTTGTACAACAAATTTCATTTATCCTGAGTCATACTTAGTTACCTTGTACAAATTTGTTCTAAGTTTAAGTTAGGAACTTGTTTTGGTTCTGTAATTTAAACAAATTTCTTTGTAAACACTTTTAAGTGTCTGAGAGCCTGGAGAGGCTTGGTGGAAGAAAGAATACTTGTTGTTGAGCCTGGAGAGGCTTGTGGATAAACAATACTTGGTTTAGAGCCTGGAGAGGCTTGACTGTAAAAGAATACTTGGTGTTGTAGAGCCTGAAGAGGCTTGATAGAAAAGAATACTTGTAATCTCTGAGATTAGTGGAAATCCTTAGCTAGTTGGATTTGGGACTGGACGTAGCTCACAGTGGAAGTGGGTGAACCGGTATAAATCTTTGGCTAAGTCTTCTCTTACCCTTATCTATTTATATTTGGTTTACACTAACTTGGAATGTTCTGAGTATACTGTTTTATAACGCTGAAACTGAAAAACAAATTCAAACGTATTGAAAAATAAGTTTGCAAAACAGTTTTATTTAACCTGCTGAAGTAACTTTAGCAAGTACCTTATTTCCAGTTTCATCAAGGTCCTCAAATATTTATTGAAAAGTTCTGCTTGTTAAAAGGTTTTCCTAAAATTAGTTTGAAATTATAGAACACAATTCAACCCCCCTTCTAGTGTTTCTTGTGTTTCTACAGTTAGAAGTAAAATGAGGACTTAGAGTTTGAGGGGAAAATAAGACAAGAGTTAGGCGATTGGTCTGAAGTTGTGAGTTTTTAGGGAATTGAGAAGGGAAACCAAGTATTAATCGAAACATAACTATAGATTTAACTTATGAGGAGTCACACCGAAAGTTGGAAAGGCTAGCAAGGTCAAGAGGCGAGGTAGGAAGTAGAGGCTTCGAAACGAGGGATTGGATTGAATTGATGATTTACATCTTTGTTCACGTGAAGTGTACCCCATTGGACTTCAATCAAGGTTGTTGCTTAATTTTGAATTTTAAGCCTAATGACCTTTGTGCACTAATTTGATTCTATATAGAGTTTTAGGTGTCCGATTTAGGTTATTCAACTTGAATTAGAAAGTATTCCGGTCTCATTTGCACCTCCAAACAGGCTCGCTCTTGCTCAAGTGAGAAATCTCTCGCTTGAGTGAGGATATCAACAAAAACAGGGCAATTTACTCTGGTTTTCTCGCCCAAGCTCACTTGAGGGAGAGTAAGCGAGAAAATAGAGTCAGAATAAGGCTCTTTGGAGTGAAAATTCGCTCAGCCTCGCTTGAGTACGCCCAAGCGATAAAGGGGTTTCCGCTCAAGCGATAGCGCGCGATCAGGGCTTCATAAAATGAGGGCTCATTTTTCTTACTCTCTTCCAACCTTATACTTTTAGAGAGAGAGAACCCTAGAAAGGGAAATGAGCTTTTGGGATCTTAGAGAAGGAAGAGGAAGCCAAGGATTGCTCACCCCAACCCCCTCAACTCATTCCTCTTCACATTTGAATTCCCTAGAGGTGAGTATAACTCACACACCTCCACTCATTTCGTACGAATCTTCCTTTATGTCCGTCTTTGGTTGTATATTCTCTATATATGTCCGTCTTTCATAAGGTCAGTGAGAACATAACTTGTGTTGCGACACCCTTAGTTATACTGCTAAGAATATCACATTACAAAACGTAACCGTCAAACTTACTGTTTTAAAGATTGTGAAAAATACGGGAATATTTTTTTTTTGAAAGAGCTTAGCTATCATCAACTTATTACTTTCTAGTTCCATTTTAAGTATTCATAAAATGTACCTTCCTTAAGTCTGAAATTCATTTTCTAAAAACATCTAGACGATTCGATCATCCACATACATACACGACATACACGCAGATATAAAGTCGATCATATGAAGAAAACGTAATGAACATATATATACATGCCATAGTGTCAAAGTGATCCCCGAGATAACAACACCACCATACAAAACAAGAGTTCTAGCAGTAGAATATAAATAAGACCCCAACCCAAAACAAAATGAGAGGCCACTAATCAGAGCTGCTACACACTAGACTCCTAACTACTCCACCCAAAACTACCCTACTCGTCGTTGTCTGTCCCAGCAGAGATCCACCCGCGGCTCCTCCCTCCAGTGCCTCCAAGGTTGATCATCCCAAAGTCTTCCGAGGGGTCGTCACTGGAAGAATCTTCTTCCGGCTCCTCACTCTCAGCGTCCTCCTCCGGGTATTCCTCTGGATCCTCATCCTCGGATGTAGTGTCGTCAATCATGATTAGTTCGGGCTCACTCGGAGGGGAACGACCAAAAATACCAGGACGCGCGGGCTGTGGAGGAGATGCCTCTGGACCGGGAGAGTAACGAGGGGAATCTGGCTCGTCCATAAGTGCCATCCGTGAAGATGGTGATGAAGAAGACAGAGTGGAACGACGACGGCGGTTAAGGAAAGTGGTGTAGCGCCTAAGTCCAGGTGGCGTCTCGAACTCCAGAATCACCGGCACTGTGAAGTCAATCTCCGGAACCAGGGGCAGGCTGGAATGAGAAATAGTAACGCGCACCTCCCCTGTAAACATGCATCGTCTAGGGATGTCGATGACTCGCCACTGGCCCCGTGGCTCCCATCTCAGCTGGACTCTCATAGTTGACATCTTGAAGTTCTCCAACACCGGCTGTCGACGTGACGAAGAAATACAACGATGCGGAAATAACAGGAGTAGAGAAAGGAAGGGTGAGAACATCACATGAACTCATATCAAGTAGAACACAGTAACTAGAGCATTCACAGGACAATCACAATCACGATCACAATCACAATCACATAGATATAATTTATATTGTCATGATGCATATGATCAATGCATGAGGGCCCGGGGAAAATATCACCAACTGCAGAGCACACAGCAACTGCTCGACCATATATGGACAATGTCACAGGAGTTTTGTTTGTACTAGCAAATAGTACTTGGAGCATTGCTCAATCTCTGGCCAAGACGATTATCCCTGACTTCCAGACAACTCACTGATCGATGAAAACTTGAGAGCGACAGGATAGTCAAGCCTGTACCCCGTTTGCACGACAGTAGGGGGCGAGCCTACGTCACTTGAGCCATTTCGGGACTTGACTTATCCTCAGGGCTGGCGTCCTTTATTGGACCCGCTGGAGTTCTTTGCAAAACCCAGGGCACCCGTCCCTACCAGTTTCACACTGTACTAGAGTGTTATTGTCATATAGGTCGTAAGGTTTTTAAACCTTAATCATCCTTCATGCTTTATGATGCATGTCACACAATTAATACTTACAGTATTTCATCTTTACAGGCAAAGCCCACTGGGTCATTCTACGTCACCACTTTACCGTGGCACGACCTGACTCAACATCTTTTCTTCACGAGGGGAAACCAGATCACACTCTCTTGCCAAGCTTCTCAAGTCTTATGAAGGAGAGAGGTGTTGGTTATAATCTTTTAAGGTAGTTTGTACTAACGTTATTGATAATTACATTCTCTTAAGTCTTATAGTTTACTAAGACTTATGGATGTGTCTTATGAAAGGCATTATTAATCCTAATTCTCTTTGTATAACTAATTAAGATTAGGCTTATCCTTTAATTATAACTAATTTCCATTAATCGGGTTACAGTTAATCTTAGTCCTCTTTAATTAAGTCTTAATCCCTACTTAAGGTCCTAATTAATTTCTAATTATCCCTTAATCTCCTCCTAAATCTTGGATTAGGACTTTTAATAACGTTTGATTAAGATTATTTATAATTAATTAGTTCTTAACCGTCGTTAGCGATTAATTACTTAATTAACACTCATATTAAGATTAATTATATTTAGACTTAATTAATCCTTAATTAACTCAAATAAATTAGGTTAATCAACTTAGGTAATTAAATTAATTAAGTCCATTAATTAATTCTAAGTTTAACTTTCACAACTTGGATTAGTATTGGAGATCAACACTAATCTAAGTCCAAACTCATTAATTATTTTTAATTATCTTTTAAATTGAGTTTTAACTTTCTTTTTGAAGGCTTTGGACCTAAACAAAAAGCCTAATGGTTATTGGACCCATGAGAGCCCATTTTTATTCATAATAAATTAAAAATATGACTTTTAAACATACTTTTATTTTAATTAAATTAAAAATCCGAATTTTATTACTTATTTTAAAAACTTATCTTATTTGCAATTTAGTCCTTTTTGTTACAATTTTATTCTTTAGCCCTTTTTGGACCATTAAGCCCAAAACATGTTTTCAACATTCACTTGACCTTTTTAAGATCAAAAAGGTATTCTTAATGAGTTTCATCAAGAACAACTCATGAACATCAAGAACAACCTTGAATGTTCATCAAAACTTCAAATTTTTCCCAACATTCAATCTTCACCAAACTCTCACACAATCATCAACAAACATTCTAAATACCAAATATCATAATAATTCACTCAAAATCATCCATATACATTTTAAAGTTCATGACTCCATTTTCAAGCTCAAAAACATCATTTTTCAAAGATCAATCATCAAAAACAATTGTATACATCCAACCAAATTCATGCATGTTCATAGATTCATCATACAAACACATTACAAGTGCCAAAAAAAATTTTAAAACACATGCAGCCCCTTACTCTCTCTAGGCCGAGAGCTATAGGAGGAAAAAGTGGGAATTTTTCTCAAAATTGATTCTTGGCTTGCATGCATAAACAACCACAATCCAAGCACATTCCAAGCATCATAATAAACTTAAAAACATGTAAACAACTCAGCTCCAAGAATCCAAAACATTCGCTCAAAGAAAAGCTCAAAAAGTGATATCTTTCAAGGAAAAACAAGAGAAAAAGACAAGGATTCAAGGGCAAATCCTTGACTCTAGTTACATTTCCTACTAGAGTTCAAGTTCTCCCCCCCTTTACCTCAAATCTCCAAGAGAAAATGTGCAGATTTTTGCTCCAAAAACAGCCCCTCAAAGGTCCTCCTCCTAGTCTCCAACAAGGATTTCAAGGCTAGAAGGCTAGTGTTTTGAAGCTTAGACTCAAAAATGGAACCTAAGCTTGGTGGTGTTTATGGAAAGATGGAAATTTTGGGAGAGAAAAGGATGATGGTGCCGCGGCCAAGGGAGAAGAAAATGAGAGAAATGAGAGAGTTTCTAGCTTGCATGTAGGAAAAAGGTGAAAGTGAAGTGGTGATGTAATGCCATCAAGTCTTTAATGCCATCAAGTCACCTTTTTCTTACACAAAGCTTGAGTGGAAAGGAAGGAAAAGCAAATGTCTCTTCATGCATTCATGGCTGGTTGCACGGTCTTTGAGGAGAAAAAGGGAAGGCTTGTGCAATTTTTCTGGCCCGGATCAGAGTATTCGGGCCCGGTTCAGGGGATAGGAGGGTCAAAAAGGTCGTTTTTCACAGAAAAATCCCAAAAATTCCCAAAAAAATCCTAAAAATAGGAAATTCAATACTGAATCCAAAAATATAAATTTTGATGTTTAAAAATAATTTTAATCATTCAAAATCCAAGAAAACACTCAAAACGGCAAAAACGGTAAAAACGGTAAAATGCGGGTGTTACATGTGTCATTTAGGGTTGCGAGATCTGGTCCGGGAATGACTAGTTCTAGTACATAATCCTACAGAATACATTATATCAGGTCTACTAGCTGTTAGGTACAATAGGGATCCTATCATTCCTCTATATTTCTTCTCAGGAACAAATTTTCCATTTTCTGCAAGTTTAATTCAGTAGAAGGATGCATAGGAGTAGTCATAGGTTTAGAATCCTCCATTTTGAATCTTCTTAGAAGATCTTTTGTGTACTTTTATTGACAAATGAATATTTCTGTATCATTTTGCTTGATTTTCAGTCCTAAGAAAAACTTAAGCTCTCTCATTAAGCTCATTTCAAATTCTCCTTTCATTAATTTAGAAAATTCTTAACACATCTTCTCATTAGAAGATCCAAAAATAATATCATCAACATAGATTTGGACAATCAGAAGATCCTTCTTAGAAATCTTTCTGAATAAAGTTGTATCAATCTTTCCTCTAGTAAAATCATTTTTAACAAGAAATTACTTAACCTTTCATACCAAGCTCTAGGTGCTTGCTTAAGTCCACAAAGTACTTTGGTTAGTTTGAAACCATGGTTTGGATGATTTTGATTAGCAAACCCAGGAGGTTGATGGACATATACCTCCTCATTTGTGAAACGATTCAAAAATGCACTTTTAACATCCATCTGGTAGAGTTTAAAGTTT
Organism: Sesbania bispinosa; assembly: GCA_026901365.1. NCBI lineage: Eukaryota > Viridiplantae > Streptophyta > Magnoliopsida > Fabales > Fabaceae > Sesbania > Sesbania bispinosa. The sequence goes on from QLOH01000329.1 coordinate 878,127, forward strand.
TTATAGGCAGAAATTGCAAGAAGAATTCTAATAGCTTCTAATCTAGCTACAGGTAGAGGTGGGAATCAGTCGTGTTGGCGCAAAAACCCTCTGAGATTTGGTTTTAATGACAACAAACCTGTTGATCAAAATTAATGTTTTTCTGTTCTTGAAGTTACTGATGTTTTGTGTGAGATCTTAGAAAGACAGGATTCGTATGCTTAGCAAAGAACTCAGAAAGATCAGAAGAACCACAAGCTCAGACTGAGATTGAGAGGCAGCCACAGACTGAGACAAGTAGTCTTAGTAGTATTCCTCAGACTTAAGTTGAAGATAAAGATCAGCCTGAGATTAAGTAATCAATGCAAGTCTTTCCTGAGATTCAGAAAGATCAGAATCCTAATGTTAAGAAGCATCAGACTTCAGAATCATTTATGGAGTACAGTCAGAGCTTAGAAGTTCTATATGCTGAAGGTGATTTCAGAAGAAGGCCTCAATACATATCATTTATCAGAAAGTCTTCAAGAAGCTTAGAATGGATTAATATGAAGTTAGCCTAAGTTAAGAGAGGTGCACATCAAAGTGAAGTCTCAACTACAATAAGAAAGGATCAATAGTCAGATGCAAGATCTGTCAAGAGATGAGACTCTAACTTAGCTTCATAATCAAGAGATAAGATCAGAATAGAAGATGTCAAACCAAGAAGAGATTCAAAGTCAGCTTGAGACAAGCTTAAACTGTAAAGTCAGATTGAGACAAGCCCAAAATCATTGTAAGATCATATTCAGTCCAAGAATGACAAAGAAGAACTTTGAAATATGAAGCTAAGCAAAGATGAGATTCAAAGGCAGACTTGAGATGCAGTCTCAACAGAGATGCAAAATCAGACTTGAGATGCAGTCTCAATGGAGATGTAGAATCAGACTTGAGATGCAGTCTCAACTTGAGATGCAGAATCAGACATGAGATGGTCTCAGATCAGATGCAGTCTCAAGATCAGACACAAAGATCAGATACAGTCATGAGATTTAGTCTCATAAGAGACTCAGCAGCAAGCAAAGAACAAACACAAGTGCAGCTTAAGATACAAGCCAAGGTCAGACGCAAGATCAGCATTAAGATGCTAACACAACATAAGATGAAAGCTCTTTGTTTAGATGACATTCTAAGATTAGAAGAGATTTCAGCATGAAGCCAAAAGAGACTCAAGTTAAGCTTGAGATGCAAGCAATGAATAGATGCTAGTTTAGCTTGAGATGCATGGATAGCTTGAGACGTCGTCTCAAGAACAGACGTAGCAAGATGAGATCTCATCAGAGATGCAACAAGAGTGTAACAGAATCTGGATAAAAGACAGAATGCATACTCAAAGTCAAGAGACAACATGTCAAGTCAACATAAAGGCAAGCAAGGACATTGACACAGTACCTTAAACTGAAAAGCTGGTGACTGCCTACTGAAAAGACTGTGACTGCTGCTGTAGGCTCCAACGGACTGTAACGGCCACATAACGGCTAGTTTCTCAAGTCTTGATATAAAAGGGACATTGTCAAGAGCTGAGGTGTGGAAGAGACTGCCTGTACTTCTGTGAAATTATTCAGCATCTTATCACATCTCAACAGACATCTCAAGTGTATCCATCAGCTGTCTGAAGCACAGACTCATCTCATCTTGAGATTATCCATTTGTCTCTTTCATCTCTTCTCTGTTTATATCATTCCAATACTGTAACCAGAGTTGAGACTTAGTCTAGCTCATTTTCCTTTATATCCATACACTGTATGAGCTTAGGCTAGACTTATCACAAACTTCTATTTGTAACCTGTCTCATCTAAGATAGGAAGGTTCCTAGTCTTAGAGTGAGGTGTTTGCGTCCTGGAGAGGCTGTAAGAATACTTGTGGCTCAACTAAGATAGGAGTGCCTATGCTTAGTGTGAGTGAGACGTCCTGAAGAGGCTGTAAGAATACTTGTATTGACTGGTTTGTCAATAGTGGAAAATCTCACAGGTTGTGGGGACTGGATGTAGCCCAAGGAGTGGGTGAACCAGGATAAGATCTCTGTCTCTTGTCTCTTACCTTATCTTTATATTTGCTTATCTTGAATTAATTAATACAGCTTGATAACTAAAGATATAACTGAATTGATAATCAAGATAAGCCTTTGAATTAAGGTCTAGATAAAGATCATCACTAAAGTTGATAAACTCTATCTTGTCCTAACAGAGACTCCAAGTTGACAAACTTGAGAGGACATCTCAACTATCAATTTTAGTGTGGAATTGCAGGAACAGATTTGGAAAGTCTCTATTCAACCCCCCTTCTAGAGACACTCAGCCAACTTCAGTTGGTATCAGAGCTCGGCCTCTCAAGGGGTTGAGCACACCTACGTGTGAAGAGGAAAAGATCCATGGTTGGACCTAGTGCAAGTTTGTTCATACCTGAAGGAGCATCCACCAACAGGCCACCTGCCTTTGATGGAACTGACTACTACTACTGGAAGGATAGGATGAGATTGTTCATTGAATCTCAACATGTTGATCTATGGGAAATCTTAGAAAATGGACCCTATATACTTCTCACCACTGATGAGCTTGATCAGAGAATAGTTAAGCCCAGAGATAGATGGACTGATGCTGAAAAAGTAAGGTATGTTCTAAACTCAAGAGCTACGTATCTGCTAACCTGTGCTCTTAGTCACAGTGAATATGATAAGGTAGCAGGATGTACAACAGCCAAAGAAATATGTGATGCTCTTGAAATAGAACATGAAGGGACAAATCAAGTGAAAGAAGCCAAAATCAACATACTGGTCAGACAGTATGAGCTCTTCAAGATGAATGAAGATGAAGGCATTGGGGACATGGTGAGACGGTTCACTATCATTACAAATGACCTCAAGTCTTTAGGAAGGACCTACTCAAATCAAGACATGGTAGGAAAAATCCTAAGGAGCCTGCCCAAACCTTGGAGACCTAAAGTTACAGCTATCCAAGAAGCCAAGGATCTGAGCACTCTCAGATTGGATGAACTCCTTGGATCTTTGAAGGTTCATGAGCAGGAGCTGATGGAAGAGGACCTCATCAGACGACCCAAGACAATATCCTTGAAGGCATCATCCAGCAGCTCCAAAGGTAAAAAGGTAAGCTCATCTCAACAGTCTTCACTAAACTCATCTCATGACACAGAAACTAAAGAAGATGAAGGAGATGATGAAAGTGAAATGGATGATGAGCTAGCCTACATCTCAAGAAAGATCAGACGCATGTGGAGAGCTAGAGGAAGTGGAAGAAGAAATTTTCCCTCAAGAAGAGGAGAAGTAAAGTCTGACAGTATGGGACAATTCATATGCTTTGAATGTAGAAAACCTGGACACATCAAATCTTAGTGTCCACAACTCAGAAAGGAAATAAAGAAAAGTCCAAGGAAGAAGGCAATGATGGCCATTTGGGATGACACAGAAGGAGATGAAAGCCAAGATGATAAATCAGCTAATCTGTGTCTCATGGACAATAGAGACTTATCTGATGAAGAGGTATATGAGTCTGACTCTGAACTTTCATTCAGTGAACTTAAGTCTGCCTTTGAAAATCTTTTATATGATTCAAACCTTCTTGTCTCTAAGAGCTCCTTACTGAAACCAGAACTAAACACAGCTCTTGAGAAAGTGAAATTTCTTGAAAATGAAAATGAAAGTTTGAATAATAAAAACAGTAGTCTCATGGTGTCTCACATGAGACTGTCTGAAATAGTCAAGGCTAAGACCCAGGTTCATGATGAGCAAGAACTGAAAAATCTTTCTAAAGAAAACCAGAAGCTCAAAAAACAAAATAGAACTCTCATGGATGATCTAGCAAAGTTTGTAAAAGGAACAAAAAATCTTGAGAGACTCATTAGGTCTAAAAAGGGAATTTTTGACAAAGCTGGATTAGGCTATGAGAAGTCTTCCAGTGAGATCTGGTATAAGGACTTCTTTATTCCTGCAAGAAAAAGGAAGAAGGAAAGATGTCCTTGCTGTAGCAAGTTTGGCCATAAGACCACTGAATGCTACTTGAGACATGTAGCATCCAAAAGAAAGGTAACTAACCATGAAGGACCCAAATATAAGTGGGTACCTATAGCCAAATCTTGTGTTGTAACAGATGTGCCTAGCAGCAGCAAATTCAAAGAAAATGTGGGTGCTGGACAGTGGATGTTTAAGGCACATGACAGGGGACAAAAGCAAGTTCCTGTCACTTGAAGAAAAGGCAACAGGGGCTGTCTCCTTTGGAGACAACAACAAGGCCCAAATCAAGGGCATAGGTAAAATTGTGGAACTTCTCAAAGAGGATCAATGGGTGAAGAAAATTGATTACCAAAGCTAAGCAAAAGCATTAAAGGACATTTTCAAAGATGAGAAAGAAAAATAGATGCTGTCCAAAAATGCTTGAAGCTTGGAGGTTAAAATTGCTTATACATGCAAGGAAGACCCATTGGTAACATTAATCTCTTATTCCTCTTTATACTTAGACTAAAAATGCTTGATCAAATCATTTAGAAATTAAGTTATATGTCTCTACTTGTTTTAATGAAGTCATGATTGTAAGTGTTTTAATATATAAGCATGATAGACTTGTAGAGACTATGTTTGCAAAAGGTATGAAAATCTGTTTGTTCATCACTGTTCTTATTTGAAATTTCAAACAGCAGAGAAATTATATTTTTGAATGTCTCATATGCTTACCTAAAGTTTGGAGTATCAAATGATAGATATCTTCTTGTTCGAAAGTGCCTAATACATTCATACCTTTGAAATCTGAAAATTTCCTGAACATGTTATAAAGTAACTATAGAGTATGCAGTCTCATTACACACTGTGTAGAAGAAAGCATGCATGATAATTTGATAAGACTAATCCTACACTTGAGATGAGAAAGCTTGCAGATTTGTAGACAAAATGGAATGCTTGGATCTCAATAAGAAATATATGGGAAATCTTCAAAAAGAGCATATCCAAGTCTAAAGGATGTTCAGAAATGAAAAAGATAAAAGAAGAAGTCAGAATCTGTGGCTGCACTTGGAGAAGACACATCTGAGTCTCAGGTTGAGACTAGACTGAGACTTAGATGGAAATATATGAGAAAGAACATCCAAGTGAGACTCCTACTGCAGCTGTGCTTCTGACAACACAAAAAGGAAATCCATGAATCACAATTAGCTTATGTAATGGCTACTACACAAGAGGGCAAGTGATCTCCCACAAGATGAGAAAGAGAAAGAAGCTTCTACAAGATGAAAGCACAAAGAAATGACTAAGTGTTGAAAAGAAAATGCAGAAGCCGAGCTCATCTCTACAATATATCAAGCTACAAATTCTTAAATCTTGTGGATCAAATGATAACTTGAAGATTACTTCATGAGGTACTCTGAAACTCTAATCTTTCATGATGATGCATATGTGATATTCTCGTTTTGAAGATAAGATTTAAAGTATGATGGTGCTATGCAGAATTTAGAAATCATTTTTCAATGACAAACATATGCTTATTTGAATGATTCTGTGTTGTTTGGATAATTTGAATTCCGAATGCTTCTCTGTCATGATCTTAATACAGTTTTGAATCTCAACTATTTTAATCAAGTCAATCTTCTAAGTAACTGATATAAAAAGGAAATCATGAGATTGAAGACTCATAAAAGGATTTTGAAATAAGTGAAAGTTAAAGGCAAAGAAGTTATTGCACTCTGTATGCAGAAATATTTCTGATATAGCCTGACTAAAATGATCATCACTTGAGCTACAAAATTGATTTTTGAGTAAAACCTATTTTGTTGGAAAGCTGACTCATAAGAGTGCAGAACTGGAAAGTTTGAAGCTGTTATACTAAGCACAGAAGCACCAGAAAATTTGTTAACACAGATGCAGTTTTTCAAATGCTCATAGAAACATGTTTACTTAAAATCATCATAACTGGAGCTGTAGATATTATTTTTCTGTGAGGCCAATTTTATTGGAAAGATAATTTAAAATAGAATCAAACTGGAAAGTTTGAGATTTTCATATAAATCACAGAAGTGCCAGTAAATCTATGAACACAGCTGCAGTATTACAAGCTTCAATGTAAACATATTCACTTAAAAAGGTCATAACTGAAGTTATAGAAATTCTTTTTCAGTGAAACAAATTTTGTGTGAAAGATATTCTATATGAGTATCAAACTGGAAATTTTTAAGATTTTACACTGACCACAAAAATGCCAGTAAATTCGTGAACACAGCTTCACTGATACAAAGTCTGATATAAACATGTTCACTTAAATAGATCATAACTAGAGCTACAGAAATGATTTTTGAGTGAAACCAGTTTTGTATGAAATCTAGCTCATATAAGTATTTGACTGGAAAGTTTCATAATTTTTCATCATCTGCATAATTCCCAGCAAACACTTCAAGTGGACTGATCTCTCATGTAGTCAAATCTGAACACATCTGTTTTGCATGCTTATATCTGGAGCTAGGAAAAGCCTTTTCAAATGAAACCAGTTGGATTTGAAAGATGTTGTTCTATGGTTTAACAGTACTAATTTTCACTATTTTTGGATGCATAGATTGATCACAGTGAATGAAAAACCAGACCTGTCACAGTAAGCACTCTATTATAGAACAACCAACTTTAATCACTCATATCTTATGATAGAAAACTCCAAATGAAATGAATTTTATATCATTTTGAAGCTTGTGATGTATAGTTTATTGTGTTGAAATCTCAAATTTTTATGAACTAGAAATAACTCACAAGTACAGATCAAAGTAGCTAAGTCAATGGATGTTTTCTGATTTGGTGTTGAAACTTCAAGTTAAAATATCTTTAATTGTACCAATCCAAATGAGTTGATTTTTGTGGCATTGGAAAGTGTCATGATGTGGTTTATTGTGATAGAATATAAATTTAAATTTCTAGATCAATCTATGATAGGAGCAATACTTGTCAAAGATTAAGGATACATGATAGAAAAATAGTAAAACTTGATCTCTTGAGAGTGATACCTTTGACAATGTTCCCTTGATTCCCAAATCTGTGATAAACCTTGGTATATCAAAGTGAGTTGTTGTATCAAAATGGTTTGCATATTATGATTTGGAATGTTGGGTGAATCAATGAATATGAAGAAGATCTTGACATGAATATCTTTGAAACTTTATCAATGCTGAAAAATATGCAATGACTATGAACTCATCAGCAAATCATATTGATGAATTTCTAATATGTTCCCCTGCTGTCCAAGTCTGTAATCTTGACCTTTATGCCTCTATCCATGTTCTACAAATTTAACTTACTATAGGCATAGAAATCAAAGTGAGTAACATATTTAGGGGGAGTAACTGAACCAATCTTTGTGCTGAATGTATTCCTGCTGCTTGATTATGCATCAAATAAAATTATTACCATCAAATCAAGAATGCAAACAGAATAAGTTATTGTTCTGGTTTAAGATTGAGTTCTGTTTTCTAATGATCTATCCTAACTGCATCCCCTACTCAATGTTGGACTAAATAATGATCATTCTAAAAGTTGAATTTTCTGCATCAGTTATTAAAGAGTTGCTAAACCAGCAACATTGAAAATATCTGCAGAACCATCTTATTTTGAGGGGGAGTCAGCCAAATTGATTTCTAATGTGTTTACCATGTATGTTGACTCAGTTGGGGTGTGATTATGGATTTTGATGAATGCATATACCTCTTTCCTTTACAACTCTAGAAATCACTCTTTATTTGTGAGGAAATGTTAAAATGAAAAGAGAATGGGAAAATAGCTCTCTTGAGATTTGAATTGAGAAAGATGATCAAAGAGAAAAGTATAAGAAAGAAGTTTAAGAAGATTCTGAACTTAGTGAGAGAGATTCTGAAAAATATGAATATCAAGTTACTAAGAAAATTCTGGAATCTAGACTCTAAAAGCTCTTCTTCTTACCTTAGTCTTTGATTATTCTGTTCTAACTATTATTGTTGGAGCATTTATCCCTGTCTATATCATATTGCTTCATCTAAAATTCTTGGGATCATTGTTATAACCATATGTGTGATCTATTGTTTTATCTTATTACTCTTGGGAAATTGAGAATATTATTGCATATATCTCTTGCTCAAAACCCTCTATTGAGATCATACATATGTTTGATAAGTAAAAATCATGTCTTTAATGCCATTAGTATAATTGAAAATCAATAGGAGGTGATTATTTGGCAGATTTTTCTGATGTTATGTATTTGATATATTTCTCCTTCCATCTTTTTGTTGATGCCAAAAGGGGGAGAAATAGGAAAGTAATTATTTCCATGTGCATAATAGCATAATTCTGAATCATGCTATGATATTATTGTTTGCATTGTTAGGCATGAATTCAGGGGGAGTTCAATTGAGTGGATCATATTATGAAAAATATATAGACTCTCATCATCCCTTATATGCTATTACACATGAAAACTTAATTTTGTTCAAATAGGTTTGTCATCATCAAAAAGGGGGAGATTATTGGCGCAAAAACCCCCTGAGATTTGGTTTTAATGACAACAAACCTGTTGATCAAAATTAATGTTTTTTTGTTCTTGAAGTTATTGATGTTTTGTGTGAGATCTTAGAAAGACAGGATTCATATGCTTAGCAAAGAACTCAGAAAGATCAGAAGAACCACAAGCTCAGACTGAGATTGAGAGGAAGCCACAGACTGAGACAAGTAGTCTTAGTAGTATTCCTCAGACTTAAGTTGAAGATAAAGATCAGCCTGAGATTAAGTAATCAATGCAAGTCTTTCCTGAGATTCAGAAAGATCAGAATCCTAATGTTAAGAAGCATCAGACTTCAGAATCATTTATGGAGTACAGGCAGAGCTTAGAAGTTCTATATGCTGAAGGTAATTTCAGAAGAAGGCCTCAATACATATCATTTATCAGAAAGTCTTCAAGAAGCTTAGAATGGTTTAATATGAAGTTAGCCTAAGTTAAGAGAGGTGCACATCAAAGTGAAGTCTCAGCTACAATAAGAAAGGATCAATAGTCAGATGCAAGATCTGTCAAGAGATGAGACTCTAACTTAGCTTCATAATCAAGAGATAAGATCAGAATAGAAGATGTCAAACCAAGAAGAGATTCAAAGTCAGCTTGAGACAAGCTCAAACTGTAAAGTCAGATTGAGACAAGCCCAAAATCATTTTAAGATCATATTCAGTCCAAGAATGACAAAGAAGAACTTTGAAATATGAAGCTAAGCAAAGATGAGATTCAAAGGCAGACTTGAGATGCAGTCTCAACAGAAATGCAGAATCAGACTTGAGATGCAGTCTCAATAGAGATGCAGAATCAGACTTGAGATGTAGTCTCAACTTGAGATGCAGAATCAGACATGAGATGGTCTCAGATCAGATGCAGTCTCAAGATCAGACACAGAGATCAGATACAGTCATGAGATTCAGTCTCATCAGAGACTCAGCAGCAAGCAAAGAACAAACGCAAGTGCAGCTTAAGATACAAGCCAAGGTCAGACGCAAGATCAGCATAAGTGCAGCTTAAGATACAAGCCAAGGTCAGACGCAAGATCAGCATTAAGACGCTAACACAGCATAAGATGAAAGCTCTTTGTTCAGATGACATTCTAAGAATAGAAGAGATTTCAGCATGAAGCCAAAAGAGACTCAAGTTAAGCTTGAGATGCAAGCAATGAACAGATGCTAGTTCAGCTTGAGATGCATGGATAGCTTGAGACGTCGTCTCAAGAATAGACGTAGCAAGATGAGATCTCATCAAAGATGCAACAAGAGTGTAACAGAATCTGGATAAAAGACAGGATGCATACTCAAAGTCAAGAGACAGCAAGTCAAGTCAACATAAAGGCAAGCGAGGACACTGACACAGTACCTTAGACTGAAAGGCTGGTGACTGCCTACTGAAAAGACTGTGACTGCTGCTGTAGGCTCCAACGGACTGTAACGGCCACATAACGACTAGTTTATCAAGTCTTGATATAAAAGGGACATTGTCAAGAGCTGAAGTGTGGAAGAGACAGCCTGTACTTCTGTGAAATTATTCAGCATCTTATCACATCTCAACAGACATCTCAAGTGTATCCATCAGCTGTCTGAAGCACAGACTCATCTCATCTTGAGATTATCCATTTGTCTCTTTCATCTCTTCTCTGTTTATATCATTCCAATACTGTAACCAGAGTTGAGACTTAGTCTAGCTCATTTTCCTTTATATCCATACACTGTATGAGCTTAGGCTAGACTTATCACAAACTTCTATTTGTAACCTGTCTCATCTAAGATAGGAAGGTTCCTAGTCTTAGAGTGAGGTGTTTGCGTCCTGGAGAGGCTGTAAGAATACTTGTGGCTCAACTAAGATAGGAGTGCCTAGGCTTAGTGTGAGTGAGACGTTCTGAAGAGGCTGTAAGAATACTTGTATTGAATGGTTTGTCAATAGTGGAAAATCTCACAGGTTGTGGGGACTGGATATAGCCCAAGGAGTGGGTGAACCAGGATAAGATCTTTGTCTCTTGTCTCTTACCTTATCTTTATATTTGCTTATCTTGAATTAATTAATACAGCTTGATAACTAAAGATATAACTGAATTGATAATCAAGATAAGCCTTTGAATTAAGGTCTAGATAAAGATCATCACTAAAGTTGATAAACTCTATCTTGTCCTAACAGAGACTCCAAGTTGACAAACTTGAGAGGACATCTCAACTATCAATTTTAGTGTGGAATTGCAGGAACAGATTTGGAAAGTCTTTATTCAACCCCCCCTTCTAGAGACACTCAGCCAACTTCAAGTCGGTCTTCATCGGTTTCGAGCCAAAAAATCCCAAGCCGACCAAAACCGATAACATGTAAATTTTGGACCGATCCCGTCTGTTTATCTTGTCGGTTACTTCGATTCAGATTTATTGCGTGTAAGCGATTAGATCGGGTGGGTTACAACGGGTACAATTTTTAAATTAAAATAAAAGAAGAAAAGTCCAAAAAAATCAAATAGGGTCAAAGAAAAAAAGGACACCTCTCTCTCTACTGGTAGGATTTGGGCCCAGCCCAATTTTATTATCTGTTTTTTTGTATATGTCGGTCGAGCCGATTACCGATGGTATTTTTTTTCTCACCCGATCCCGACCGACCATAACCATCTCAACTTGTTTTTGCAAATCCAATAACCTGTTAACCCGATGTAACCCACCCGCTAAACTTTTTTTTTCGGGCCAATCGGGCCACTGTCTTGAATGGGTTTTTGCCCACCCCTAGCTACAGGTGCAAAGGTTTCATCAAAATCTATACCTTCTTGCTGGTTATAACCTTGTGCAACCAACCTTGCTTTGTTCCTTACTACTTTACCTTCTTCATTCATTTTATTTCTAAAAACCCACTTATTTCCTATGACTGAATGATCTTCTGGTGGAGGAACAAGGGTCCAGACTTCATTTTTCTTAAATTGATCTAGTTCTTCTTTTATGGCTTCTACCCAAGAATCATCATCAAGAGCTTCATTTATATTTTTGGGTTCAATTTGTGATAATAGAGTTGTTCCATTTTCACTTCTTCTCACATGAGACCTGGTTCCTACACCTTCTAAGGTGCTACCAATGATTTGATCATGAGGATGTGCTGAGACTAGTCTCCAACTCTTTGGAAGTTCTTCTCTATCATATTGTTTTGAATCATGTGAGAAATTCTCCTTTTCAGGTGGTTCTTCAACTAATTTTCCTGTCTTAGAAGGTATCTTCTGATGTAAGATAGCTTCTTCAGATTCATCATCTGAATAAGTTTTAGTTTTTCCTTTAGAAGATAGGTTAGAATCATTGAAAATAACATGCATACTTTCTTCTATGATTTGATTTTTGATGTTGTAATCTCTGTATGCTTTTGATGTGGTTGAGTAACCAAGAAAAATAGCTTTTTAGATTTGGCATCAAATTTTTAAAGGTTTTCTTTGATATTCAAAATATAACAGTCACATCCAAATACATGAAAGTATGAAATGTTAGGCTTTCTTCCTTTCCACAATTCATATGGAGTCTTATTTAGTATGCTTCTGATAGAAACTCTATTTAGAATATAACATGAATGCCAAAAGTATTTCTGAATGCCACTGTCATTTAAAAGAGTTCTTGCCATTTCTTGAAGAGTTCTATTTTTCATTTCTACAACTCCATTTTGTTGAGGAGTTCTAGGACAGGAAAAGTTATGAGAAATTCCATTTTCATCAAAAAAATATTTTGAAAGAGAAATTTTCAAATTCACCCCATGGTCACTTCTAACAAAAGCAATTTGTTGACCAATTTCATTTTGTATCTTCTTAAAGAAGATTCTAAAAGCATCAAAAGACTCATCCTTAGTGGTGAGGAATAATATCCATGTAAATCTAGAATAGTCATCCACAATGACAACTCCGTATCTTTTTCCACCAATACTAGGTGTTTTGGTAGGACCAAACATATCAATATGTAGTAGTTCTTGTGCTCTTTTAGTAGTTACAACATTTTTGGGATGAAAACTCAAGTGTGTTTGTTTGCCCTTAACACATGCTTCACATACTTTGTCTTTATCAAACTTAATTTTAGGCAGTCCTCTAACTAGTTCTAGTCTTAGTAGTTTTAAAATAGTTTTCAAGTTCAAATGTCCTACTTTTATATGCCAAGTCCCCTTATCATTTTCAAATTAAGCAAAGCATGTGAGATCAGATAATTCTTCTAAACTTATGCTATAAAGATATTATTTCTAATTCCAAAAAATAGGACTTTCTTAGTTGATGATTCTATAATCACATATAATGTAGGTTGAAACATAACTTCATAGCCACTGTCACATAGTTGACTCATGCTAAGAAGATTATGCTTTAAACCTCTCACATAATAAACATTGTTAATTTGTGCAAAATTGATCATACCTACCTTCCCAATACCTTTGATATGGCCTTTTTGTTGTCTCCAAAAGTGACTATTCCACCTTCTATTTTTGTGTAGTTGGATGGACTTTGATTTGTCCCCTGTCATATGTTTTGAGCATCCACTGTTCAAGAACCATTGCCCTTTCTTTTTGGAGCCTTTTGTTGTTTCCTACATCAACAGTAAAAAATAATTTAGGTACCCAAATTCTATTGGGTCCTTTCTGGTTAGTTACCTTTCTCCTTATGCTTCTTTTCTTCTTGAAACAATTTTGGAATATGTGTCCAGATTTGTTACACCAAGAAGATTTTGAAGGATGCCTTTTGACTGGTACAAAGAAATTCTTATTTATTCTTTGATTTTGATTATATCCTAATCCAATTTTATCAGATGATCCCTTTTGAGTTCCTATTAGTTTTTCTAGGTTATTTGTCCCTTGAACAAGCTTTGCTAGATCCTGATTTAGTTTACTGATTTCATCTTTTAAAGTGTCATTTTCTTTTTGTAGAAGATGACTGTTACTGCTTGCTTCTTCTGAGGATTTTAATCTCAAAGATTTCATCTGCTCAGAAAGTTTAAAGTGAGATTGTTGCAGACATTGATTTGTCTTGAACAGTCTCTCATTGAAGCATTTTAGTTTCTTATTTTTTTCTTGTGCTTATGTGAGTTGAGCCTTAAGCAAGACCCTTTTTTGTGCAAGTGTGTGAGAATCAGATAATAAGTTTTTGAACGCATCTTCTAATTCCTTATAAGAAGGAGAGTTAGAATCAAATACCTCATCATCTTCCTTTCCTGCCATGAGACACAGATTTGCAATTTCTTCTTCTAGATCATCTTCTGATGAACTTTCTGAATCATCCCATGTAGCCATCATGGCCTTTTTCTTCTTTAGGAAATTTTTGGGATCCTTCTTGAGCTGAGGACAGTCAAATTTAATGTGTCCTGGCTTGTTACATTTAAAGCATATTATCTATGTTTTTGTTGCTTCAGACTTTTGCCCTTCCTTCTTGAAAGGCAAGTTTCTTCTTCCTTTTCCTCTTTTTTTGAGCATTCTCTATATGCTTTTAGAAATGAATGCAAGTTCATCATTATTTCCCGAGGTGGATTCTTCTTCATCTAGCTCCTTATCTTCTGAGGAATTTACACTTGAGCTAGTCCTTTTAGATGAACTGGCTTTTAGTGCAATTGTCTTTCCTCTTCTTGGAAGTATTTCATCCATGAGTTCTTGCTCATGAACTTTTAGAGATCCAAGAAGTTCATCTAGTTTCAAGATAGCAAGGTCTTTTGCTTCTTGAATTGCTGTTACTTTAGGTCTCCAAATTTTTGGGAGACTTCTAAGTATTTTTCTTATTAGCTCTTGGTTGGTGTAGCTTTTTGCAAGAAATTTCAAGTCATTTATAATGACTGTAAATCTGCTAAACATTTCATCAATAGATTCATGTTCATGCATGTTGAACATTTCATATTGATGGATCAAGATATTTATTTTGATTCTTTTACTTGATCTGTTCCTTCATGTGCTATTTTGAGAGTATCCCAAATTTCTTTTGCAGTTGCACATGCGGCTACTTTATCATACTCACTTCTACTAAGAGAACATAGGAGATAAAATTTGGCTTTAGAGTTCAGAAGATATTTCTGCTTATCTTCTGAGGTCCATTCTTCTCTTGATTTTGGTTGTGGGTGCGACACCCTTAGTTACACCACTAAGAATATCACATTGCAAAACGTAACCGTCGAACTTACTGTTTTAGAACTTGGAAAATACGGGGATATTTTTTTTTTTTGAAAGGGCTTAGTCATTATCAACTTATCACTTTCTAATTCCATTTTAAGTATTTATGAAAATGTCCTTCTCTTAAGTCCGAAGTTTGTTTTCCGAAAACATTTAGACAATTATTACTCCGCATACATACACAGCATACACGCAGCCACGAGACTGATTATAAGAAAGGAACATCATAAATATATACAATGACACAAGATCAAGTGCTCCTTGAGCCGACAAGGTAATTATACAAAACATGAATTCTAGTAGTAGGCTAAATACATAAAACCTTAAACCAAAATATACAGAAAAGAGATTCCTAAACCAGAGCTGTACTACTAGACTCAAAATGATACTAAACTACTCATCAACCTCCGGCTTAGTGGAGACAACCCTACAACTCTTCCGCCCAGCATCTGGAATGGTGATCATCCTAAAATCCTTTGAGGGAACGTCTCTAGAAGAATCTTCTTCTGGTTCCTTCCCTTTAGAGTCCTCCTTCGGATCCTCCTCCGGTTCTTCCTCCTCGTCCGTGGTGTCATTGATCATGATAAGATTTGGCTCGCTCGGGAGAGAACGACCACGCGCATCAGGACACATATACTGAGGAGTTGGCACCTCGGGGGAAGGGGAGTATCTGGGAGAGTCTGGTCTAACCAAGTCAGCTATCTGGGATGACTGCGATGATGAAGAGGAAGCTGGACGACGACGTGAAAGACGGAATGTAGTATGCCTCATCAAGTTAGGTGGCGTCGGAAACTCGAGAGTCACCGGTACGATGAAGTCCATCTCAGGTACAAGCGAAAGTCTGGGGTGCGTGATAACGACACGGACTTTCCCCATGAACTCACATCTGCGCGGAACATTCGTCACCCTCCAGGCGTCTCTCGGCATCCACCTTAGTCGTACTTGCATAGACGTCATGACAGAAGTCCTCGATACCGACTATCAACGTGACAAGAAGAGCATAGAAAAAAGAGATAGAAAGGAAGGGTGAGAACATCGCATGAACTCACAACATGTAGGATGCAATAACTAGAGCGTACACGGGACATTCATATAATCACAATCACAATCACAATCACAATCACAATCACAATCACAAGGATATAATTCATGTTGTCATGATACATATAATTAATGCATGCGGGCCCGGGAAAACAGCACCAAAAGCAGAGCACACAGCAACTGCTCGACCATATATACGCAATATATCATGAGTATAGTCTGTACTAGCGAGTAGTACGAAGAGCATTGCTCAATCTCCGGCCAAGACGATTTTCCGACTTCCAGACAAACTCACAGATTATGAAAACTTGAGAGCGACAAGATAGTCAAGCCTGTACCTCGTTTGCACGACAGTAGGGGGCGAGCCTACGCCACTTATGCCATTCCGGGACCTGACTCATCCTCAGGGCTGGTCTCCTGGACCGCTGGTGTTCTTTGCAAAACCCAGTGCACCCGTCCCATCCAGTTTCACACTGTACTAGAGTGGTATTGCCATATAGGTCGTAAGGCTTTTTAACCTCAATATCATCACTTATGCCTTATGATGCATGTCACATAACAATGCCTACAACATTCCACCCTCACAGGCAAAGCCTAATGAGTCATTCCACGTCACCACTTCCCCGTGGCACGCCTTGGTCCAAGTCTTTTCTTCACAAGAGAAACCAAATCACACTCTCTTACCAAGCTCCTCAAGTCTTATGCAAAGAGAAAGTGTTGGTTATAATCTTTTAAAATGGTTTGTAATAGTGTTATTGATAACCAATTTCACTTAAGTCCTATAACTTACTAAGACTTATGGATGTGTTTTATGAAAGGCTTTTCTCATCCTAGTTCTCTTGTATGACTAATTAAGATTAGGTTTAGTCCTTAATCATAACCAATCTTTATTAATCGGATTACCAGTAAGCTTTTACTTTCTTTAATTAAGTCTTAATCCTTACTTAATGTCCTAATTAATTTCTAATTATCCCTTAATCTCCTCCTTAATCTTGGATTAGGATTATTAATTACATTTGATTAAGGTTAGTTATAATTAATTAGTTCTTAACCATCATTAGCGATTAATTACTTAATTAATGCTTATATTACGATTAATTATATTTAGACTTAATTAATATTTGATTAACTTAGATAAATTAGGTTAATCAACTTAGGTAATTAAATTAATTAAGTTCACTAATTAATTCTAAGCTCAATCTTAACCACTTAGATTAATTATTTTTAATTATCTTTTAAATTGAGTTTTTACTTTCTTTTTAAATACTTTGGACTTAAATAAAAATCCTAAAGGTTATTGGACCCATGAGAGCCCATTTTTACTCTTAGTAAATTAAAAATATGACTTTTAAATAGACTTTTATTTTTATTAATTTAAAAATCCGAATTTAATTATTTATTTTAAAATAACTTATTTGCATTTTAGCCCCTTTTGTTACAATTTTATCTTTTAGTCCTTTTGAGCCAATTTAGCCCAAAAACATGTTTTAAACATCCTTTTGATCTTTTTAGGATCAAAAAGGACATTCTTGATGAGTTTCATCAAGAACACTCATGAACATCAAGAACAACCTTGAATGTTCATCCACAACTTCAATCTTTTCCAGAATTTCCAGCCACCATACAATCATTTCAGAACCACAAAGATCACACCAAATCATGCCAAAATCACCAATGCACACATTCAAGTTCAACTTCATTTTTAAGCTAAAAATAGCACTTTCTCAAGCATCAACCATCAAGACAATTTTGTAATTCCATCCAATCACATGCATGTTCATCAAATCATCATCTAAACACATTTCCAACATCAACTAAAATTTTAGAAACATGCAGCCACACAAACACATTAACAAGCAAGTTTTTCTTTTTCAATAAAATTTCAAATAAACAGCCACTTTGCAGATCGAATATCTCCCAGCCTAGACATCATATCAACGATCCGACCGTTCAAAATGAAGATGCCAATGTTATAAACCAGCCACTAAAATTTCAGCCCGATCCAACGGTGAACGAATTCGAAGTCGCCATTTTATGGTCGCTGCTCTATGTAAAAACGGGAAAAATTTCTTTCCAACAAGTTTCACAATTTGCATGCATCATCAACCAAACTCCAAACATATTTCAAGCATCATAATAAACATAAGAACATGTAAACAACCCAGCTCCAAGAATCCAAAACATTTGCTCAAAGAAAAGCTCAAAAAGATGATTTTTTTTAAAGGAAAAACAAGAGAAAAGACAAGGATTCAAGGGCAAATCCTTGACTCTAGTTACAAATCCTACTAGAGTTCAAGTTCTCCCCCCTTACCTCAATCTCTCAAGAGAAAATGTGCAGAATTTCTGCTCCAAAACAGTCCCTCAAAGGTCCTCCTTTTAGTCACCAACAAGGATATTTCAAGGCTAGAAGGCTTAAAAATGGAAGCTTTGGTTCAAAGATGGAACCTTGGCTTGATTGTGTTTATGGAAAGGATGAAGATTTTGGAGAGAAGATGGTGAGGATGAAGAATGGCTCACGGCCAAGGAGAAGGAAATGAGAGAAAAGGTGAAGGTTCTCTTGCTTGCATGTAACAAATGAATAAAGAAAGGAGAAAAAAGTGTTTTTATATGTAATAACTCACCTTTTTAGCCATTGGTGGGATGAAAAGTAGGGTCTTGTCACTCTTTAATGCTGTACATGCGCAGCTTCTAGAAGGAAGAGAGAGGTTTGTGCACTTTTTTTCTGGCCCGGATCAAGAGTATTCGAGCCCGGGTCAAGGTACGGGAGGGGCAAAAAGGTCATTTTTCACAGAAAAATCCCAAAAATTCCCAGAAAATTCCTAAAAATAGGAAATTCAATTTTAAATCCAAAAATATAAATTTTGATGATTAAAAATAAATTTTAATCATTCAAAATCCAATAAAACACTCAAGACGACAAAAATGGCAAAAACGGTAAAACGCGGGTGTTACAGTGGGGGGTTCTTCTTGAACTTCAAATTCTCCTTCCTTTAGTTGAACCAATATTGTGGTTCTTCTTAGGGTAGGAATGAAATTTCCTCTCTCAATGATATCCAAAAGATCAATGTCTTGGGATTCCAGGAAAAATTTCATTTTGTATTTTTTATAGTAATAGTCTTTGCCATCAAATACAAGAGGCCTGTTTGTGGAACATCCTTCTGGGATAAACATTCCAGCTCCATGGTTTACCATATTCCCTTGTTGATCTTTTTCCTCTCACACTGTTAAGTGTGTTCAACCCTAGAGGCAAGCTCTGATACCAATTGAAGTAAATATTGCAATCACAAAAGGGGGAGTTGAATTGTTATCTCTTAAAAATTCTACACTTTCTTCTAATATTTTACTTCTGCTCAAGTTAAGTACTTGGCTAATATTAAAAGATTTGAAATCAGGGATTAATTAACAAAATTTAAGTAATATTTATAATATGCAGAAAATATGGTTCCTTTTGGATGGATCCTTTTTGAAGTATCACTTACTTAGGTTTAGGTAGATTAAAAAAAAATATTATGCAGATGATATGAAAGTTAAGACAGAAATATAAACTGTAGTAATAAAGAGAGTATGGTAAGAAGAAGAATGCACACAGTTTTATACTGGTTCACCTCTCAACCTTGAGGCTACGTCCAGTCCCTACTCCCAGTAGGATTTTTCACTATATCAACCTTGATACAATAGCTTCTTGGGTGCTCCTCACCACTAGTATTCTTCTGCACCCTCTTTAGGTTCAGTCGAGTATTCTTCTGCAGCCTCTGCAGGCTCTTACAACAGTTTCTCTACAAACAGCAGGGCACACCTTACCTTTGCAGACTAAACCTAACTTTCTCTCAAGAGGATCTAACCCTTTTTCAGATTCTTGAGAGTTAGAAAAGGATGTGTGATAAAAATACAAAGAATAAAAGCTCTAAGTTTACACCAGATTGAGCACAACTAAAATACTTGAGCCAACACACACTATTTCTCACTTTCCTAACTATTTTATCTCAAAACTGAAGGATATACAGAAAGTGAAAATTCTGCAAAAGGTATAACTGTAATTTCTGAGACTTTTGGTGCTTCTTCTGCTAGTTATGTTGTGTCTATTATTTTGGAAGAGAAGGCTTCTTTTTATAGCCAAAGAGATGGATTATAGCCGTTGGAAATGCCTTGGAGAGGAAGACAAATGCCAGCTACAGCTGCAGCAGCTGTCACTATCAGTGCAACTTTTTTATCTTTCCTTGGTTTGACTGGTTCTATCTTCTGAAGAGCATGTCTCCAGAAGCATGTATCTTCTCAAGTAGGAAACTTGTTTTGAAGCATGTTTCCTCTTTGATTTGCAGTTTGTATTTGTAATATGAACCCTTATGATGATTGGGTTCGAATTAGGTATCTATTAGAAATTTTAGGCTGAAAACATAAACTTTCTTTTTACACTATATTTTTCTTTTACTTTTCTTTTCTTGAATTGAAACTTTCTTTTGGAATTTCAACTCTGAATATTGAAAGAAAACTTTATTTTTGAACAAAACTTAGCCTTGTAACTTGAAGTATTTTCTTGCGCAAAACTCAAAGATAAACGAGAGGATAATTGGAAGAATAAGAAGATAATTTGGACGTCACACTTTCAAGGATGAAAGATAAGTCCTTGAGATTAAACACACAAAGATGATGAAATCTTTGATAAACCTCAACTCTTGAATTAACAAGAAAATAGAGAAAACACTCTCCAATTGATAATTTTTCTTAACAAAAGTTCTAACCTCGTTGCATGCATAAAGCATGGTATTTATAAGGATTACAAGGCACTTCTAAGGTCATGCAACCAGCTAGGGTTTACACGCCTAAAACATCCCCAAAATGTCTCACGCAACTCCCATGCAACCCTAATTACATTACTAAAATTAAAATATTTTAAGTGGCAAAATTACTAACTAAAACTAGGCCTAACCCTAGCTTACATGGCCGCGAAAATCCAGCCAGCTTCTTTGGCACATGTGGCTGCAATAAACCTTGAGTTGTAACCACCAAACATGGAGAAATATAGTTATTGAACCAGCCATGAAGTGGCAGCACATATCAGCCCCATTGAGTCAAGTTTGCCTTCAATTTGTAACCCCCATCTCATGAATGTTGGCCGCAACTTTGATGGAAATTCACTCAGCAGTTTACAACCTTGTTGGACCCTCTTTGATGACATATTACTCAGCAAAATAAGCACATGTTGGCCGCAACCTTGGACTTGATAAAAGGCTTCCATGTAGTTCCAAAGCTGGCTAGGTTCAGCCGCACCTAGCAAGCCTTCTCCAACGGTTAGTTGACAAGGTAATCAATGTATTTTAATCTCATTATAACCTTGTCTTGTAACCATCAAAACCATTAACCCAAATGTTTGTAACTGCCCTAACTTTTTTGAAAACAAATAAACATAATAATTCAGCAAAATAAGACATAAAATAGCCGCCCCACTTGGCCAGCCTCCTTGCACATGCTTGGCCTTCAATTTGTAGTTGCTTTGATGTCAATTGAACCTTCAACAATGGCCCTGTTTTCATCCTCTTCAACTTGAGTTAGATAAATGAACTGGTCAGTTCCATTAATGTTTCTGGTGACTTGAAGCTGAGAAGCATTTATTGTAAGTTGTAGAGCTTCCCTTGCCTTTTTAGCCTGCGCCCTTGTCATAGGTCCACCAAGCCTTTTGAGTACTTTAAGTCCTTGATTTATGTCCTCATCACGCCCCCCTTCTAGAAAAGGATTTGTCCTCAGATCTGATGGTTCCTCATCTGCATCAAAAAGCGTTAAGTCAGAAACATCAAAGGTAGCACTGACATTATACTCACCTGGTAAGTCAGTCTTATAAGCATTGTCATTTATCTTCTCAAGCACTTGGAAAGGTCCATCTCCTCTAGGTAAGAGTTTTGACTTCCTTTGTTCAGGGAACCTTTCTTTCCTCATGTGCACCCAAACCCAATCACCAGGTTGAAACACCGCCTTCTTTCTTCCTTTGTTGGCTTGCCTTGCATAGCTCTCATTCTTCTTTCCTATTTGAGCCTTTACTTTCTCATGCATCTTCTTGACAAAAATCAGCCTTGGCTTACGCATATTTATGCTTAAATGTAGAAATTTTAGGCAAAGGTAATATATCAAGAGGAGTTAAAGGGTTAAATCCATAAACTACCTCAAAAGGTGAACAGTTTGTAGTACTATGGACAACGCTATTATAAGTAAACTCAACATGAGGCAAACATTCCTCCCAAGACTTAATATTCTTATTTAAAATTGTTCTAAGAAAGGTACCTAATTTCCTATTTACTACTTCTGTTTGACCATCAGTTTGAGGATGGCAAGTAGTAGAAAACAACAGTTTGGTTCCAAGCTTTCCCCACAAAGTTCTCCAAAAATGGCCAAGAAATTTTGTATCTCTATCACTCACAATGCTTCTTGGTAATCCATATAGCCTTACTATTTCTTTGAAAAATAAATCAGCTACATGACAAACATCAGCCACCTTCTTGCAAGGTATAAAATGCGCCATCTTTGAGAACCTGTCAACCACAACAAAAACATAATCTTTTCCATTCTTTGTTTTGGAAGCCCCAAAACAAAGTCCATGTGAATATCAGTCCAAGGATATTCAGGAACAGGTTAAGGAGTATATAAACCATGAGGTTTAACTTTAGACTTAGCCCTTTTGCACACAATGCAATGATCACAAAATTTATGAACATCACGTTTCATATTAGGCCAATAGAAATTATCTTGCAAAATTTCTAAAGTCTTTTGAACCCCGAAGTGTCCCATTAATCCCCTTTCATGTGATTCCCTCACAAGCAATTCCCTAATAAAACTATTAGGCACACATAATTTATTTCCTTTAAACAAAAATTCATTATGCCTAAAATATCCATTTTTAGATTTTCTTTCGCATGCAACATACAATTCAGCAAAATCCAAATCATCTTGATACATAGCTTTCAAAGATTCAAGTCCATACAATTTAGTTTCAAGAAAAGAAAGTAGAACATGTCTCCTAGAAAGAGCATCAGCAACAACATTTCCTTTTCCTCTTTTATGTTTTATGACGTATGGAAATTGCTCTAAAAATTCTACCCATTTAGCATGCCTTTTATTAAGTTTTCCTTGGCCTTTCAAATACTTCAAAGATTCATGATCACTATGAATTACAAATTCTTTGGGTAGCAAATAGTGTTGCCAAGTTTTAAGAGCTCTTACCAAGGCATATAATTCCTTATCATAAGTTGAATAATTAAGTGCAGGTCCACTTAATTTTTCACTAAAATAAGCAATTGGATGCCCATCTTGTAACAAAACAGCGCCTATGCCTACATTTGAAGCATCACATTCCAATTCAAAAGATTTTGCAAAGTTAGGCAAGGCTAAAATAGGCGCATGAGTGAGCCTATTTTTTAGGGCAGAAAAGGTCGCCTCTTGCTTCTCCCCCCACTTAAATCCTACATTCTTTTCATTTCGGTCCATGTCTCCACCAATGGTTCTTCATTTCTGAGCCTCTCCTTCTGAAACTTGTTCCATCAAATAAGAGCATAATCAGAGAATTCAGCAGCAACAAGTTTTACCTTTTGCGCCTCTGTGTAGTTATTACAGGAAAAGATGTGCTCAATCTTGAGTTCCCACTCCAAGTAAGCTTCTGGTTCACTTCGACCTTTGAAAGATGGTATAGTCAGCTTGACACCTTCTATTCTTCCTTCATTTCTGTTTTGCCTTTCTCCTTCTGGTGGTGGTTTGGTTTCCATTTCATCCAACCTAGCATGCAGCTCATCATATTGTTGCTTCATCACTCTCTCTAATTGTTGATAGAGAGCAGCAATTTGTGCTTGAAGATCACTATTCTCAACAATTCTTTCTGCCATGACAAGAAAAGGAAAACAACGTAACAAGAAATATTAACTGTTTAATAACCTTACCACACTCTAGTGTTTGCACTCAACAACTGGCTTTTACTATGATGTAACTCTCTTGCCTTTTTCCACTCTGTTCCTCTTGAATTCTTACCAAATCAAAAGGAGAAAAAAATCAAGAAGTTCACCAACCTATGTGCAATCAAGAAAATAAAAACAAGAAAAGCTAAGAAGAATAGGAAACAGTTAGCAAATAACAGAAAGAAAGTAGAAAAGCCTTGAAAATTTCTAATTAACCTGAGCTCTGATGACCAAATGATATGAACCCCTATGATCATTGGGTTCGAATTAGGGATGTTTTAGAAATTTTAGGCTGAAAACATGAACTTTCTTTTTACACTTTATTTTTCTTTTACTTTTCTTTTCTTGAATTGAAACTTTCTTTTGGAATTTCAACTTTGAATATTGAAAGAAAACTTTCTTTTTGAACAAAACTCATCCTTGTAACTTGAAGTCTTTTCTTGCGCAAAACTCAAAGATAAACAAGAGGATAATTGGAAGAAGAAGAAGAAGAAGATAATTTGGACGTCACACTTTCAAGGATGAAAGATAAGCCTTGAGATTAAACACACAAAGGTGATGAAATCTTTGATAAACCTCAACTCTTGAATTAACAAGAAAATAGAGAAAACAGTCTCCAATTGATAATTTTTCTTAACAAAAGTTCTAACCTCGTTGTATGCATGAAGCATGGTATTTATAAGGATTACAAGGCACTTCTAAGGTCATTTAACCAGCTAGGAGGGTTTACACGCCTAAAGCATCCCCAAAATGTCCCTCATGCAACTCCCATGCAATCCTAATTACATTACTAAAATTAAAATATTTTAAGTGGCAAAATTACTAATTAAAACTAGACCTAACCCTAGCTTACTTGGCCGCAAAAATCCAGCCAGCTTCTTTGGCACATGTGGCTGCAATAAACCTTGAGTTGTAACCACCAAACGTGGAATAAAATAGCTATTGAACCAGCCATGAAGTGGCCGCACATAACAGACCCATTGAGTCAAGTTTGCCTTCAATTTGTAACCCCCATCTCATGAATGTTGGCCGCAACTTTGATGGCAATTCACTCAGCCATTTACAACCTTGTTGGCCCCTCTTTGATGACATATTACTCAGCCAAATAAGCACATGTTGGCCGCAACCTTGGACTTGGTAAAGGCTTCCATGTAGCTCCAAAGATGGCTAGGTTCAGCCGCACCTAGCAAGCCTTCTCCAACGGCTAGTTGACAAGGTAATCAATGTATTTTAATCTCATTATAACCTTGTCTTGTAACCATCAAAACCATTAACCCAAATGTTTGTAATTGCCCTAAATTTATTGAAAACAAATAAACATAATAATTCAGCAAAATAAAACATAAAATAGCCGCCCCACTTGGCCAGCCTCCTTGCACATGCTTGGCCTTCAATTTGTAGTTGCTTTGATGTCAACTGAACCTTTATCAATGGCCTTGTTTCCATCCTCTTCAACTTGAGTTAAATAAATGAACTGGTCAGTTACATTAATGCTTCTTGTGACTTGAAGCTGAGAAGCATTTATTGTAAGTTGTAGAGCTTCCCTTCCCTTTTTAGCCTGCGCCATTGTCATAGGTCCACCAAGCCTTTTGAGTACTTCAAGTCCTTGATTTATGTCCTCATCATGCTCCCCCTCTTGAAAAGGATTTGTCCTCAAATCTGAAGGTTCCTCACCTGCATCAAAAAGGGTTAAGTCAGAAACATTAAAGGTAGCACTGACATTATACTCACCTGGTAAGTCAATCTTATAAGCATTGTCATTTATCTTCTCAAGCACTTGGAAAGGTCCATCTCCTCCAGGTAAGAGTTTTGACTTCCTTTGTTCAGGGAACCTTTCTTTCCTCATGTGCACCCAAACCCAATCACCAGGTTGGAACACCGCCTTCTTTCTTCCTTTGTTGGCTTGCCTTGCATAGCTCTCATTCTTCTTTTCTATTTGAGCCTTTACTTTCTCATGCATCTTCTTGACAAAAATCAGCCTTAGCCTATCTTTATGCTTAAATGTAGAAATATTAGGCAAAGGTAATATATCAAGAGGAGTTAAAGGGTTAAATCCATAAACTACCTCAAAAGGTGAACAGTTTGTAGTACTATGGACAACCCTATTATAAGCAAACTCAACATGAGGCAAAGATTCCTCCCAAGACTTAATATTCTTATTTAAAATTGTTCTAAGCAAGGTACCTAATGTCCTATTTACTACTTCTTTTTGACCATCAGTTTGAGGATGACAAGTAGTAGAAAACAACAGTTTGGTTCTAATCTTTCCCCACAAAGTTCTCCAAAAATGGCCAAGAAATTTTGTATCTCTGTCACTCACAATGCTTCTTGGTAATCCATACAGCCTTACTATTTCTTTGAAAAATAAATCAGCTACATGACAGGCATCACCCACCTTCTTGCAAGGTATAAAATGCGCCATCTTTGACAACCTGTCAACCACAACAAAAACATAATCTTTTCCATTATTTGTTTTTGGAAGCCCCAAAACAAAGTCCATGGAAATATCAGTCCGAGGATATTCAGGAACATGTAAAGGAGTATATAAACCATGAGGTTTAACTTTAGACTTAGCCTTTTTGCACACAATGCAATGATCACAAAATTTATGAACATCACGTTTCATATTAGGTGAATAGAAATTATCTTGCAAAATTTCTAAAGTCTTTTGAACCCCGAAGTGTCCCATTAATCCCCCTTCATGTGATTCCCTCACAAGCAATTCCCTAATAGAACTCTTAGGCACACAAAAATGAAAAGGATGCTTCAAATAGGATGAAGAGAACAGGGAACTGAGAGATGCTCCCCCAGACGACGCCAATGTTGAACTGGATTCTCCAATGGTGGTTTCTAACGAGTGATAGCGTAGGTTGATGAAGGAGCACAACGGTGGTGTACCTGCAGGGACTCCGACGCTCAAGTTAGTAAGTATTTCAGCAGAGTTTCCGTAATGGGAGTGAAAATATACCTGAATCTCTGCTAGAGGTGTTTATTTATAGTTAGAGTTTGGCGAGAAATTCTGTTAGTTTGTTATAACAGAAATTGTATATATGCTCACGTGCTCACCCAAAGTATACCCCACACGCCGAGTGTTAATTGATTGTTGTAGCCCGAGGTTGAAGTCATTCTATGTTATACTCGTTAATCAAACATATCACGTTGTAGGATCCGAGGTTTGAGTGGTTATCATATCAAGTCAGATAGTAGCGTGATTGACCTCGGAACATGAGAGGCTAAGTCGACATTGATTGATCTTACGTCAACACACGTGTCAAAGATATTCTTACAAGACGGCACAGACCGAGGTCAATTTCGGTCCAGAACAACAATTAAAAAGAAAAAATGTATAACATTTATAATCAACACCAATTTATTTTAAAAAACATTAACTAAAGTATAATTGTGACCATATTGATTTAGATATTAATATGCTTTCAACATTTTCTATTACAAAATTTTATATAAAAGAAATAGGAAAACGAGAAATAAAAATATGGGTTGATAGAAGGTTGTTTACGGATCTAGAATTGGACCAAAAACACAATCAGATCAAGCTAGAAACAGAGTGTATGCGTGAAATTTAAAAGGAAATAGGTGCAAAATTTTAAGAATAAAAATGAAAAGATGGAGTGGAAGAAGTTGAGTTTAGATGCCCCTAGTGGAGGCAACCCCTTCAACAAATAAGTCTCAGTGTTGAATCGTCACTAGCTCCTGGAGCCAGATAAGATCCTGAATAGTTTTGTGCAAGTACAATCAACCATTCTCTACTCATACTATGAGGAGGATATAAACTCAAAGCTTTGTATTAAAATCAATATTAAGAGCTAAATGAAAGGCGAGTCTCCCATGTATAGAGAAAGGGGGTTGTAAACACCCAATTTTGACAGGGAGATTCATAATTTTCAAAAAAAAAAAAATAAAAATAAAACAATTTTAAAGGTTAATTTTATATAATAATTTTCACTTTTTCTCACTCCAATTTTCAACATTGTTGAGTTTTACTTCATATCTTTGCATTAAAAATTAAAAATATAGAAAAATTAAAGTTTAGTCAAATTTAAATTAAGATGGTAGTTTAACTTTTAGACTCAACAATAATAAATAGATTAACCCATTCAAAAAAATCCAATAAAAAATATTAAAAAGAAAAGATAATAAAAAAATAAATGTGGATGTCATTGGGGAGATTTTGAGAGATCTGAATCTAACAGAATTAACACAACCACTTTTTCACTCAGTCACACACACAAAGAGTGTGTTTGACAAGGTCAATAAGTTAGCTACTAGCTTATTTGACTAGCTTATAAGCTAGTTTGACCAATACAAAAGTGTTTGGTAAGGTACATCAAAGTAGCTTATTTTAGGAGCTTCTAGCTTATAAGCTACAAGCTAGTTCACCTAGCTTCTAGCTTGTAGCTTGCAGCTTATTTAATTTTTTTCCATCACTACCCCTTATATTTTAATGTATTTCCCTTATTATTCCTAATTTCTTTTTACCTATTATTATATATTTTCAATTTTAGTGACAAAAATCTTCCAATTTCTTTTACTTATTATTACCTATATAATAAGTAATTTAAAAAATTACAAATTAATTAAATTGTTATTTTCTTTTCACTATTTTATGAAATTATTTTTATATTATACTATTTATTTTATTTATTTTATTATTTATTTTATTTTTTAATTAAATATTTTATCACTTAAAAGGTTTAATAAGAATTTAATTATTTTTTTAAAAAAATATAAATTTATAATTACATATTAATATTTATTTTTTCTAAAAAAACAAATAAAATTTATATAATAAAATTTACTTAATTGTGTCCTTTTATGTCATTTTATATTTACAAACTAGCTTATCAGCTAGTTTTACCAAACACTTCTAATTCAATAAGTTAACTTATGAGCTTATAAGCCAGGAGCTTATCAGCTAGCAGGTAGAAGCTAGCTTATCAGCTGCCAACTAGTTTATCAGCTAGTTTTGTCCAACACACTCAAAGACCGCACGTTGCACACACCACCGGTCTTGTTCCAACTCGACTCCGTGAACAACCTTCTTCATCCCCATCGACGCCGCGCCTCAAATGTGAGCGAAACTCAACCCCACGCTGCAAGACCAGTATCTGTCCCCTATCTCCGGTCCAAGACCATCTCACTCTAGCCACCCATCACCTTCACGTGGCACAGCGGCGCTGCAAGTTTCTCGTACAATCATCAACAGCCCCGCGCCATTTGGTCTTTCTTACTTTATCTTATTTTATTTTGTTTGTGTTTTTATTTTAATTGGATGATTTGTTTGGTTGAATCAGAAATCTGGGAGAATAAGAAAACGTGACCCCTGGTTGTTTTACGAGGAAGAATACGCTAGGGGGTCTTTCTTTTATTATTTTAGTTGCTTAGGATTTATTAAGAAAAAAATTAATAATAAAAAACAGAAATGGTAACGAGCCTTTGTGAAATAAATAGTTTTTTATTACATTTTGATGGGCTAGTTTTTTAAAAAATAATAATAATAAGTTTTTAAAGCAATAAGAATAAAAAATATAAAATGTGAAAAGAGTAAAAAAAAATAATTGTGGTATTGTTTCTTATTTAATTAGTTGTATGAATAATTGTATGTTTGAGATGTTATGTTTGTTTTTGTGTGCATTACTCAGTATTGTAAACTGAGCTTTTAATGATAGTTGTTGACCCATCGTTGACCCAAACGTTGTTAAAAAATGGGTTTTCAACGATGTCTGTTAACCATCGTTAAAAGTTAGAAACGACGACAGCTAAAGCTGAAACCATCATTGTATGTCCAGGAAACGATTACGATCAAAGCCGGAACTGTCATTATATGTCCAGGAAAAAATGACGGTTCTAACAGGAATCGTCGTTGCTTCTTGGACATACAATGACGGTTCTAGCTTTAACCGTCGTTGTATGTCTAATACATACCCCATTCTGGTGTGCACAAACAACGACGGTTAAGGCCATAACCGTCGTTGTTTCTACTTTCAATGACGATTATGATCTTAATCGTCGTTATTTGTGCACTTTTTTATGTACGTTATGTTATTAGGCTTTCCCAAGCTTGCAAACAACCAGAATAGTCTAGAAATTGTACAAAACACAATAACAGTAAGATTTGCATCAAATTGCATCAATTTGTAATAATTTGCATCCATTAACATCAATTAACATCAAAATGCAAAATTTGCATCAATTATAGTCTAACCAACATATATAAAAGTTGTCGACATGAAAAACTAATTAACTAGAGGTAAAACTATACAAAAAGCAGTTAAACTAATCAAACTATCGACAATTACCCTAAAGTGTTGTTATAAAACTCAATAAAGTATTTTGTGTAACATCCCAAATTCCATAAATTATTTTCATAAGATAAAAAGGGTTAGAAAGATATTTTTATAAAAAGAAACTAGGAAAAATGGGTAAAAGGTGTTGAAAGAGGCTTTGGATGGAAAACATGAATTTCCATTCGGCAGGGGCTCGCTCTCTTGAGCGAGCATATCAGTAAAAATAGGTGTTTTGCTTCTGGTTTTTTTCGCTCAAGTGAGAAGCCTCTTGCTTGAGTGCAATTGGGGGTAAAATTCAAGGTTGCTCTTTGACTTTGTCTCGTTCAAGCGAGAACATCATCACTTGAGCGAGAATGCGAAAACAGAAAGCACCTAGTGTTCTCGCTCAAGCGAGAAAACCTCGCTTGAGCGAGAATGGGCGAACTCAGTTTTTTAAACACAGATTCTTTAGGGCTTACCCTCATTTATTGTTGCTTTTATTCTTCTAGAGAGATAAGTTAGAGAGTGAGAGATTTGAAGCTTGAGGAAGGAGAAGATCAAGGGAGCTTGCCATCCCCAACCCTTACCACCCCTCTCTATCTTCATTCTTGAGCTACTTTGGGTGAGTACAACTCACACACTTCCACCAGTCTTGCTTGAGTCTCTCTAATGAACCCTAATCTCTCTCTCTCTTTCCCCTTTCTTTAGTTTGTGTGTGTGTGTGTTTATTTTGTTGATTGCTCTCTATAATGCTTTATTGTATGTTTGGTTGGTTGAAACATGAGTTAGGGTTAGGGTGAAATTAGGGCTTTGCCCAAAAGTCTTGTTTATGCATTGTTGCCCATGTTTCCAATGTGAATATACTTATAAATGTTAAATGCTTTTGGGTTCAACCCTAGCTATCTTGAAAAATGAATTTTTCCTCGGCCCAACAACCCTAAGAAATTTTTTAATGTAGAGACGGAACTGAGTTTACTCATTGGAGATGGGAAATAAATTTCCTCTCTGGTTAGAGACGGAAAATAAATTTCTCAGAGACGGAAAATATCGGTCTCTGTTAGAGACGAAATCATTTTCACTCTCAGAATGATGTTAGAGACGGATTTATGAAATGTTACCGACGGAATACTTCCGTCTCTAGGTAAAGACGGACTGAAAAAATCTGTCTCTAACATATCTGCGACGCTTAAATCAGCGACCACTCTGATTCTGTCTCTAACCTGATTAGAGACGGAAAAAATGTCTTTTAAAGACGGAAAAATTCCGTCTCTATTTATGATTTTTCTGGTATTGAAGCTTGACTTAGGTCCAAAATAAGATGAAAATGAGTTTGGCTTCAGCCCAGATTATTTGGCTTCGACCCAAATTGTATGTAATGGCTTTGGCTTAGTTAATCTATGTTAAAACTTGACTTGGTCCAGAATAAGTGGCAGTGTTAATACCCAAGAGAGACATTCCTTGTAGTCTGAGCTCAGGTCTAGCCTTAGAATAAGTGAAAAGACCTCGTCTGCCGTGTAAGGTCATGCATATAATGTGTTGTTAATGTCTAAGAAGTAGCCTATTTATGAATATTGTATAAATTCCTCTTGTTGCATAGCATCTGCATGTTTTCCCTATACTTCCTGCTGCATGTTTTATTCGTTGAGACATTAGTCTCACCACACATTTTGTGGTTATCTCTTATATGCACAGGTTTCTCCCCTGGAGGAGCTCGAGAGCTCTATTGTTATTTTAATGTATCTAACTCGTTTATCTTCAGATACGTATATGACATTAGCTAGTATATTCTTTCATGGGATATGATTGTACATAAGTGCAGCCTTCAGACCCTCTCTGTCTTGTCAAGAGCACATGTATGGTGGTATCCTAGCTACAATTATGTATTTGGATATTGTATTTGAGCCATTGATGGCATGTGCAACATCCCAAAAATTGGGGCCTAGAAAATATAGTGAAAACCTTAGGTTGTGGATCCGGCCAAGAGAGGAAGGGTAAAGGTAGGAGGAGAAATCGGGGCTTAGAATGTGAATTTAGACAATAATTTGGTAAATAAACTAAGAGTATTGATTTTTAAGAGATTTTGGAAGAATAACCAAGCGTTAACTAAAACAACTGTAGGCAGAACATAGAAGAAATCACACCCGGAGTCAGATATAATTATAATGGTATAAGAATGAGAAAGTGAGGTTAGATGGAAATGAACTAAATTGGAAAGGTATATTATCAGAAAGGGTTAGGGAGAAGTGCAGCATCCTATGTTTTAATCATTAGGTGTGTTTAAATAGTAATGGAATAGGCTTTAGGAACCAGGAATTGTTTTGGCAAAATTAGAGTGGGAAGAAATTTGGATGAGTAGAGCTAAGTTAGAAAGAGATTTTAGGGAAAGGAATTAGGTTTGAGTGGAAGAGAATTGAATTAGAATCAGAGAGGGAGAAAAAATAAATTAGAAATAGGGGAAAAAGGGAAATCAGGGTGATTCTATCTGGTAATTTCGCCCAGGCTCGCTTTCGTGTGCCTGAGCGAGAGTACCAAACAGAAAAGGGGAGTTTCTGTCTGGAAGTTTTGCCAAGGCTCGCTTAAGCACGCCTAGGCGAGGGCATCAGTAGAAAAGGGGAAATTCTACTCTGTTTTTCTCGCTCAGGCTCGCTCGGGCGAGACTGAGTGAGAAGGCAGAGCCAGAAAAGGGGGGTTTCTAGTTGGAAATTTTGCCCGGTCGCGCTAAGGCTCGCTTGAGCGAGAGAGGCACTCTCGCCCGGTCTCGCTCAAGGAGCGAGCGCACATTTTCAGGACGTCTTAAAAATATGTTTTTAGGGCTTTTCTCGCATTTCCTTCTATTCTTCTTCATTTTAGAGAGAGGGAGGGAGAGATTTCTAGAGAGATGAACTCCATTGAAGCT
Source organism: Sesbania bispinosa (assembly GCA_026901365.1). Taxonomy (NCBI): domain Eukaryota; kingdom Viridiplantae; phylum Streptophyta; class Magnoliopsida; order Fabales; family Fabaceae; genus Sesbania; species Sesbania bispinosa. Next base: position 910,906 of record QLOH01000329.1, read on the forward strand.
TGAAGGAAGGAGATCAAGACCATGGATCTCTCCCCTAACCTTCCTCAACTTCTTCCCTCTTTCGTTTAAGCTTCCTTTAGGTGAGTATAGCTTACACACTCTCACCCATTCTTGCATGAATGTTCCCCATTGAATCCTATTCTCTCATTTCCTCTCTCTTTAGTCTTGTATGTGTTTGATTGATTGGTTGTTTCCTATGATTTGTAGTGGATTAGAAGTAGGGATTTGGAATATGGTATGCTTAAGGTTTCACCCACCCTTGTTGTTGTCTTGTACATCCGTGATTCATACTTGGATAACATGTTGGTAATGATTGTACAGCTTTAGTTATGGGATTCACATGATGGGGGTTCCATTATATCTAAGAGAATGTTTAGATCTATCACGATCCATGTGTTAATTGTTATTTGTGAACATTTTCATTAAGGCCTTTGGCCCCAGTTAATTGGAAAATGAATTTGAGCATCGGCTCCCAGTTGAAAATGAATTTGGCTTAGGTCCCAGCAAAAATGGCTTCGGCCCCAGATTTTGTCTTCGTCCCTAGTTACATCTTCAGCCCCAGTTCACCTTAATTAATCAAGATTGGACTTCGGTCCCCAGTTAATTGGACTTCGATCCCTAGTTAAAACACGGGTTTCGGCCCCCAGGTAATTGGCGGTGTATGCATAAGGAAGACGTTCCTTGTAGTCTAAGCTCAGGTCTAGCCCCAGTCTAGTGATAAGACCCTATCTACCGAGTTATGCAGGTCATGCATATCATGTTTAATTTAGTTTAGCTTATGATGCTATGGTGAATTGTGATTCAACTAATTTATGTATGATTGGTCTGGCTTTATGTTGCATCTCATTTGCTTGCCCTCCCCACACTGCTTGTATGCATAGTTATGCTCGCTGGGACGTTAGTCTCACCCCGTGTTGTGGGGTTCATTTTAGATATGCAGGATTAACTAGATGGATGCTTGGACGTGGAGTTGGAAGCTCTTAGAGTGGAATATTCCACCCCTAGTTGTCTGTCTTGTATTCCGTGAAGGATATTATTGTATAAACGTTAAGCTATGTTCAGTTAGGTTAGGAAACTCTAAAATCAAGGATAATGTATTTCTGAGCCACGAAGTGGCATCTGTAATATGGTGTTTAATTTATTGTTTGGGCTTATGTAATCGTCAGAGTTACGTAAGTAATTGATGATTGTGTATGTAAAGATATCGGTAATGGCGCGAAATAATTTCAGGAATTTGGGAATAGTGTTTCCTAAAGTAAATATTGTAATCACAAGAAGGGGGTTCAATTGTGAACTCTTTAAATTTCTGCAATTTTCTCCTAATATTTATTTCTGCTCAAGTTAAACACTTGGCTAATATTAGAAGTTCAAAGGTTAACCCTCACAATATGAATTATATGTGTATTATGCAGAAAATATGGTCCTTGTTTTCGAACCTTGATAAAAGACAACTTACTTAGGTATTAGATAGATTTAAAACAGTTTCATGCAAATGTTATGCCAGTTATAATGCAAATGCACAAATAGAAGTGAGTGGTTTTAAGGGATAAGAAGATCTGCAAACAATATTTATACTCATTCACTTCTTAACCTTGAGTTTACATCCAGTCCCTACCCTCAATAGGATTTTTCCACTATATCAACCTTGATACAATGACTTCTTGGGTGCTCCTCGCCACTAGTATTCTTCTGTAGCCTCTTTAGGCTCAACCAGTATTCTTCTGCACCCTCTGCAGGCTCACCAAGTATTCTTCTGCAGCCTCTAAAGGCTCACCAAGTATTCTTCTGCAAATAGCAGGGCACACCCCACTCTTGCAGACTTAACCTATCTATCTCTCAGAAGATATTACTTTCTTTTGGAGTTACAGATTTGTTTGAATTAAATATAAAGAACAAAGGCTCAAGATTTACAATAAATAGTATACAACTGAAATTCTTGAGCCAACACACATTGTTCTCACTTTCCAAACTTGATAAACTCATAATAAACAGATTAGAAGAAAGTGGAAATTCTGCAGAAGGGAGAAATGTAATTTCAGAGAGTTCTTATACTTCTTCTTCTCAATTAGCTGCGTGTATAATTCTTTTAGGAGCAGGGTCCTTTTTATAGCCAAGGATTGAGGAATATAGCCATTGGACAATTCTTGGAGAGCAAGTCAAATGGCCAGTTGGAAGTGCAACAATTGTCACTATCATGTGCAGCTTTTTCTCTTTCCTCAGTTTGACTGGTCCTATCTTCTGATGACTACATCTTCTGAAGCTTGTATCTTCTCCACCAGGAAACAATTTCAGCAAAATGTTTCCTTTTCAAATTGTTTTTATTCATGAAATAATTACTAGTTTTTTATGTAATTAAGAATGATGAGGAGCATGCCCATTAATAGTTTTGTTGAGTCTCAGAATTAATTTAAGAAATTGAAATTAGATTCAAGACTCATTATCCTTAGTTTTAATGATTAACAAATTAGATTGTACAGAAACAGGTTCTACTGAGAAAGGTATTGTCTTTTGTATTTCAGGAATCTTGTTGAAGCATCCATCTGATGATGATCAACCTGCGGAACTGAAGAAGCAAGAATTTGTGGCAAGAATCTGTTAAGAAGAAGAACAACAACAACTGCGCAAGATGAACTGAAGAAGAAAGTCATCAGAGATCAACAACCAAAAAAAGAAGAACTCAGAGCAATGAAGAATCATTTTCTGTTTGAGCAAGCTACTGAAGAGAAGAAGAACAACCGAGCAAGCTGAAATGAAGATAAACTTAAAGCTTATGGAAGATTACAAAGAACAAGGAAGAACAGTGCAACAACCATCTGAAGAAAAGAAGAAGCAATTCGCTGAAGAAAGGAACTTGCTAAAAGCGTCTCCATGTTGAAGAACTAAATCATGCCGGAGCTATCCAACCTGCCGAAAGTATGTGCATAATGAAGTTGAACCTGCTGAACACATACTCTCTGAACTTGATGACGTGGTATTTAAAACTCTCTGAAGAGTTAGAAGCCAGAGATGTCATGCTACTCTCTGAAGACTTGTGAGTCAATTTGAATGATGCATTAAAAGACTCAAGTCTCAGCAAATATTAATGGTGAAGCTGAATTGGTAGAAAGAAAAACAAAGGCCTTCGGGCACAACTTCATTTCCCGTCACAAAAGAGGAAGCCTACTGCAGAAAAGCAAATAGAGGTCAGAGATAGAGTCAGCGCTGCTGCAACACCTACTCCTGTACCAGCTCTGCAATATGCTATCAGAGGTGTGCACCTCAAGTGAGAAGAAAAGCTGAACTCACAACGGGACAAAGGAGAAGTCTAACGGATCTTATCATCCTTCCTCCTTTACACTCACAGAGAAAGAAAGAAGAATAGAGAGAAGAATATCAACCTGCTGAAGTGCTAAGAAAATCTCTCAAGCAAAAGCAAGATTAAGAGCCTATTTGCTGTGTGTCAGAACTAATTCATATCTACACACCTAATCTGCTTAAGTCAGAAGCTACCAAAAGAGAAGTTATTTCACAACGGCTCTAAGAGCATTAATTATTCCTTCTCAACGGTATACTAAGCAATCTTCAACGGCTATATTTCCAAAACATATAAATAGCCTCAAGGAAGGATTATGAAGATTGACGACCATGAATTCCAAGATATGAATTGGCAAACCCATAGTGAAGTGGCGAGAATGTAGCCCAAGGGAGCCAATGGTCAAGCCCAAGAGAGAACCGGTTGAAGGTCAATTGAACATCCTATCGAGCCAATTCTCTGAGGAAGTTATCCCTCATTCAGAGACGAGATTGAACCTAAATTCATACACTTGTATCTCTGTCCTATCCTTGTACTTAGAATTCATTTCATGTATCCTAAGTTATACTCAGTAATCCCTTTGTAAAAGAAGAACCTAAGTTTATGTTTCTCAGAAACTTAAACTTAGTTTATGTTGTAAACACTCTTAAGTGTCTGAGAGCCTGGAGAGGCTTGGTGGAACAAAGAATACTTGTTGAGCCTGGAGAGGCTTGTCTGTAAAAGAATACTGCTTAAGTTGCCTGGAGAGGCAGTTGAAAACAAAGAATACTCGTTGGGCCTAGAGAGGCCAGCTGTGCAAAGAATATTGCATGAGTTTCCTGGAGAGGCAGTTGAAAACAAAGAATACTTGTTGTTAAGCCTGGAGAGGCTGGGGTAAAATAATACTTGTAATCTTGCGGGATTAGTGGAAAATCTAGTGGAGCTTTGCCCTGGGACTGGATGTAGCTCACTGGGTTAGTGGGTGAACCAGTATAAATCTTGGTGTTAAGTTCTCTCTTCCCTTACCTCTTTACTTTCCGCTGATATCTGTTTAAACTAACCAAGGAGGGTGAAAGAAAAGTTGTTTTATTAATCTGCGCAGAAAACAATCTTTCTTTAAAGGGAAAATAATTTCAAAAAAGGTTTTTATTCAACCTTCCGAGTTGCATCAACAAGTTGCTGAACTTCCCAGTTTCGGAAGGTTGATTAAATATTTTCAAATCAGTTTTGCTTGTTTAGAAAGTTTTTCCAAAAATCTGTAAAGATTATTAAAACACTATTCAACCCCTCTTCTAGTGTTTCCTGTGGCCCTAACAAGTTTAAGATATTCTTCTTAGAACTGTCTTTGCTTCTTCTTCTGACACTATTACTGTAACAGCATCCTTATTTCTTTGCTTTTACTAAGAACTTTCTTATTATCACAAAATTATTTTGGAGAGGAAGTTCTGTGACTTTAATTTGAACTGTGAGTGCATCTTCTGATGAGTTCCTGTCAGGTATCTTCTTGAGATCTTACTGTCACCATGTTTCTTCTGGAACTTGTCAGGGAATATTTTCTTCTGATTCTTCTCAACAGATTTCTTGCTTTCACCTTACTTAAACATTTCTTTTCTTTATTGTACGATGATATTTATTTAGTGACTGTCTCTTTCCTTCTGAGTTGCTTGAAATAAAATCTGCAGCTTCTTTGTTTCTTCTGATGTATTATAGTAGTGGTTCTTCTTTCATTTTACTTATTTCTTCTTAAGATAACTCACTTTGAAACATTAGTCCTTATACTCAGAGTTATAGTAAATATACTTTGATAATTTTGTCATTATGAAAACATCTCTAAGGGATTCATGGATCTTACAATCTCCCCCTTTTTTATGATGACAACATTTTCAAAATATAGTTACATATTTCTGAGATCCTTAAGAATAATCTCCCCCTGAATTTATGCTTTATTTCCTTTTGAATGATTGATTTCAAATAAATATATAATAGACAGTAATGTGCAATAATCTATAGCAAACAGAATTCATGGAGCATTAGATTAATCAATCTCATGATAGCCAATTACCTAAACATCATTCACATCCAATGATAGAAACATAAAAAAATTGCTACAGAAGCTTGTACAAAATATCAGAATTATGCTATGCTTATATGCTACTATATACTACTTCTCCCTCTTTGTTATCACTCAAAAGACAGCAAGATTAGGTATAAGGAGAAGAAGAATCATCATCTTCTACTTGGAAGGAGAGGAATGATCTGAAGATGATGAGGTAGCTGGCTGCAAAATGTCAGTTGGTGGTTGGAAAGGTGCAAAAGGCATAGGTGGTGCTTGAGATGCAATAACTAGTAACACAAAGGTATTAAACCAGAACTGGTGTTGTGTAAACCTTTCAATCATTTCATTAACTGTGTTTTGGAGTGTGTTGACATTCTTGAACAGCTTCTTCATATCTGCTTTTATTTTCCTAACATGCTTCTCAACTGAAGTTACACTTTGACCTTGAGAAGTATGAGAAGTTTCAGCTATATCCTCAACAACAGGTATCTTCTCAGGTTGAGAAGGGTAAATGGAATCCTTTTCATGGCTCAGCTGTTATAGGAAGGTGTTCATGGAGGATAGAGAAGCTGAAATGTTAGGAATATCCTTTTTTAAAGGTGCAGCAGGAGAAAGCTTGGAATCAAGAATTGGAGTGGCCAAGAATTGGTTCACCATATCAGTGGTGAATGTTTCTACAGAAGGAACAGATTGTGCATCTCCTTTTGGATCTACTTCTTCTTCTTCTTCTTCTGAAATGTGAAGCTCCTCTGTCCTAGCAGGAGAGTCACCTTTTTGTTCTACCTCTTCTACTCTTATAGGGGAAGGTTGATGGTTCTCCAAATTATGATCTTCTGGCTGAAGGAGGGTAGGGAGGTATCAAAGGATGGAGGCTCGGAGTATCTTTTGGCTAGCATAGCCAAAGCATCCACTGCCACATCTTCTGCACAGCAATTACCATCAGCAACTTCTTCTTCTGTGATAGTGACATCCTGAGAAGCTTCTTCTGGAGCTACTTCTGCATTTGGAGTATTCATAGAGGCATCCCTTTGAGGTGAAAATTCAGAGGGTTCTTCTCTGGCATTAACAGTAGAAATCTCCATTTTTTCTACAGACTCTGGATGTGTTTCACTTTCTTCTTCTTCATAAGTGAAAGATGCATGTGGGTCAATGATAAGAGAGTCTATCTTGTCTAAGCTTAGTTTAGAAGGATTGGCTTTAACCTTCTTGCTAGTTCCTTCTTCTGTACTCCTTTTCCTCTTTCTGCTGAAGGTTTTAAGCTCAACATCTTCCTTCTTAGACTTGTAACTAAGAGGAGCCACTTTAGTAACATCTTCTTCATTCTCTGAATCACTATTCATGTATAAGGAAGGGTCAGGTTTCCTGATGTGCATCTTCTTGATGTTGGACCTATCAAAATAGGTAAACTCCTTTATTTTAAGCTCTCCTTCTAATGGCACATTGTGGTGTTTAAACAATATGGTGAGAAACATACCATATGGGAGGCTGATGTTTACTTTTACAGGGTTTACAACATGGATCATATTTCTAAAACTAAGGTAAGCTAGGGAGAGAGGATTGCATTCTAGAATATGAGACAATATAAGAAGGTCTTGATTTGTTACCTTCTCAAGAGTTCCACCTCTTGGCAGAATAGAGTAGCAGCAGATTTTGTGAAGAATTATGCAGAAATGGGTCAACTTGCTTGCTATCAGCTTAGGGCTTGAAGGACTGAGAACTTTTTTTATCACATGTTATTTCGTTACACCAGCAGCTGCATACCATTGTTCTTCATACAACTTGTTCTAACAATGAGGTAGCCCAAGATATGAGAGAAGCTTGACAGATTGCAGCTTGCATTATTCCATTTTATTCTAAGTTCTTTTCTTCTAATAAGAAGATATAACCTCATTTCCCTTTTTCAATAGAGATTGTTATGACCAATCTTCTTAAGAGCAGAAGATATGCTCAATCTTCTCAATCTTATAAAATCATTTTAATAGGATAAAAGAAGTTTTACAGATTGAATAGGGGATCAGAAGATATCATTTTCCTTCTTTTCATTTTTGAGAAGAAAGGATTTTTATCTTTTAAAGGTTAATTCTTAGAAGATATCACACATTATTCAATTTCTAACAATTTGCACATATGTAACTTATTTTTAATAAAATTGAATCTTTCTTTTACAAGGGTTTTGTAAAGATGCCAGCAACTTGCAGTTTTGTTTCAATGAATTTAAGCTCAATTTCATTCTTCTGAACATGATCCCTTATAAAATGATGTTTTATATCAATGTGTTTTGATCTAGAATGTTGAATAGGATTCTTAGAAAGATTAATGGCACTAGTGTTATCACAAAATATAGGGATTTTGATGTACCTCATGTCATAGTCTTCCATTTGATGCTTAATCCATAGCATCTGAGAGCAGCAACTTGCAGCTAACACATATTCAGCTTCTGCAGTTGATAGAGCAATTATTGGTTGTTTTTTGCAAGACCAAGATATGAGAGATTCTCCAAGAAATTGACATCCACCACTTGTGCCTTTTCTATCAATTCTGTCTCCAGCATATTCAACATCACAATATCCTACAAGATAAAAACTTGTTCCTTTCTTGAACCAAAGCCCAAGGTCAGTGGTCCCAACAAGATATCTAAGAATTCTTTTTACAGCAGAAACATGGGATTCTTTAGGATTAGCTTGAAATCTAGAACATAGTCATACAGAATATAGTATATCAGGTCTACTAGCTGTCAAATATAGAATAGATCCTATCATTCCTCTATATTCTTTCTCAGGAGCTGATTTTCCATTCTCATCGATTTCTAATACTACAGAAGGATGCATGGGAGTTGTCATGGATCTTGCATCTTCCATTTTAAATTTTTTCATAAGATCTTTTATGTATTTTTCTTGACAAATAAAAATTCCTATATCTTCTTGATTAATTTTCAAACCTAAGAAAAACTTAAGCTCCCCCATTAGGCTCATTTCAAACTCCCTTTTCATTATATTAGAAAATTATTGACACATTTTCTCATTTGAGGATCCAAATATGATATCATCAACATAAATTTGAACAATTAGAAGATCCTTCTTTGAAGTCTTTTTAAATAAGGTTGTGTCATTTTTTCCTCTTGTGAAATTATTTTTGAGTAGAAAATTGCTTAACCTTTCATACCAAGCCCTAGGAGCTTGTTAAAGCCCATATAGAGCTTTGGTAAGTTTGAAAACATGATTTGGATGTTTTTGATAAGCAAAGCCAGGACGTTGGTGTACATACACTTCCTCATTTATAAAACCATTTAAAAAGATACTTTTAACATCCATTTGGTAAAGCTTAAAGTTTTTGTAGGCTACAAATGCAAGAAGAATTCTAATAGATTCTATTCTAGCTATTGGAGCAAAGGTTTCATCAAAGTCAATACCTTCTTGATGGTTGTATCCTTGTGAAACTAACCTTGCTTTGTTTCTTATTACTTTACCTTCTTCATTCATCTTGTTTCTGAAAACCCACTTGGTTCCTATGATTGAATGATCTTCTGCTAGAGGTACAAGTGTCCAGGCTTCATTTTTCTCGAATTGATCTAGTTCTTCTTTCATGGCATTTATCCATGATTCATCATCAAGAGATTCATTGATGCTTTTAGGCTCAATTTGAGACAGTAGTGTTGTAGCAGTTTCACTTCTTCTGACCTGAGATCTAGTTCTAACACCTTCTAATGTGCTACCAATAATTTGGTCATAAGGATGTGCTAAAACTAGTCTCCATCTTTTTGGAAGTTCTTCTCTTTATGAATTTCCATGTTTTGGAGGGAACTTTCTATTTCACATGTTTTTTCTGTTGGGAGTTCTATCTTAGAAGATATCTTCTTAGGTAAGATATCTCCTTCAGATTCATCATCTGAATCAATTTTGATTTTCCCTTCAGAAGATAGGTTAGAATCATTGAATATAACATGCATGCTTTCTTCTATGGTTTGATTTTTAATATTGTAAACTCTATAAGCCTTAGATGTGGTTGAATAACCAAGAAAGGTAGCCTTTTCAGACTTGGAGTCAAATTTGTCAAGATTTTCTTTGTTATTCAAAATATAACAATCACATCCAAATACATGAAAGTATGAAATGTTAGGCTTTCTTCCTTTCCACAACTCATATGGAGTCTTGTTCAATATGCTTCTAATAGAAACTTTGTTTATAATATAGCAAGAGGTGAACTGCCTCAGCCCAAAAATAGTTTTGAATACCACTGTCACTTAAAAGAGTTCTTGCCATTTCTTGAAGAGTTCTATTTTTTCTTTCAACAACTCCATTTTGTTGAGGAGATCTAGGACAAGAAAAGTTGTGAGAAATTCCATTTTCATCAAAAAATATTTTGAAAGAGTAATTTTCAAATTCACCTCCATGGTCACTTCTAACAGAAGCAATTTGTTGACTACTTTCATTTTGTATCTTCTTAGAGAAGATTTTGAAAGCATCAAAAGACTTATCCTTAGTGGTGAGGAATAATACCCATGTGAATCTAGAATAATCACCCACAATTACAAGTCCATATCTTTTTCCACCAATGCTAGGGGTTTTGGTGGGACCAAATAGATCAATATGCAGAAGTTCTAATGGTTTTTTGGTGGTTATGGTATTTTTAGGATGAAAACTTGAGTGTGTTTGTTTTCCCTTTACACATGCTTCACATACCTTATCTTTTTCAAATTTTATTTTAGGCAACCCCCTGACCAATTCTAATTTCAGTAACTTTGAAATAGATTTCATATTTAAATGCCCTACTTTTCTTTGCCAAGTCCATTTGTTATTTTCAAAAGATGCAAAACATGTCAGATCATATAGTTCTTCTAACTTAATACTATATAAATTTTTATTCCTAATTCCAGAGAATAGAACTTTCTTAGTGGATGATTCTCTAATCACACATAATGTAGGTTGGAACATAACTTCATAGCCACTGTCACATAGCTGACTTATGCTAAGAAGATTATGCTTTAAACCCTTCATATAATAAACATTATTAATTTGGGCAGAATCTGTCATACCTACCTTCCCAATACCTTTGGTGTGGGCCTTGTTGTTGTCTCCAAAAGTGATTGTTCCTCCTTCTATTTTGTGGAGTTGAATGAACTTTGATTTGTCTCCTGTCATATGTCTGGAGCAGCCGCTGTCCAAGAACCATTGCTCTTTCTTCTTGATGCCTTTTGTATTTCTTTCCTGTATCAGTAAAGAAGGATTTAGGTACCCAAATTCTGTTGGGTCCTTCCTGGTTAGTTACCCTTCTTCTGGTGCTTCTTTTATTCTTGAAGTAGTTTTGAACAGTATGTCCAAACTTATTGCACCAAGATCATTTTGAAGATGCCTTTTGGCTGGAACAAAGTAAGTGTTAACTATTTTTTGATCTTGATTATATCCTAGTCCAGTCTTATCAGAGAATTCTCTTTGATTTCCTATTAGTTTTTTTAGGTTATCTGTTCATTGAACAAATTTTGCCAAATCCTGATTTAATTTACTGATTTCTTCTTTTAATTTATCATTTTCATTTTGTAGAAGATGATTGCTGCTGCTGGCTTCTTCTGAAGATTTTAATCTTAAGGATTTCATCTGTTCAGAAAGTTTAAAATGAGATTGTTGCAGACATTGATTTGAACAGTCTCTCATTGAAGCCTTTTAGTTTCTCATTTTCTTCTTGTGCTTCTGTAAGCTATGCTTTTAATAAACCACATTTTTATGCAAGTATGTGTGAGTCAGATAATAAGTTTTCGAAAGCATCTTCTAATTCTTTATAAGAAGAAGATTTTGAACCAATTACCTCATCATCTTCTTTCCTTGCCATGAGACACAGATTTGTAGTTTCCTCTTGATCATCTTCTGATGTGCTTTCAGTATCATCACAGGTGGCCATCATGGCTTTCTTTTTCCTTTAAAAGTTCTTGTGATCTTTCTTGAGTTGAGGACATTCTGCTTTCATGTGTCCTGGCTTGTTGCATTCAAAGCAAATCATCTGAGTTACTTCATTCTTTTGGCCTTCCTTCTTAAAGGGAAAACTTCTTCTCCCTTTTGTTATTTTTTTGAGCATTCTCTGAATTCTTTTGGAAATGAATGCAAGTTCATCATCATTTCCAGAAGTGGATTCTTCTTCTTCTGACTCATTTCCTTCAGAGGAATTTACACTTGAGCTTGTTCTTTTGGATGAAGTAGCTTTTAGTGCAATTGTCTTTCCCTTTCATAGAAGTATCTCATCAATGAGTTCTTGCTCATGAACTTTTAGAGATCCAAGAAGTTCATCTAATTTCAAGACAACAAGATCCTTTGCTTCTTGAATTGTTGTTACCTTGGGTCTCCAAATTTTTGGGAAACTTCTAAGTATTTTTTGATCAACTCCTGGTTAGTGTAACTTTTTCCAAGAGATTTTAGGTCATTTATAATGACTGTGAATCTGCTAAACATTTCATCAATAGATTCATGTTCATGCATGTTGAACATTTCATATTGATGAATCAATATGTTGATTTTTTATTCTCTCACTTGATCTATGCCTTCATGTGCTATTTTGAGAGTGTCTCAGATTTCTTTAGCAGTGGCACACCCTGCTACCTTATCATACTCACTTCTGCTGAGAGCACATAGGAGATAGAACTTAGCTTTGGAGTTCAGAAGGTATCTTTGCTTGTCTTCTGAAGTCCATTCTTCTCTTGACTTTGGTTGTGAAGGTTCTTCTTGAACTTCGAATTCTCCCTCCTTTGGTTGGGCCAATATTCTTGTTCTTCTTAATATAGGAATGAAATTTCCCTTTTCAATGATATCCCAAAGATCAATATCTTGATATTCAAGGAATAATTTCATCCTATCTTTCCAATAGCAGTAGTCTATTCTATCAAATGCAAGCGGTCTGTTTGTGGAAGAACCTTCTGGGATAAACATCCCAGCTCCACTGTTTACCATTTTCCCTTGATCTTTTCCTCTCACACTGTTGAGTGTGTTCAACCCTTACAGGCAAGCTCTGGAGCCAATTGAAGTAAATATTGTAATCACAATAAGGGGGGTTGAATTGTGATCTCTTTAAATTTCTGCAATTTTCTTCTAATATTTATTTCTGCTCAAGTTAAACACTTGGCTAATATTAGAAGTTCAAAGGTTAATCCTTACAATATGAATTATATGTGTATTATGCAGAAAATATGGTCCTTGTTTTGAACCTTGATAAAAGACAACTTACTTAGGTATTAGATAGATTTAAAACAATTTCATGCAAATGCACAAACAGAAGTAAGTGGTTTTAAGGGATAAGAAGATCTGCAAACAATATTTATACCGGTTCACCTCTTAACCTTGAGGCTACATCCAGTCCCTACCCTCAGTAGGATTTTTCCACTATATCAACCTTGATACAATGACTTTTTGGGTGCTCCTAACCACTAGTATTCTTCTGCAACCTCTTTAGGCTCAACTAGTATTCTTCTGCAGCCTCTGCAGGCTCACCAAATATTCTTCTACAGCCTCTACAGGCTCACCAAGTATTCTTATGCAGCCTCTACAGGCTCATCAAGTATTCTTCTGCAAATAGCAGGGCACACCTCACTCTTGCAGACTTAACCTATCTATCTCTCAGAAGATATTACTTTCTTTTGAGAGTTACAGATTTGTTTGAATGAAATATAAAGAACAAAGGCTCAAGATTTACAATAAATAGTATACAGCTGAAATTATTGAGCCAACACACACTGTTCTCACTTTCCTAACTTGATAAACTCAGAATAAATAGATTAGAAGAAAGTAGAAATTCTGCAGAAGGTAGAAATGTAATTTCAGAGAGTGCTTATGCTTCTTCTGCTCAATCAGCTGTGTGTATTATTTTTTAGGAGAAGGGTCCTTTTATATCCAAGGATTGAGGAATATAGCCGTTGGACAAGTCTTGGAGAGCACGTCAAATGGCCAGTTGGAAGTGCAACAGCTGTCACTGTCATGTGCAACCTTTTCTCTTTCCTCAGTTTGTCTGGTCCTATCTTCTAATGACTACATCTTCTGAAGCTTGTATCTTCTCCAGCAGGAAACAATTTCAGCAAAATGTTTCCTTTTCAAATTGTTTTCTTCATGAAATAATTACTTGTTTTTTATGTAATTAAGAATGATGAGGAGCATGCCTAGTAATAGTTTAAGATATTCTTCTTAGAACTATCTTTGCTTCTTCTTCAGACACTGTTACTGTAACAACATCCTTATTTCTTTGCTTTTACAAAGAACTTCCTTCTTATCACATAATTATTTTGGAGAGGAAGTTCTGTGACTTTAATTTGAATTGTGAGTGCATCTTCTGATGAGTTCCAGTCAGGTATCTTCTTGAGATCTTACTGTCACCAAGTTTCTTCTGGAACTTGTCAGGGAATATCTTCTTCTGATTCTTCTCAACAAATTTCTTGCTTTTCTGATAAGTGAAAAATATATGATAAATTAGAGTACCTTTTAGTTCACTTATCAAGGATAAAATGGTATTTTTGCCCCCAAATCAATCCTTTTTTATTAAATATTAGATAAATTGTATTTATTAGTCTTGAATTTGAATTTGATGCTATTTTAATATAAATTATACTAGTTTTTGCAGAATATTGCAAGGATTTGATATGAAGGAAAGATAGCATTAAATGAGGGAGATATCTGCAAGATTTGAAGTTTAATTGAAGACAATTAATGGAGATTTGAAGATTATTTGAGACCAATTAATGAAGATATCACTGTCAATTAAACAAGGATTCTACTGACAACCTTCCCAATTAAATTCAAGATGCTCAATAAATGCAAGATTTCATCAAGAAAAGGGAAACAAGGAAAGACAATCAACCAAAACCAGTCTCGTAGAGAAATCAAGTTAAAAAGAGAAAGATTGAAGCGCAACAAGTAAAGAATTGATGTCTGGAAGCTGGGCTGCAACCTGGGCTGCAGCGCAGGTGAAGCGCAGATTTGGGTTGCAACCTGCGCTGTAGCGCAGGGTGAAGCGCAGAACACGTGATTCTTACCCTGTTGCCGTTTTTAGATAGATTTCTCCCCAATTTTCTTTGTTTTTCCTTAGCCTATAAATAGAACCCTCTTGCACCAGATCAAGTGTGCATGATTATTGTAATTCAGTTATATTTCTGTGATAATGCACCAGTTCTAATTTTAGAGTAGGAGAGGAGGAGCGCTGCATGAGGATTGAAGATGGTGACAGCATCTTTGGTGGTTTGTATGGCTACCATGTGTAGTTAACTCTCCATTAGGATTGAATGTAGTTGATTCTATCCCCAAGTGTATGTAAACTCTATCTTATTATTTATGAGCTCCCTATCTATAATATTGGTAATCTTATTCTGTGCTTAATTCCTAACTTTCGCGCTTGCGCCAGAGTTATAGGCTAGTTTCGACTAGGATTGAGGATGGGGGAGCGGATTCTGCAGAAACCCATTCTCTGAGTGAATAAGAGTACTCGGTAGCCAGTGAACCGAAGCATAGGTGTTGCTAGTGATTGATGGGTAGTGACAGTACTCTAATGAAGGGCATCTACAGGATAGGCATGGTTATTAAATTACCGATAGCAAGGGTTAGTTGATTGTAATCCCAGTGACTGAAACATGGGCATTACTGGTGATTGAGGGGTAGTGACAGTATTCTAATTGAAGGGCGTCTAAAGGATAAGCGTGGTTTGTCAATGAGTCCCTTTACAAACGGAATAATAAACACAAAACAAGCCGAGGGTAAGTTTGTCGCCTGGGAGAGCCCGCACGGATTACCTTTGAGTGGTGAGGCCGCTGGTAACTTGGGGTCTTAGCAATTAAGTTTGTCTACAGTATTATAAATAGTTTTTACATGCACGAAGGGTGTGATGATACGAAGTTCAATCCTAATCCAAGTAAAGTGTCTCTAACTCTTCCTTTCTATTTCTATTAATTATTAATTTACAATTTACAACTTCCCCACAAAATATTCGTACAAACCCGTTGTTTTCTCTTGATAAATAGATCACAATTATACGCGAATTGACCGTTCCCTGTGGATACGATAACTCTCTTACTATTAAACTACTGGATTTTTGGTTCGCTTGCCAGAAACCCATCACTTTCACCTTACTTAAACATTTCTTTTCTTTATTGTAAAATGATATTTATTTAGTGACTGTCTCTTTCCTTCTGAGTTGCTTGAAATAAAATCTGCATGTTCTTTATTTCTTCTGATGTATTACAGCATTGGTTCTTCTTTTATTTCACCTGTGTTTTTGTTAAGACAACTCATTTTGAAACATTAGTCCTTATACTCAGAATTATAGTAAATATACTTTGATAATTTTGTCATTTTGAAAACATCTCTAATGGATTCATGGATCTTACATTTCCAACGGACATTAATCTTGAATTTGGAAATTAGGACGTTACAGCATGTATATGCAGTGGCATAATTTATGTTTTCATATCAAGTTTAAGTAACGTTGGAATGCTTAAGCACTATATAAATTATGTTTTGACAATATCAATAATGCGCGAAATAATTTGGTAAACTTGGGAATGTGTCTCCAACAGACATTATTCCTAGGTTCACGAAATTAAGACGTTACATTTTGCCCATGTTGTTCTGGTGTAATCTATTGCGTCAGAGTCAAATGGGTTGATCTCCATGAAATACTAAAACATGTAATTGTAAGGTCCAAGAATACATTCATAATGACAAACTCTCAAAATACACTTAATATAAATCTGAATAATTATATACTAATGGTTGCAATTGAGATTGTCTTAAAAAGAACAGAAAAAGCTGAATGATTCATCAAAGAAGAATATATTCAGAAGAAGCAATCATCAGGAGACAGACTTCTATAACGAATATATATGCTCAGAAGAAACAGTTCCGGGAATCAGTACTTAAAGAATATTCTACACAAGTTTAAACTTATTCAGGATACACATACCTTGCATCAGGGTACTGGCCTTGGCTGCCGCTTCCCCGCTAAAGGTGAAGACCCTCCCGGTAGCTTGGGGTTTGGGTTGGTCCTTCTTCTTCTTCGAGCACTCTGCAGCCATGTGACCAGCCTCGTGACAAAAGTAGCATCTCTTCTGGCCCATCAGACACTCACCCGGTGGCCCTTGCCACACTTAAGACAAGTTGGAGTAGTAGTGGTGGTGGAGGGGAGGGCAATTTGTTTGCCCTTACCTCCCTGAAATGGTGCTCGAGTGTTCCTCTCTGTAGGTACCTCTTCCCTCTTCCTCTTTTCGTCCACCCAAGTCTTCGCAGCCAGCTTGGGTGCTTCCTCCATCAAGCTTTGCTTGACCACCAAGCACATGGTGACCAAAGCAGAGAACTCCCTCAGTTGGAAGGCGGCTACAATCTTCTTGATTTCAGGCTTCAGGCTCGATTCAAAGTGAGAGCACTTCCAACCCTCATTAGGATTGGTCTAGAGGAGGGTGCGGTACTTAGCGAGGGCGAGCTCCTCAAATTTGGCCACATATTGGCCCACAGTCATGTTTCCCTGCTTCAACTGTAGGAACTCCAACTCCTTCTGCTTCCTCACGGTTTCCGGAAAGTATTACTCTAGGAATGTCGCTTGGAACCCTTCCCAAGTGAGCAGAATTCCCAAAGAATCCATCCTGACCCTAGCTCTTCCTCCAGTTCTCGGCCTCGCCTTGATGCATGTAGGTAGGAAAGTGAACTTTGAACTCATCCACGTAGACCATAACCTCAAAGAAATTGTTCAAGGCATTGGGCCATAAGTTTACCGCCTCGGGGTCAAAAGATTCGGAGAACGTCGGAGGGTGATGCTTCCTAAACTCTGCCAAGCCTTGGATGAACGGGTCCATCACTATCACAAAGGGTGGAGGTGGTGTCCCCGTAGGTCATCGTGTTAGCTCCTACAACATTGTGGCATTGGCATTGGCATTGGCATTGGCCTGCTCCCGCACTGCTGCAGCCTGATTGCAGGCCGCTACCGCCTACTCCCCCATCATCTGAGAAAGCATTTAGAGTGTTGTAGCCACGAGGTAAAGGGTAGGACTCAATGGTGGGGGTAAGGAGGGATTAGCTCGCGGCCTGCCTCTTCTTCCGCCAACCATGATACTCTACACATAATTAATAAAACATCGAGATGATCAGTCTCTCAATTTCATACTAAATGCATAAAGACATTAGCTAACTTCAAGAGCCACTCAAATCCATAGTCCAGTTGGATTGAACTGCTCTAATACCATAATGTAATGTCCTAATTCATGAATTGGAGAATAATGTCCGTTGGACACAAAATTCCTAAATTTCTGAAATTAATTCATGCATTATCAATATCAAGTATCAACATGTAAAAGCTTAGGTAATCCAACAGTTACTTGAGCGTAAAGTCAATACATTCATCCACAATGTAGTTGTTGCCACAAAGGCTCAAATATAAGGTACTTAATAATTGGCATAATGGGATACAATTATATATGTGTCCTGAAATAATAAAAGGAATCTCTGAGGGCCCCACATGTACTACTTTATCCCACCCAAAAGAATATAACCATATGTCTATACAAAATAAATCAAAATCAAAAGGATTGAACCATCACAAGGTTCAACCCTGAACTTCCAACTCTCGGTCGAGAACCCTGAACATCTGAATATAAACCACATTGTATAATGAGACTAGCGTCCCAATGAGTGTGATAAAAACATGCAGTGTGAGGAAAATCATACAAATAAGAATGCACAATCTCAATTACAAACTGAAGCATTTAGTCATATGTGTCATACCAAGTAAATCAGTCAATTCCTTCCACAAGGAGCACTCTAGTGTGTAACCCACATCAAGATGTCTTTACACTGTTAAATGTTTAGAGAGCTCTTCGATGTATTCAAGGACCGTCGTCCATGGGCACCCTCTTAAGTCTTATAATAAAAAAAATGTTATGCATGATCTTCATTTATTTGAGGATCTCCATTTCCATCTTGGCCGAGAGGTCCATCTGATTACCCCGTTCCTCTTTTCATTAGATGGTCCGAAGAAATGCCTCATTGGTCCAAAGACCTTGTGATATTCCTCATTGGCCATAAGCCCATTAAATTTTTTGTACATGATTAGGGTTTGAAACATGATAGATGATATATAATGAGTGAACATTAATACACATGATTGAGAAATTTCATAAGAGAATAAACCTCATTATGTAAATCTCATACGAAGCCCTAACCTTCAACCTTAGAATTAAGTCCATCATCATACATCCTTCACAATAAATCATTCATAACCCTAAGCTAACCTCAATTCAAACATAATCAGGTAAAATGAGCAAGGGAAAGAAGAATAGGGAACATTTAAAGGATTTTCACACAAAATGAAAGTGAGTGGGTGAACCACACTCACCTCAAGAGCAAAGGAAATAGAGGTGATGTAGAGGTGGAAAGGGTTGATCCAAAGCTTTCTTGGGTGGCTTGAGGTTGAACAATGAGTCCTCCTTCTTCCTTATCTCTCTTTCTATCTCTAAAATCCTCTCTCTAAAAGTGAAGGGAAAGTCTTAAATGAGAAGCCCTAAAACAAAAACAACATTAAAAGTTATTTCGTGCATCCTCGCTCAAGCGAGGATTTGCTCGCTTGAGTGAGAGAGAACATGCCCTCGGAGATTCGCGTCCTCACTCAAGTAAGAACTTGCTCGCTTGAGCGCAATTCTCCAGGAAAAAACCCACCCCTCTCTGACTTTGTGTCGGTCAAGCAAGAGTCTTCTCGCTTGAGCGAGAGCAAGTCAGAGAGTAAACCCCTTGTTTCTCGATTAATTGCACTTGCACGAGAGGCTTCTCGCTCAAGCGAGGATATCAGTAACCAAAATTCTGGTTTTTACTTATATGCTTGCTCAAGCGAGAGCCTCTCGCTTGAGCGACCATGCTCTATACTTACTCTTCCTAGTTCAGTTTTAAACCCTTTTTCTCCTACTTTCTTTTATGAAAACCTATTACACTTCTAATTTCTTGTAAAACCTTGATTTCAAACTTTAGGATGTTACATAACCCTTAATCATCATTTTTAATTAAAGCTTTGAGGTTATCTCATCCTCATAGTGTGAGTAGAGAAGGGTTCATGGTACTTTCCCAAACCATTGTGAGACTTATCCGGCTCTACGAGCTGGTGGCGTTTCAGCACTAGGACTTATCTTTTGGAGGGGTTGCCTCCATCAATGACGTCTTCAATCTTTTTCTTCCTGTCCATCTTGAAGTAAATATTGCAATCACAGGAAGGGGGTTAAATTGTGGTCTCTTTTAAATTCTACAATTTCTTCTAATATATATTCTGCTCAAGTATTACTTGGCTAATATTAGAAGATTAAGATTATGTAAATGATAATTAAATTGTAAGAATGCATAGTATGTAGAAAGTACAGTTCCTTCTTTTATGGAACTTTCTTCAAGTATCACTTATTTAGGTATTAGGTAATTTTTAAAAGCCTTTTATGCAGATGGATGAAAAGTAGAACAAATATAAAGCATAAAATGTAAGGAGAATAGGGAAAGAAGATATGTGCACATAATTTTTATACTGGTTCGCCTCTTAACCTTGAGGCTACGTCCAGTCCCTACTTTCAGTAGGATATTCACTAAATCAACCTTGTTACAAAAGCTTCTTGGGTATTCCTTACCACTAGTATTATTCTGCAGCCTCTTCAGGCTCACCCTAGTATTCTTCTGCAGCCTCAAACTAGTATTCTTCTACAGCCTCTGCAGGCTCAAAAAGTAGACAAATTTCTTCTATAGCTTCTGCAGATGTTACACAAGATATCTGCAGCCAACTAGGCACACAATCATTTGCAGAAATAGTTTAGGCTCCTCTCAAGAAGAACTAACACTTCTATGTTGTTCTTGAGAGATTTAGAAGATGGAAATAAGAAATTACAATCAAGAAAGGCTCAAGAGTTACAGCAGATATAAATGAGCGTACGCACTCTCTTTTATACTTTCCCAACTGTTAGAGACCAAATCTATGAGATTTACAGAGAGTGGATTTTTCCAGAAGGTATAAATGGTAATTCTGGTACACATATTAATTATTCTAGAGTTATGTATTCCAAAATGAAGAGAGAGCTCCTTTTTATAGGCAAGGCCAACCTGCTAGTCGTTGGAGTGCATTGGAGAAGAGGTTAAGTCACCAGCTGTTAATATAAGAGTTGTTACTTTCATGTGGCAGCTTTTCTCTTTCTTCATCTTTGACTGGTCATATCTTCTGGAGAGGTTCTTCTGCAGTATCTTCTCTGTTTGAACTTCCTTCTTCTGGAGAGGTTCTTGAGACTTGCAAAAATATTTTGCATATATCTAATTTTAATTGTTGCATGTTGTATCCTCAACAGATTCATATTTTGATGAATCAAGGCAATTTGCTTCTTCTGCAGGTATACTGTTAGTAGAGCTTTTCTTCTGAAGCTTAGTTGTTTATTGATAGAGACTTCATATTTGTCTTCTTTAATGGTCTCCTTAATTTTTCTTTAAATATCTTCTGAGAACAAGTCAGAATGTGGACTTTTTGCCTTGCTGTCTCAACTGTTCCTTTTGAAGTAATCCTGACAGAGTATATCTTCTTGAAACTTGGCATTATTTTCTTGTGAATCTTCTCAACGGCTTTCTTGCTTTCTTTTTTGATTATTTCCTTTGTATGATACTGATATTTATTTTCTTTTTAAGATACAGCAGTATCATTGATATATCAGTTGTTTCTTCAAGAGGTTTAGGCAAAAGTTAAATTGTTTCTTCTAAAGACTTTTTGTTCCTTCTGAATAAGATCTTTTGAAGCCTTTTATTTGTTTCTTCTTAAGACAATCTCAATTGAAAACATTATTACTAGTATTCAGAATTATAATTAGTGTATTTTAAGAGTTTGTCATTATGAAAACATCTCAAGAGGATTCTTGGATCTTACACATCTTTCATTTTTATTCTTGAATTTCTGCACCTATTTCCTTACTTTTTGCGCTTGAATTCCATGACTTTTTAGCTTGACTTGGTTATGTTTTTGGTCCAATTCTAGATCTGTATCTGATATCGCCCATAGTGCTCAATTATATACGATCAGTGTGAAAAATGTAATCCACCTAATCAACATGTTCTTGCATATATGGTGTCTTACTCTATACTTAATAATTAGTTTAATTAAATATTATTTTAAATAGAGTGTTAATATATATTTAAAAGTAAAAATCACATATTTTGATTTTGTTATATAATATTAAACTATTTTTAAAATATTTTCAATAAAATCATAACGAAATAAATGTTTGTCCCATCCTAGAAAATAAACAAAATTTATTTTCTTTAATTACTAAAAATTAAAAAAATAAAAATATTAATAAATCCTAAATCCTAAACCAATACATAATTAATAAATATAGTTATATATTTATGGAAGGAGACCCATCTAGCGAGAGGAACTTGATAGAAATCCTAGTTTTTACATCATTGCCATGTAGGATTGTTTATGTAAGTATATTAGATGCTTATTTGACACTAAATAGAACTGATTATACAAAAATGTGCCACATCAATTTTTAATAGTGTCTCTAACTGTGAGTAATTTAGGGAATAACATGATGATCATTTTAATTTTTCAAGAACGTAATGACTGAAATTTTTTAGGAACTAATATGGTCACCGTTTTAAACTTTGAGAGATCTAACTGAAATCTTTTAAGAGACTAACATTGAGTAAATGATCAGGGACTAACATAATGACTATTTAAACATTCAGGAACTAGCCAGTAATTGAAATCGTGTATCTTTTAGGGATATAGTCAAGGCTTTCCTAAAAAAAACTATGTAAGGTACGTGGTTTGTACTAAAACAATTATTTACTCTTTTTTTCCTTACTTCAATAATATTTAATTTTTTCAAAACCTGTAAATAACCACGTCATGATTCGCAGTCAATTCTTTGTGAATTATTTAGTGAAAATATTGGTATTCTATAACTTTTGTTGGAATTTTTTTTTTGGTATAGAAAAAAAGAATTTCAACAAAAGTATTATAGGATTAATTAAATATGTTTTTATCTAAGGGTATTCAAGACCCGGTCCGTCTCTTTGACCTGTCCCAACTCGTCCAACCCGAGTTGGGTCTGTTCCTGTCCTACAAGAAAAAATAGAACCAAACTGGGTCTCATTTTTTGACCCGACATCAGGTTGAGGACGAGTTCGAGTTAACCTTCGGGTTACCCGACCCGTCCTTTATATATAAATATAACATTTATTGCTTATGATTTTCTATTATGTTAAGTCCTAACATTATTTTTTTTCATTTTAGATGGGGTTTTTGAGTCTAAGTTTCCTCTATTTACCTTTAAAAATAAATTCTATACGTAAAATTATATAGTAATATAATGTTATTCTTGGTTTAGTAATATCCCAAACTTTAAAAAAGTAAAAAATATTACATACATTAAGAGATATTTTATTGTACGCATATATATATATATATATATATTTATTAATTGTGTGAACTATTTTCTTTCTAATATTGTTATATGATTATTTCAGTATGAAAATAGGAAATAGAGATGAAGAACAAATGAGTTCGTAAATCTAGTGAGGCTTAGTGACATTGCTTATGGAGTTCCGATATCCAAAATCCTGCCTTTGGTTACCCCTGATACTCATGTATATATTACAACAAACTCGGGGTCCAAGTCCCTTCTTACATTGTATTCTGCTTATTAAATTATTTCTATAGTTCTGAGAATACACCTTCTGACCTGTGTAGCTGTGCTATTTCCCCTTTTGTGCTATTGTTACATGTTTTTTTTTAGGCTAGGAAAGGTTCCTCCATTTTAATGTTTCCTTTTGTCCCTGTGGCACAGTTTCAGCACTATTGCGTTGTTGTGTTGATGCTTTTTCCTGCAAGGTACAGTGTTCTAGTCTCTCTCTTACGTCAAGCTTCCTTGCCAGCGTGTCTTTGTTCCAACTTTTTTGCTTCCTCATTGTTTTTCCTATTTTCTATTGGATTTTTGGGAACCAATCCACAATATTTCCCCCTTGCATATGTAGTATGTAATACTGCAATGTGCAATCTAAACTGGGAATTGGGTTTTGTCATATAATCATCCCTTACTGGTGAGGCGTCAAATTTTCCTGCGGCTTTTTCTCTATGCTTCATCATGGTTCGCTCTGCAGGGTATGGTGATATGCTATGCTGCTGATAAGTGCCAATTATATGATATATTCTTGTATTTTTACTGTACTTATCAAGGGTAAAATAGTAATTTATGCCCCAAAATAATCTCTTTTTATTAATTATTATAATAATTGTGTTTATTTAATTTGAATTTGAATTTGATGCTATTTTAATATAAAATCTGTTGATTTTGCAGATTTGTGAGAGTGATTTGAACGAGGAAAAAAGATAGCATCATTTGAGGATAGGATCTGTAGATTTGAAGTTTGAATTAGAGTAAATAAAGATAAGATCAACAGCCATTTAAACAAGGATTCTGCGGATAACTTCCTCAATTTAAATTCAAAGATAAGATAAACACAAAATCAATTCAAAAAGAAGGAAACAAGGGAAGCCAAGCAGATAAGGATAAGACCAGGAAGAAATCAAGCTGTTAAAAGAGGAAACAGAATAATCTGTTACGCGCTCCACGCTTCACCTGCGCTGAGCGGAGATTGGAGCTCATCATTCTGAAACCCGCGCTTCACTTGCGCTGAGCGCAGGTGAAGCGCAGCTGCGCGAATTTGTTTTAGATCTGTTTTCAAAATAGATTCCTTCCAGATTTAAAATAGCTTCCCTTGGTCTATAAATAGAACCTTTTGTAAAGATCAAAGGGAGCAATTCCAGAGAGTGGAGAGTTAGAGTTTAGGGCTCAAGTTCTAGAGGAGACCCCGAAGGGCTGCCGAGATAGCAACGCTAGGATTGAAGAAAAGTGTGACAGTTTCTTCATTGGTCTGTATGGCTACCATTCGTAGCTAAACTCTCCAATAGGATTGAATGTAGTTGATTCAATCCCCAAATGTATGTGAATTCTCTTTATTAATTATGAATCCCTATTCTATGATATTGGTACTTTTATACTTTACTTAATGCGTAGCTTCCGCCTTTGTGCCGGAGTTATAGGTTGTTTTTGTAAAATGCATTGGTAAATGGTTTTGTAAATTCAACAGCGAGTTTGGGGGAGCCTAAGAATAGGAAACTTGAATTCTGATTGGTAAAAGTACTCATAGTAGTTACTATAGGAATATAGTGAGAATCGATGATTGAAGAAGAAGTGTGACAGTCTCTTCATAGTAGTCACTATAGGAATATAGGGCGAATTGATAGTGTTAACGAACAGAAAAGTAGAGCAATCAAGCCGGGGTAATTTGTCGCCTGGGAGAACCCGCATGGATTATCTTCGAGTGTTTTACTGCTGGTGACTCGGGATAAAACAATATAGTTTGGCTAAGGTATCATATAAATATATTCTTAATTAATATTGGAATTCACATATGTAAGAGGTGCGATGATACGATATTCAATCCTGATCCAAGCAACGCTATCTTACTCTATCTCTACTATCCAATTTATTTTATGCAATTTAATTTCCGCAACAATTAAATCAAATATCTTTTATTACTTGATAATCTGATCACTAATCATTACGAATTGAACCATTCCCTGTGGATACGATACTCTTTACTTACTATTATACTGCTGGAATTTTGGTACGCTTGCTAGAATCTCATCAGCTGCCAGGTTCGCCCTGTGCCTACTAGGTACGCCCCGTGTCTGCTAGGTACGCCCTGTGTCTGCTAGGTACACCCTGTGATGTACGCCCAATGATCTTCTGCGGGGAGGCGTCCTTCATTCTGCCTCTTGAGTTTTTCTATTCGTGTAAGCTTCCTTATCTTAGTTGATTGAGATGACTAGCCATCTGCACATTTTCACTCTCCTTTCGTTGGGGTTCCCTTGATCTTTGTCTCATTTCGGTCTTCTGAGTGTAACATCCTCGAGCCGCTTACAAGAGTGATGAGGGTCCCCACAAACCAACATGAGTCTTTCCAGTATGCTTTGTCCTCACTTGCACACTTTCGGGGAAACTTCCCAGAAGGTCACCCATCCCAGAATTTCTCCAAGCCAAGCACGCTTAACTATGAAGTTCTTATGTTATGGGCTTCTGAAAAGAAGATGCATCTTGCTGGTATAGTTCTCCACAAAAATTTCCTTTAAGTTATCCTCAATTGTACAGTTCCATACCTGCACAGCCTCTAGATCCCTCTCATTCGGGTATGGGTTCGGTTCATCCATGTGTGCTTAGAAGCCTGCCAGGAGCCGCTCCTTGTCCGTGCCTCTTTGCACCGGTGATCACTCCCCGCCCTCATCAGCCTCCGGCTCTCACATGCCCACCAGCTTCCGCCTGGTTCGTCACCGAACCACACCGTACTGGGAGAGGCTCGACTCTGATACCATTTGTAACGTCCTCGAGCCGCTTGAAGGAGTGATGAGGGTCCCCACAAACCAACACGAGTCTTTCCAGTATGCTTTGTCCTCACTTGCACACTTTCCGGGAAACTTCCCAGAAGGTCACCCATCCCAGAATTTCTCCAAGCCAAGCACGCTTAACTATGGAGTTCTTATGTTATGGGCTTCCGAAAAGAAGATGCATTTTGTTGGTATAGTTCTCCACAACAATTTCCTTTAAGCTATCCTCAATTGTACAGTCACATACCTGCACAGCCTCTGGATCCCTCTCATTCGGGTGTGGGTTCGATTCATCCATGTGTGCTTAGAAGCCTGCCAGGAGCCGCTCTTTGTCCGTGCCTCTTTTCACCGGCGATGACTCCCCGCCCTCATTAGCCTCCGGCTCTCACATATTTTCTGGGTTGGATCCACGACGTTTGCCCCATTGCACTTGGGAGGCAGTTGCTTCTCTCAAGGTGCAAAAGTTTCATGTTCGTCATCACATGTTCAGCGTACTTCTTCTCCTTTCATTCAGTCATCTAAAGATGTTGGCTTTCACTATCTATAACCTGCTTTTGAATCATTCTCAGCAGGGTGAAGTTAAGCGTCCAACAATGTATCATAACTGAAGTATGAGTTGGTAATTAAACACGAATTATTTACCTATAAAGGGCGTTGGTCGTCTTTTCTCTTTGATACTTAGGATATTTAAACCACCAAAGGGCGATAATATAAAGTGAATATCTCAAGTATTTTCTATGAGGGCTCTCATGTGTAAATTTTTATATATAAGCGAAGGTCAAACATACAGAAAGCGTGCCCAAACATTTTACCAGTATATCCCTTCGAAAATATCAATAAACTGTTTGCTCACCAGATTGTTTAAATCAACACTCCAAATATTAAATAGGATAATAATATAGTTTTTTTAAAATGTTCATGCATGAAATATCAATGATGCCTTAAAATAAGAATGACTAAAGCATGAGGGTGATAATAATCGAGGTTTTGAAGATGCCTTCAAAAGACACTTTCGGGGAAAATATAAAACGCTTTTCAAGAAGCACGCTTTCATACCTATTAGATTCATTCATTTTAAGCCTGGGCGTACTTCTGACAATGTTTTTTTTTGTCCCTTCCTGAACACATTAATTTAATGGCATTAGGATCAGGCCGTGAGATGGCTACACCTTCCTTCACTTGGTGAATTTCTTTGTTGCGTACTATGGTACGCTCTTCGTTGTGGTTCCTTGCCTGGGGCGTTCTTGCTAATACAAACCCTTGAGGGGGGGGGGCGATATTATAATTTCTTTCGCTTCATTTGAGCAGGATAGTTGAAGCTGTAAAAGGCTAAAATTGATCGATAGAAATATCTCTTCGTGAGTCAAAATCATCACAATCATTAATCATGATCAGTAAAATTGAAAACTCCCAATCAGGGCTAAACATGATACTTTCCTTTTGATTCAAACGAATTTCTTAATATGAATGCAAGTCTTTCATATTTCATGTGTTGTCTTTTTGTATGATTTTCTGTGTATTTTGGCAAAGACTTCATCCTTTTTCCCATTACTTTCATATTTCATGATGCTTTCTGCGTTTGTAGCTCTCGAGGCCTTTTCTGCCAACTGTGAAGCAAGTAACATTGTAATTTATGTTATAAAGCTTGTTATATATATATATATATATATATATATATTTCGGCGTGCTAGGTTCTAAGCGTTCTTGAGGAGGGTACGCCTATAACCCCTCCTAAGTTATTCGCTTAAACCTACATTGTTGCTAGGTGTGCTAGGTTCTAAGCGTTCTTGAGGAGAGTACGCCCGCAATTATCTCCTAAGTTATTCGCTTAAACCCGCAATGTTGCTAGGCGTGCTAGGTTCTAAGCGTTCTTGAGGAGAGTACGCCTGCAATTCTCTCCTATTTTATTCGCTTTGACCCGCGATATTTTTGTTTTGAATGAGTCTTTGTACTTATGATTTTGGAGCGATCTTTTTACGCTTAGTTTTTTCAGGGTCTCTGTTTCAGGTCTTTTGTGTGTTTATATCTTGCGCTTATAGTGTGATTGTGTGTTTGCAAGTGCAATAACATTCACCAATGTAAAGCATTCTCAGCTACTGAGCGTGATTTGCATATTATTTTCTTTGATTCTTGCGGCATTCGCATTCCCTCCTCTCTTTTTTTTTTTTTTCTATTTTTTACACTAGATACAACTAAATGACTTAATAATAACTTCCATCACATTGCACGCAATACTATATTAGAGTGCATATGTCGTAGTAGGAATAAGAATAAATAGCATGCAACTTTAGCTCTAAACTATTTGTCTTATATGAAGCAGAAACCATGCCTACAAAATCCGACCAGCAACAGCCAATTTAGAGAACTTGGAATAAAATATACCTCATTTTTTCTATAAGCTATCAAGAACATAGTAAAAGGATTAAACAATTAAAGAATTAGAGGAATAGTAAAACATGAACATGAAACATATGTAGACGTTGTTTTATGGGGTTCACTGCTCTATATTACATATTTCCACTTATTCGGAAAAGATTTCAAACAAGTAGTTAGCTGGTTTGTTAAACGGAATTAATTACATAATGCAAGGCACATGGACCATTTAGATTTGTTAGCATTGAGTAGACCTAATATGGGAGAAGATTAAATCACAAGAAAAAATATTTAAATCGGGGATAAATCTTAAAAGCGAAAAAGACAATTTACAACTGATAATAAAAGAAAAAAGCTGGTTGATTTTAATCACTTTATAATTGACAAGAAAATTATTATTTCAGTACTTGAAATTTTAATTTTTTAATTGATTATCAATTGGATTTCTTAATTAATTTCAATAATACTTTTCCGGGCATGCATACAGTCCTATTGCCTTTTGGACATCATGATAAAATTAAGACAAATTAATGTATTTAATAAGGACTATGATAAAATTAAACTTTAAAACGTTTATTTTTTTAGAAAAGGCTTATGTTCTTTCAAGACCAAAATACTAATAATTTTCTCTAGCTACACAATTGCGTGCTTTTTCATCAATAGTTTAATTAGGTTCCCAAGTTTATTTCAAATGCCTAATCTGACAACTTCTAAAGAAGCAAAATGACAGTAATTAAATCACTAAATCTTGGGTTTGTCTACAAATTAAGCCTAAATCATTATCCAACAATGAAAGAGATATTATGATTAAGATAAGATTTTAGATTAATAGCCATATAGAAGATTAAATTGAAGATATATGGTAACTAGCTAGGATCAAGAGACTTAAGTGACTGATGAACACATGATCTTATGAGACACGAAAATGGGAACCATAACATTATTTAATCCTTTCAAAGGCTGAGGAGGAACTTGTTCAAAAAGAAAAAAAGCAATTACCTGGAAAGCCCTGCTGGAGAAACCCCAATTGCTTATTTATATTTGCCCTCGACTTGATCCCCAAAGTCCCATTGACAGTCTCAAATGCTACCTGCAATGAGGTCCCTGGACTGCAAGCTATAGCACACGCCTCCGGTGCCATCTGAAGGGGAACACGCCAGCTTGGGCCACGCCTTCTTTGATGGCCTCAAAGAGACCATGTCGCAGGTGTTTCCTTTATATATACCACACGGAGGAAACACCAACTTGGGTTTTGTTCATGTCCTCTTCTCAGAGAGCCGCTCCATAGAAGATGGACTGCGAGGTGCCCTGAGACTCGGGCTCTGTGAAGCTGGAGCTGTACTCTTGTTCTTCATGGACTCCGACGGCGGGAGTGCCTTCGAGTTGTACCATAACGACGACTCCTCTGGCCTCCGCCCCTGCCACTGAGAGCGTCGGAGCTTCTCCTAGGATCTGGAGCAATTTGTGCAAATCATGACAAACATTGGTTTCTACCGGCTGGAGAACCCGCGGCGATCGAATCGATGTTGCTTGGAAATGATGCGTTTGAGCTTGGCACAGAGGCGCATGGAGCATATTCACCATTCTGATTGCGTTCTTCTATGGCCTTCGATACAGAACTTGTGTCGCCACGAGCTTCCTTCAAATCGGAACCCCTTGCAAGCAGGGTGCCAATTGTTTCCGTATGAAAAATAGGAAATAGAGATGAAGAACAAATGAGTTCGTAAATCTAGTGAGGCTTAGTGACATTGCCTATGGAGTTCTGATCTCCAAAATCCTGCCTTTGGTTACCCCTGCTACTCATGTATATATTACAACAAACTTGGGGTCCAAGTCCCTTCTTACATTGGATTCTGCTTATTAAATTATCTCTATAGTTCTCCAAATACGCCTTCTGACCCGTGCAGTTGTGCTATTTCCCATTTTATGTTATCGTTACATGGTTTTTTTAAGCTAGGAAAGGTGCCTCCATTTTAATGTTTCCTTTTGTCCCTATGGCACAGTTTCTGCATTGTTACGCTGCTGTGTTGATGCTTTTTCCTGCAAGGTGCAATGTTCTAGTCTCTCTTTTACGTCAAACTTCCTTGCCAGCGTGTATGTGTTCCAACTTTTTTGCTTCCTCATTGTTTTCCCTATTTTCTATTGGATTTTTGGGAACCAATCCACAACAATGATCATTTCATGATTATATTTAGCTTATATATCAGGCTAACTCGGTCTTGTCCTACTCAGATCTAGTCTTACTTAGACCCGCACATCATCGGGTCTCTTCGGGTCTATGGGTGGGTTCGGGTCTATTGAATTGGCTCGGTAAAAAATTAGGGCCAGATTAGGGACAGGTAAATTCCGTCCCAACCCGTCTCATGAACACCTTATCCCTAAAAAAATATAGTGAAATTTAATTTTGATCCCTCATTTATTTTTTTTATTTTGGTTCTTTTATTCTTTGAAACAACATGATTTTAGTTCTCATCGTAAGTTATGTTGCACTAAGTTATGACAAACAATATTTTTTTATACATTTTTTATGGATTTTCTTTAAAATTTTCCAATAAATTTTAGAATATGAAATTTCGTTAGATTCTAAAAATTGTGCGGAATTTCCTTTGAATTTTCCACAATAAAGTAGATAAATTTCATAATAGCATTTTTACATAAAAAATTTGTGATTTTTGAAAATTTACCATAAATAATTTCTTTAGAGAAAAAATCGTAAGGAATTTTCTATGAATTTTTATTCGGAAAAAGTGATAGTAAAACTGCGAACATAACATAACGAATTATAATTAAGAAGAAGGACTAAAAAAATGTAGTTTTAAAAATAGAAGTCAAAACAAAAAATAATTAAATAAGGGAACAAAAACAAATTTTGTTATATTTTCGGGGGGCTAAAAATATTTTTAGCCCAATATTATATTTTATTATTAACAAATTTTCTTGTTATAGAAGAATATATACCGTTTTTTATTTTCAAAGATAAATATTAATGAATACTTTAATCATTTAAAACTGTTAAAGTAATAAAATTTTCATTTACTTTTTAATTTTTTTAATAAGATCACATTCATTACTTAATAATAAAGTAATAAATATACTTTGACTTTTATTTTCTATTTTTAAAAGTTGTTCTCTTTAAAATATTCAATTTAATTTATGAATAACGGAAAAAAGTAAATATTAAACTAACGAACTAAAGCATTTAATATATAGTTTTGGACATAAAACAAATATGGTTTTGATAATATTAGTGCCAAGAACCGATAGAGTTAAGAGATGCAGTCATGTAGCGTTAAGAGATGGTAAAAATACCCGTACTCATGAATACTTACAAATATACTCGCAACAGATATCCGCATATTTATAAAATAAATTGTGATAAATATTATATTATCCGTTCTTCGAGTATTTGCATACTAATTAAAATATATTTTTTTATTAAATATATTAAAATATTATATTTTTATCATTTTATGACAAGATGAAATTTATTTTATATTATTTAATAATAATATTTTTAATATATTAACTCATAATAATATTATATAATGATAATTTATATTTTATAATATGAATATAATGTGATATTTATAGTATATTATACTACATTTTCTCGTTTTCTTTTTAAATTTTTAATTATTAATGGGTACTCATGAATACTCGTTGCGTAACGGTACGGATACAGGTAATGTACTACCCACTCCACCCCATTGACATCCCGATGAAAATCTGTCAATTTTGGCTACCCGACTCGTTATGGGTAGCGGATTTTTGCGAGCTGAGTAAAAAAAATATTGTAGTTATTTAGACTTCTAAAATAATAAATGTTTGAGCTCTACATTTTTAGGATTTTTTACAGGCTTTTGTGAGTTTTTATGTGTTTTTGTTGGGTACAGGATTTTATTGAGTTAGGTTAAAAAAACCCGAGAGCTATTCGAGCTTTTAAAATAAAACCCGAGTTATACATTTTCACGAGTTTTTACGAGCCAATTTTGAGAGCTTTAGAGATGGGAATAAGAATGTAAAAATGAATTTTTTTTATTAGAAAGAAAAGTATTTATTGCATAGTGCAATAAAATACTTTTATTTTTAATAAAAACTTTTTATTTTAAATGTTGTTAATATTATCAAAATCGACCAAGCAGTAGTCAGTCGCAATGGAAGTGAATTGTGACCGTACATAGACTTTACCTGCAAGATCAGAGACTTTACCTAATCACTAGCCCGACCCAAAAGTTAAACTCACAATTATGTCCATGGAAATTCACAGTCAAAAGACAAAAAAATATTATTAAAACGGAAAAAGATGTAGTATTAAACTTGAATTTAATAACTATACACTGTCAGTGTAAAAAAATTTCACAGTCATTCAATGGTGTGTTGACACATCATTTAATGAGTTTAATGACACATAAGGTGTCATATTCATTAATTGATGTGACAAAATATAATTGGTGACAATGTAAATTTTTTTTACACTGAAAGTGTATAGTAATTAAAATCATTAAACTTTTTACTAGTTTGGTCAATGTGTATGGTTAGACAACTGTGAAACAATTAAAATTAATTATTTTTACTTTTAAAAAACATTAATTACTTAAAATGACATTAAATGTTTGTTCAAATGTCAACTTATTATACTTTTATTTATTATTAAAATTGTTAACAACTTTAATAAAATTTATATTTTATTATTATTATTATAATTTTAATTTCTAGCTATGTAGTATTTATGTAGATTATGAATCTCATTTATTAAAAGGACTTAATATTAAATTTCTCTTTAAAAGGCAATTTAATACAGTCAATGGATGCACCAGCAGCACTCATCCCATGTGACTGACCAATTCAGCTGTTATATATACATGTTGAATCGGTTACATTGATCTCTGTATCATTCTTGTGACTTGTTCCAAATTGTTCTCTCTCTCACAAATTGATTGATACAGACAAAATGAATCATATGGTCAGCTATTTAGTTACGCTGATAGCGTGTGTGTGGATGATGAGTTTGACAGTGGAAGCGGTAGGGGGTGTGCGTCCTGGGCCTAAGGTTGCATCAGGAAAGAGTTGGGCCTTACTAGTTGCTGGTTCTGATGGTTACGGGAATTATAGGCACCAAGCTGATGTTTGCCATGCCTACCAGATTCTAAAGAAAGGTGGCCTTAAAGATAAAAACATAATTGTTTTCATGTATGATGACATTGCTTTCAATGAAGATAACCCAAGACCTGGAGTTATAATCAATAACCCAAATGGCCCAAATGTTTATGAAGGAGTTCCAAAGGTATGTATATATCTCTATCTCTAGACTTGAATATCATTTTTAAATATTTATGATAAAACCAAGGAGCAACAATTAAATATTTTTCAGGATTATACTGGAGATGAAGTGAATCCAAAAAACTTTTTCGCTGTGCTTAGTGGCAACAAAAGTGCTATCACCGGAGGTAGTGGTAAGGTGTTGGACAGTGGCCCAGATGATACTGTTTTCATTTTCTACTCAGACCATGGCGCTCCAGGCTTTGTCAGTAAGTAACAAAATCCCTTGCTTGTAACGTTTCGTGACATTTGAGAAGCTTTATTTTTAGTGCAACATCATTTGTATCTTTTACTTGTGAGAAGCTTTTATTTGCTAAAAAATAACTTGTTACTTAATAAATTACAGAACAATTTTTTTTATTCCACCCACATTAATATTTAAAATTAAAAAATAGTTAAACTTTTTCCATTTTATTATTAGTGACTCTCTTTTAAAAGGAAATGTTATAATTACATAAATTTTTAACACTCTTTTCAACACATTTTATAATTTATAATTAACTGAAATTTACATAGATCTCACCAATTAAGAAGTGGATCCTACCATATTAGAGGTGAGACAACAAGATTTAGTAGGGTTGTCAAGCTGTTAAATTAGCCCATTCAACCCCACCCATCCTTGATCCATGTGGGTCAGGGCCAAAATAGCCCACAAGGCCGAAAAGGCTACAAAACTCTATAGATTAGGACTGTCACATGAGCCTTAATTTAGAAAAAAATGATTTTTTTTTAAATTTACTAGTCTGTGGGTTGGCCCAGCCCAGCTCACTAAGATCTGCCTAGCCCACTCTAAGCGGCACATATCTTGTTTCTTTTTTTTTTCTTTCTCCTATATATCTTTCAATTTTAAAATTAACTTTATATATATTTTGTTAGACAGAACAAGAAATTATGTTATAACTCAAACAAATACATCACAAACGCACTGTTGTTGTTTAGAAATTAGAATGTAAATTGTTGATAGATTTTTCTCGGATAGCTCAAATAAATAAGCACAAGATATTTTGGTGCATTTGGCAATCCAGATATTTAATTTGGTATTTACTATTTGACCAGGCATGCCAAATGAGGGCATTATTTATGGCAAAGATCTCGTAGATGAGTTGAAGAAGAAACATGCTGCTAAGTCTTACAAAAAGATGGTGAGTTTCATGGAATGTTTGTGCTATGTTATGAGTATGGAAGGACAACATAATTAATTCTATTTTTTTTGAAGAGACAGCAAAATTAATTCACACACTCAATAACATCACATTATTGAGAACAGCATTCAACAATTACCGTAATTTTACATTTTTACTATAATAAGTCTGTTGTGTTTTTTTCAGTACTTATAAATACAAAGAAAATATTAAAACATATAAATAATAAAGCTGAAGAAAATTTTATTAATCGATAAAGAATTATTTTAAAAATATAAAAAATATAACTTCAAATTTTAAAAATAGGCATTCAAAACTTTTTAATTTTAAAAAATTTCAAAATTAGTTTAATTGATAGAAAATTGTTTTAATGATGATTTGGAAATAACTAATTATACCTATTAATGTTTAATTTGCTGAAAAATTTAATATGGATTAAATAAGTTAATAAATTACTTAGAGCTAGGACTAGGATTGATGTTATCAAATCTGATCATCTATTATCAGACGGTAAAAGCCTTTGTAAATAATTAGGTATTACTACTAGCTAGTAAAGGTGTAGTGCAGTTGAAGATTTCATCTGTACAAAACTTACAAACTAACGAACATTGTTGTGAAAACCGAACCTGACGCACCAGTCCGACCGGGAACCGATCCGGTGACCAGTCCCGTTCAATCCAAAAAATCGGAGGAGCTCAGAACTGGTGAGAACCGGTACCAGAAAATCGGTTGAACCGGTCCCTTTAAAAAAAATCAATTTTTTTTATTTTTTTATTTAGTCTAAAATATTTTTAAGATAAATATAGACATATATTTAAGGATTACACATAGATATCTATTATTTTACAAATCATTATTAATTTTTCCAGTTATAATAAGGTCATTTATACTTATTTACAACTTTATATTTTTAATTTCTTATAATTTGTGTTACTTTATTAATTAAAATATTATATAATATTAAAAAAAATATTTAATTAAAACCGGTTCAACCACGGTTGCGGTTGAACAATTGAATCGTGAACCGGTGCCTTCACCGGTTTAATTACCGGTCCGATTTTAAAAATATTACTAAGGACTTCAGGCCACTTTATGGATATATTAAATATAATAAAAGATTTTTTCTACTATTTATCGATTTAAGCGAAAATAGTGAACACTAAATCCTCTATGATATATATGTTTGGATTATGTTACAAATTATTCATAATTTTCACTGACATTTTCTTTTTAATTTTCAACATTTTAATTAATAATTTTTAAAATAAAAAATATGATCCTTAAACTATAAAAATAATTTTTCACTCCATATATTTTTTAAAATTTCATATAAAAGTTAAGTACTCAAGGAGTAATTATATTTGACGTTATTTAAGATAGAGTAATATTATTCATACAACAAAATTTATACAAGAACTTATACAACATATTTTTTCTCTCAATATCTCTCCATCATATTACTTATCAAATCATTCATCACATCTCACACTTCTTTATTTTATCTCTATCTCTCTCCATGTTGTATATACAACATGTTGTATAAAAAATATTTCTCTTTAAGATATTTAAGTTGATGCATTAATTATTTAATTTAATATACAAACAGGTGATATACATGGAAGCATGTGAATCTGGGAGCATGTTTGAAGGGCTTCTTCCAAATGATATGAACATATATGTAACCACGGCTTCCAATGCAGCTGAGGATAGTTATGCATTTTACTGTCCCGATTTCTACCCTTATGCACCGTCTGAGTATATAACTTGTTTGGGAGACTTGTACAGCATTTCGTGGTTGGAAGACAGGTATATAAAGGATACTCATCTTCATTGGCTTTTGCACATTACACCTATTTTTATGTATGAATTGCTCTTTATGTGAAATAAGTACATATTAGTACAATTCAATAGACTTTTATGCCAAATTTTATACATCTCTATAACTGCTTATATGAAATAAGGGTGAAAGTATCTACTAGACATAAATATAGGCATTAAAGTAGTTATCCATATAAGTTTGAGTCTGAACAAGTCATTTTTGTAAAAGTCAATTTGCACATTGGTACTCTAGTAATTATTCAAATTAATTGTATGCATTGTCATTTACTTATTTATTAAATGCCTCTTTACACACACACAAACTACGATTTAAAGTTAAATATAACAAGTTAATTGTCTTGAACTTTTAAATTTGATTATGGAGCAGTGGCAAAAATGATATGACGAAAGAAACATTGGAACAACAATATCAAACTGTAAGCCACTAATTTAACTCTATCCTTCTCCTAGTATGTGTTTGTGCCTGTGGCAGGGGCTACACACATGATGATGTAATAATCAAATATTATTTGTGTGATGTATAGGTTCGCCGAAGAACGTTGGTAGGTAATAAACATATCAATTCTCATGTGATGCAATATGGAGATGGAAACATGACCAATGATTTTCTAGTTACATACCTTGGTGCAAACCATGTTAATGTAAATGATAACTACAAGCTCACCAACAATATTGCAAATGTTGCATATTCCTCTGAACCATTGGGTACACCTACAAGCCTCATCAGCCAACGAGATGCTTATTTACTTTATCTTAGGCACAAGGTAATTTTGGTTTAATATCTTACAATTAATGCATACATGCATATATATAGGAAGATTTTTTAACTTTTTTCTCATTCTTGTTGCTTGTCATTGAACTTGAACGTAAATATTCCAAAACTAAAAAAATAATTCTTTCATAATTTTTTCAGTTGGTAAAGGCTCCATATGGTACTGAAGAGAAGTCAAAAGCTCAAAACAAGTTGAACGCTGAAATTGTTCATAGGAAGCATGTAGATAACAATGTCCATCTTATAGGGGATCTCTTACTTGGGAAAAAAAGTGCCACCATGATGGCCTATGTTCGTCCAACAGGCCAGCCTCTTGTTGATGATTGGGATTGTTTTAAGACACTTGTAAGTATAATAATACATATATGTGTATTTAAGCTTGGTTATCACAAATTATTGGACAGACATTGCATAACATAACATTTGTGAGGTACAGATCACTCATAAATTGGCAAGTACATATGGACTCTTTAGTATGATGATAAATGAAATACATGTGATATATTAGATAATTAAGCTTGCTCTATACTTCATGCAGATAAATACTTATGAGAGCCATTGTGGTACCTTATCAACCTACGGAAGGAAATACTCAAGATTCTTTGCAAACATGTGCAATATTGGTATTTCTAAGAAGCAATTAGTTGAAGCATCATCACAAGTTTGTCCCAAGAGCAACCATGCTTCTTAAATTCCTCCACAAGGATGTAATAGCTAATTAATACATTACTAAATAAACTTTTCTTCCATTCTACAAAATGCAATATCCTCCTTTCATTGTAGTACTTTATCTTCATTAATGATATATGTTGCGACCAAAAAAATGAATTAATTTATTAAAAATGGGAGCGGTCACCAATTTTGTTTAATTAGGGAAAATTTGAACCCTAAAAATTGAATCTTTGAAAATATATTTGAGTTCAGGAATAATTATACACTTGAGGAAAGGTGGAGACTAAACCCCACAGCCCCCCACACGCCTGTTTTACAAACACTTACCCTAAATTGAATGTATAAATTAAATATTTATCTTACCTGTTTTATATATTTAATATATATATATATATATAAATATCAATCCATTTAAAGGGTTTGTCTATGGTGGACCATGGTTCACATAATTCAAAATGTAGAAATATAGTAATTTAAATTTTTAAGCACCAAATTCAATGCTCATTTCATTAATTATTGATATTAAAATAGTTTCCAGTTGTTTTTATGAAATATTACTCAAAAATAATAAAAACTCAAATCGATATTACCATGTAATGTAAAATCATGCCCTTTAACTTTAAATTAATATATCCTCAACGAAAATAGCATAGGTTGTATTGTAAATCCATATTTTCCTTTAAATTAAACTCAAATAGTCATATAAAGACTATTTAATAAAAAATAAAATTGTTCATTCACCTTTTGTAATAAAAAAAATAAGCTGAACCAGGTGGACCAAATTTTGTTTGGTCCACCCTAGAATCGTCCTTATTTGAAACCACTAAATATACAAAATTCAATTGTAGAAGTAAGAGTTATTTAAAGGAGAGTAAATTAATTAATATTTTTATAAATTAATAATACCTAAAAATATTAAAGGAAAGTAATGAAATATTTACAAGTCAAGAGATTAAAAAAATTAAATAAGGAAAGATTTACACATGAATGATTTTGATTATGCTATTTGAAAAAAAAAATTGATTTGATATATATTTAAATATACAATAACAATCAATAGGGATGACAAAAAACCCGCACCCGCGGATGCCCGTGCACATATCCGCAATGGGTACCCGCATATTTATTAAATGGGTGGGGACGAATATTATACTACCC
This sequence comes from Sesbania bispinosa, assembly GCA_026901365.1. Lineage (NCBI taxonomy): Eukaryota > Viridiplantae > Streptophyta > Magnoliopsida > Fabales > Fabaceae > Sesbania > Sesbania bispinosa. The sequence goes on from QLOH01000329.1 coordinate 949,911, forward strand.
GCCCCGTGGATACTCGCATATTCATTAAAATATATTTTCTATTAAATATATTCAAATATTAGAATTTTTTATTATTACATGATGATATAAAAATTATTTTTTACCATTTTATAATCATATTTTTAATATATTAACATGTAATGATATCATATAATGTTAATTTATATTATATAATATTGATATCATATAATATTATGATTGTATGACTTTTTCTCTCTCTCTCTTTTTTATAAATTTTGAACTTTTAAATATTAACAGGTACGTGGATATTCACTACATGCATGAGTATCCGTTAATTTTAGCGGGTATGAATGCGGTTAGTATACCCGCCCCACCCCGTTGACATCCCTAAATCAAACTATGTCAAGATGGAATTTGATATATCCAATTTTTCAATTTTTGGTTCACATTGATCTCCGATTTATATACTCATCGAAAGCACTTAAAATTTTCTCAATAACCAAGATTGCTTGTTCATAAAAGCAAATAGAAAATTTAGGAAAATTAAAATTCTATGAAGTCCTGGTTTCGTAAAGAACAATTAACATCATAGCCAAATAGATGAAACAAACTGAATGAAGAGACTTAGAACTTTATTTCTATGGCATTCACATTATTCACATTACCTTATAAAAAGTAGACTTGGTCTACTCAATGTAGCCAAGGCCCCTATCTCATTTCCCTTTTCTTTTTACCAAACATAGAAGTCAATGATATTAACAGACCAAACAAAGAAACACAATTATACATATATGCAATGATATTACCTCGTTCAGTGAATTATAAGTGTGTACAGCATAGTCTGGTTTGAAACAAAGCAACATTCTCTCCCCGTAAAAGAAAGGCCATCTCTTTCAATGACACAATAAGGTGTTGGGCCTGCAAATGTATCAAAATAAGAAACTACAACATCGAACTCCAATAGCCCAATGGCAGCTTAATTGGGAATTAGCTAACAGGGAAGAGGAACTACAATTAATTCAACCGAGAGCAGAAAATAAGAAAAACCCGAAGAACATTGTGGAGAGTATCAGCCATGAAGAGAAGGGAACCTTGTTACATTGACAATCCCTTTGAGGTGCTTGACAAGCTAAGAATTGGAAGTGCGGTGATGAAAATGGTTTGCGAGAAGGAACAAGAAAGAAAGAAAATATGAGGAGAGTAGTTGCACACCTTCACTCGTATCTCCGACGCCATCAATGGACGCAGATTCAGAGTAATGTTTAGATCGTGCGCTTCGATTCAAACGGGGTAGCTTGATTTGCATGATGATGGAGGAAATCGGAAAAAAGGTGCTGGGAAAAAGATTTTGAATGAAGAGAGGAACTAATTTGGTTTTGGTTGTTTCGGTGGAGTGGGAAATTTTAGGGAGAGAGGGAAATCTCAAAAGAGTGAATTTTTTTTGTTTAATCATTTCATTTAAAAAGTTAAAATGTTTATACACAGATATGATGGATAGTGTAAATTTGAATACTCTAACATAAAACTATTTTTAAGATACATTTTAATATTATATTTTTTTGTTACAAGAGAGAAAAACAAGGAAAAAGAAAGAAAGAAAGCAAGGAGCCCAATCCCTCAGGAATGATATACATATATTATTAATCAAAGTTATTAAAAAGTATTATTATATTTTGATTTAATAAAGAAGTTTTGGAAATATAATTATTTCAATATTATATTATACATATATACAATACTTATTTAAAAAATTTAAAATTATTTTTAATTATTATTCTCTTTTTACTATTTTTGGAATTATTTTTTATTATATTATTTATTTTAAATATTTTCTCTATTTATTTTATTTTTTAATAGAATGCTTATCACTAAAAAAGGTAATAATTATTTCATGATTGTCTCTCCAAGAATTTCAAGATTCATATTCCTCTTCCAATCATCTCCCTCTTGTCCCCCCTGCATCTACCTGGTTAGATGACTTCCCCCAGGCCTATCTCCTCTGAAGAAGAGGATTTGAGGGATCGGAGCACCAAGAAAGTCAAATTTGATTGCTCGAACAATGGTTTGATATCAGACTCTGGTATGTCTATTCCTGAGGATATCATGGACTCCTCCGATAAGGTTGATTCCCCACCCTCTTCTTCTCCAAAAGCTAAAGCATCCTACAAGGAGATTGTTACTGCTTCTGAAATGATTAATCTTGGTCCTGAGGAAATGGTTAAAACTGTTACGGCTGATCTATTCCCCGAATTATTTGATTTCGACAATATGGAGGATGCCCCAACCGAATTCATTCCCGATCCAGAGGTCTCAATTTCTCTTGAAGAATACGAAAACTGGTGTAAGCCTTGGAAGAACACCCTTATAGTGAAGCTCCTTGGTCGACGAATTAGCTTTCGATTTCTTTTTACAAGATTACAATCTCTTTGGGCTAAGGAGGGCCAAATTAAAGTCCTCGACCTCAATAACGATTTCTTTATGGTCAGGTTTAGTGATCCAGGAGACTACAACCATGCCTTATTTGAGGGGCCTTGGCTCATCATGGATCATTATCTTCTGGTCCAGCGATGGAGACCAAGATTTAGACCAAATCAAGATCCTTTCAAGAAAATAGCCGTTTGGGTCCGCATTCCAGATTTGCCCATGGAGCTCTATAACCATCATTTTCTGTGGAGAGCAGGTGCCTTGTTGGGAAATATGTTGAAAATTGATCAACACACGTCAATTCACTCTAGGGGCCGCTTTGCTCGCTTATGTGTTGAAGTCGACCTTAAGAAAAAATTGGTGCCCTCTATCTCAGCTATTGGAGACAATTTCAAGGTTGAATACGAAGGGCTTCATTTAATTTGTTTTAATTGTGGTGTGTATGGGCACAAAGCAGAAGACTGCCTGGAATCTTCCCATCATCCTGTGCATGAAGCTTGCAAAGATAATGACCAGGGTACCAGTGTTGACCCTTCTGGTACCTCTCCCTGCCTTGAGAATTCTTCTCCTGGTCCTGATTCTCTTGATCCCTCCCAGCCTAAGCAAATTCCCGCAACATCTAATCATATTGTTTCTAACCACAATGGTTACTTTAGGCCCTGGATGATAGCAAGGAAACCTCAAAGGAAAATTCAGAAAAACCAACCTAAACATATAGATAAAGAAGGTGGTAGGAATGACCAGTTGGAACTAGGATCTAGATTCAGTATTCTTGCCTCGGATATGAGTGAAAGGGATCCTCCAGCTGCTGAGCCTAACCTTGAAAATACCCCTGAGAATCTGATTCATAAGGCTATCTCCCCCAAAGCTCAGAGTGCTACCATTCAAAGGAAATCCAAAAAAGGCCCTACCAAGGTTTTGGAAGCCAGTCAGAAACCTCAAACTCGCAACAAGTCAGGCTCTGGTCACACCTCCAAGAACAAAGATAAATACATTAGTGAGGTTGCTCAGAAGGAGAACCAGGCTGACCTAGAGAAAAAGATGGAGATAAGACAGAAGGAACAAGATATATTGGAACTCATGCGGAGACACAAAGATAGAATTAAGGAGAGATTTTTGAATGGGGGTAATATTGTGGATATTCTTGGCGGATCATCTACGTCTAATTTTTGGGATCCTTCTGATCCTCCATCATCTGTTATTGCCCACCCCTTGGTGCCAGATATTCCAACCTCCCCTCCTAGTGGTCAGAATGCTTCTCATCAAATTCATGACTGTTCTATGGAAGAAGTTCCTTCAGTGGTTACTACTTTTGATGTTGATCAAGCTATATCCTCCCCAGTCCATGGCTTGACAGGAAATACTGAGATGTTGGAGACTTGTTCTCTCTTGAAGGAAAATTCACCTAACTAGGTCCAGGGTCCCTTTCTGAAAGGTTTCTTCCATATAAGATCATTTATGTCTTTTTTATGCTGGAATTGTAGAGGAGCTGGTGCTAAACAGTTCCCCTCCCTTATCAGAGATCTAACAAGAATTTATCACCTTAGTTTTGTTGCTCTTTTGGAACCTAGAATTAGTGGTCCGAAAGCTGAAGCTGCCATTGAGAGAATGGGTTTTTCTGGGAGTATCAGAGTGGAGGCACAAGGTTTTTCTGGGGGTATATGGTGCATGTGGAAAGCTGCCAACATCTCTGTGACTGTCATGAAAACAAACAGGCAATGCATTCATCTGAAACTGTCAGATAGTAATGGTAAAATTTGGTGTTTAACTATTGTCTATGCAAGTCCTAATGAGCAAATCAGGCATGAGCTTTGGGAAGAGCTTTCATCTTTTGTTGATGGTTTGTCTATCCCTTGGTGCGTGATGGGTGATTTCAACTCAATTTTGTATGATTTTGAAAAGGTTGGTGGAGCTGGTCCTAACAGAAGAGCTATGAAGGATTTTGCTACTTGTTTGGAATCCTGTAATCTTATGGAAATCAACTCTAAAGGTCCATTCCTTACTTGGCAAAGAGGCACTGTTAAAGAAAGACTGGATAGAGTTGTTTGTACTGCTGATTGGAGATTGATGTTTGAGCAAGCTACAATTATCAATCTGGCTTTGCCTACCTCTGATCATTGTGGTCTTTGGTTAAACCTGGCCCCTAATTCTTCTTATCTGAGAATCCATAAACCCTTTAAATTCCTTGCCTCCTGGCTCTCTCATCCAGACTTCAAGGATCAAGTGACAAAGGTTTGCCTTCCTAATAGAGATTGGTCCCAGAATCTCACTCAATTCCAAGAAAATTTAAAAGAGTGGAATTATTCTGTTTTTGGTAATATCTTCAACCAAAAGAAGCACATCCTCAGTAGATTGGAAGGCATTGACAGGAAGTTACTTGAGGGTTCGAATCCTTTTCTTTCTGATCTGAGAAGTAAATTATGGCATGAATATGAATCCATCATTTCCAGAGAAGAGGAATACTGGTTTCAGCAAGCTCGAGTTAATTGGTTGAAGTTAGGTGACAGAAACACACATTTCTACCACCAAACGACTATTATTAAGAGAGTCAGAAATAGAATTGACGCTATCCAAGATGAGAACAATCAATGGGTTTTCGAGGATGATAAAATCAGATCCATTATGTTGAAGTTTCTCGAGGACCTTCTTTCCTGCCATCAAGTCAGAAACTATCCTTTGATGCATGCTGACACTTTTCCCCACATTGACTCTCAGGTCTTATCTGCTTTAGCAATTACCCCCTCCATTGATGAAGTTAAGGCTGCCTTGTTCGATATTGGTAATTTAAATCTCCTGGTCCAGATGGCATTCATGCCATTTTGTACAAAAGTCATTGGGAGGTTTTGTATCCTAGTATTATGAAGCTTGTCCTCCAGGTGTGGTCTAACCCTTTATCTCTTATTGATATTAATCAAACTTCTATTACTCTTATTCCTAAAGTGGATGCTCCTGTAAATGCTTCTCAATTTAGACCTATATCTTTATGTAATGTTAGTTATAAAATTTTAGCTAAACTAATTGCTAAGAGACTTGCTGCCTTGATGCCTAGTATCATTGGCCCTAACCAATGCTCTTTTGTTAAAGGTAGACAGGGTATAGATAATGTGATAATTCTTCAAGAACTTGTTCATTCCTTTAAGCATATTTCTGGGAAAAAAGGTTTTATGATCCTTAAATTAGATATGGCCAAAGCTTATGATAGACTAAATTGGTCTTTTATTGTTGATACTATCTCTAATATTGGTCTGCCTCCCTACATAATTAATATCATCTCAAACTGTATTGCCACTCCTTGCACTAAAATTAACTAGAATGGTGTTTTCTATGATTCCTTTAAGCCTTCTAGAGGCCTTAGGCAAGGTGATCCTTATCACCTTACTTGTTTGTTATGTGTATGGAAAGACTGCATCATTGCATAACTAAATCACTTAGGGATGGTTGTTGGAAGGGGTACTCCTTTGGTAGAAATAGTCCTATTATCTCACATCTTCTTTTTGCAGATGATGTCATTCTGGTTGCTGAAGCAAGTATGGATCAAGCCAATCTTATTAACTCTATTCTGGACAACTTTTGCCAAGCCTCAGGTCAATTTATTAGCAGGGAGAAATCCAAAGTCTTTTTCTCTAAGAATACTGATCAAGCCTTAAAACAGAACATCTCTGGGGCTCTTTCTATCAGTCAAACTGATGACTTGGGTACCTATCTTGGCTTCCCCATTCTGCATGGTAGATCCAATACAAACACCTATTCCTCTATCATTGACAGGGTTAGGAAGAAATTATCTGGATGGAAAGCGAACTCTTTATCTATGGCAGGAAGAATAACTCTTGCTCAATCAGCCATAATGAGCATCCCAACCTATCTTCTTCAGGCCTCAATCTTTCCTTCTGGTGTGTATGATGAGATTGAGAGATTGTGCAGGAATTTTATTTGGGGTTCAACTTCTGAGAGGAAGAAAATGCATCTGATTCCGTGGTCTAAGATCTGCCAACCGAAAACTCAGGGAGGTCTTTGGTTTAAACCCCTTAAAGTGGTGAATGAGGCTTTCATGGTTAAGCTTGGGTGGAGAATGATCAGCCAACCCGAGTTACTTTGGGTTAAAGTTCTGATTTCAAAATATAAATGTGGCTCAGATAGGATTCCCCAGGTTGAGAAGCATTATAGAGAGTCTAATCTTTGGAAAGGAATTTGCAAAGCTTGGCATCATGTGCAGAAGGGTGTGCTCTGGAGCATTGGTAACGACAGTTTTATTAGATTTTGGTCTGATAGATTCATCCCTGGTCTGCAGCCTTTGAATAATTATGTCTTGCAGCCTATTCCTCCTGAGTTGATCCACTTGACTGCTGTTGGTGCTTCCCTTGATGGTCAGTGGGATTTGCAGATGCTGTCACAGTTTCTTCCCCAGGAGATTCTCCAAAAATTATTTGCTATTACTCCTCCTAGACAGAACCTTGATGATGACTCTCCTACTTGGGCTGACTCTTGTGATGGCCAATTCCATCTCAAGGATACATATAGCCAAATTGCAACTGGAGCTAGAAATGAGGTTGACACAGAGCTGTGGCACTTTATTTGGGATTGGAATGGTCCTCCCAGGATTAAATGTTTTCTCTGGAAATGCTTGCATGGGAAATTTCCTACAAATGAAGAAAGAGTTCATAGAAGCATGGCTGGGGATATCACCTGCTTAAGGTGTATGGAATATCCTGAATCTATCATGCATTCCTTGAGGGATTGTCCTGCTGTTGCTGAAATGTGGAACTCCCTCATTCATGAAAACTTCCGGGCTCAATTTTTTAGCCTTGGACTTACTGCTTGGCTGAATTTCAACTTTTCCAATCAAATTGCCAAACAGAATTCGGGTTTAGACTGGAAACAGATTTTTCCCATCATTCTTTGGATGACTTGGAATGATAGGAACAACTATGTGTTCAAGCATACCTCTAACATTGATGTTATTCCTGGCAGAGCTACAACATATGCCACTGAAATCCAGAATTGCTCTCAGTCCTTGACTAGGCATTCTGCTTTCTACCATGTGGAAAATATTTCTTGGAAGGCTCCTCCCTCTGGTTATCTTAAGTTAAATGTTGATGGCTCGGTGTCCAACAATCTTCAGCTTGCTGCTGCTGGTGGTCTGATCCGGGATGATAGGGGTAGATTTATCTCTAGCTTTGCTAGTAATTTGGGTTCTTGTTCAGTTCTCAAGGCTGAATTGTGGGCGCTCCTGCATGGTATTCGCTTAGCTAGGGAGTTAGAGTGTATCAATTTTATTATTGAGCTAGACTCAAAACTAGCTCTGGATCTTGTTAAAGGTGGGGGGGTGCCTAACTCCCATCATTGTTTTGGGTTAATTAGAGACATTAGGGAAGCTTTGTCCTGAGATTGGGAGTTTTCTATTTTCCATACTTTTAGAGAGGGAAATAGAGCAGCTGACTTCTTAGCAAGCTTGGGTCACTCTCTTCCCCTAGGTTTCCATAAGATCTCTGAGTATCCCTTGGCCTTAGCTGAGATTATTAGAGATGATTGTAGAGGTGTTTCCTTACCCCGTGTTGTGAGGTAGTTTGTATTCTTTGTTGGGCTTTTTGCCCCTTTCAGTATAAAAAAAAAAAATCCAAAATTTAATTACTTAATAATATACTTTTGTCTAGAAAATAAAAATATAATGTATATTTTAAAACTTATGTATATATGTTTTTTTATGTCATTTTACATTTACTAAGATATCGTTTGGCGCAACTTATTTCTGGCTTTTATTTTCCTTATAAGTAGAAGCTGAGCCAAACAGTTATTTTTAAAAGCTCTTAAAAACCAAAAGCAACTTATTTTATGAGAAGGAAATTAGCTTTTAAAAAAGCTAAATTTTGCAACTTAATACAGAGCTTTTCCTAATGACCATGCTTCGAATCCTATGAAATAATTTTTTTGACTTTTTTAATAACTCAGCGACTCAATATGGGACAGCTTGCTATTCAACTTGCAGTAGGCTGACCGCTACATTTACTTTAAATTCAATTATCTAAAAGAAAACTTACCTCCACGTCCCCTTATTCATTTTTATCTTTTACATGTTTATTAATTCGTATTATTAAATTTCAATTAATATAATTAATTTTTATAATATTTATTTAATTAATATAATATAATTACTCTTAAAATTTAAACAAATATATATTTTATTAATATAATTTAATATTATTAAATTTTATTTAAAGAATTTATCTTTTAAATATTTCATTAGTACTATTATCGAATTTTGTAATTATACATCTTTTTATGGTACTTTAATTAAAATAAGATTTTTATAAATACTTTATTATCTCCTTACTAATATGGTTTTTTTTGAATTACTATTATTTATATAATAAAAATTCTAAATTTTTTTATTATATTGATAAATTTTAAAATAGTTCAATCATTTAGAAATATTTATAATTTTATAATTAGATACTCTTAATATTAATTTAAAATACAATATAAAATATTTTACCAAATATTTTTTAACATAGAAATAATCTTAAAGTTAAAAAAATTAAAATTGACAAACAACTTTTACTTAATTTTTCAAAGCTCTTATTTTTTACTTTAACTTCAAAGCAACTTATAAGTAAAAAATAAGTTGGGCCAAACGAAGCCTAACTAGCTTATCAATAACTTTACCAGATAAAGCCTAAATGTGTTCATAACTACTTATCACATTTTTAATCTCTTATCTTTCCATTTCTTGTCAAGACATACACATATTTTATCATTTTATTATGTTGTATAATAATAATAATAATAATAATAATAATAATAATAATAATAATAATAATAATAATAAAAAAAAAAAGTCATTGTACTTTAAAACAAAACATACTAATAAAAATAATTTGTTTTTATAATTAAAAAGGTGAACTAGAGACGGATGTCCATCTGTTTTTCGATTTATTGGAATTAAATTGATGAATTAGAGACGAATACTATTAACCAGACAAATTCCGTCTCTAATATTATTATGACGGTTGAAATAATTATTTTGAAATTTAGCGACAGAATATATTAGAGACGGAATATTTTAATCTCTAAATTTCGTCTCTAAAATGGTTTTGACAACTTAGAGACGAGTTTAGAAACGAATTTCAACTGAGACGGAAATTTTTGTCTCTAAAAAATAATATTTTAGTTTCGTCTCGACTCGCCATAATCCGTCTTTAAATTCCATCGTTATTTCAAACTTTCTGGTAGTGGTCAGAGAGAGACACACACACACACAAACTAATAATAAACCCAATGAATTCAAGATTATTGAACAACTTAATGTAAGAAATTCTAACTATATTTTTATCAATATATTGGATGAAAACAAAGACTAATTCATAAATTAATCTTTGTAACAATCATATAGACCCAATAAGAAAAATAAATGAATGATCTTTTCCTTGTCAATAATAAGGAAGACAAACAATGGGTACACAACAATAAAGAAAACCATAATACTTTTTACTAGAGATTTTAAGCATTACCTTTTGTAACTTCTGTCGTTGTTTTCTTCTCTCTTCCTTACCTACGTGCTTCTCTCACAATGTTATGTTATTTCTTGCCTCTGCCTCTAGTCTTGTAATCGTGTGATTCTCAATGTTTCATTTTTTTAGTCGTTCCCTATTTTTTCACTTCCCTGGTCAAGATATTTAAACTTTACTCTTGCAAGAATCACACTCCTCAAATTATAATTATTTCCAAAAATATCCAACCATGTCAATCAGAATCCTGTTTAATTGTGTTCTTACAAAGACTACAAAATCCTACTCTACTCAAAATAGGATGGGGATATAATTTGGCAGAGTAGCAGCGTAACCTAGGATAAGAGTGTGTTGGATATGGTTATTGGGGGTCTTTATATAGGCTTGTCTGGGTTGGTCCCTCCTTTAATACCCGTATCCCGTTATTGTAATTCCCGGTCCCTGAACGAGGATATCTATTTGAATTCTTTCCTTTCTATTACGATTCGCTTCTTGTCTTCGTATAACTGATTGATATGTTAACGATCCTGATTGACTTTCCCTAACTAGTTGTTCATTGAATCTGGACATAGTGACCTACCTTGGTTGTGGAGGCATTTGGCTAAGGTCGGTCATCATGTATCACCGAGGTATAGGACGACCTCATGCGGTACGCTACATAGCCCCACAAGCTATGAGTTGTTTAGGAGAAATAGCTTTTAGAGTTAAACAAGATATAACCTCAGGCGGTACACTACATAGTCCCGCAAGCTATGAGGTGTTTAGGAGAAATAACTTTTAGAGTTAAACAAGATATAACCTTGGACGGTATTCTTGGAAACGTTTATGAGTTTGTTAAGTGTCGTTTCTCTTTTTGGCGGAAGATATTTGAACTAGATGATGTTCGAATTTAAGGCGCTAAATGATGAAGAATTTCCTAGAGGGGTGATCCTTTCAGTTGGATAAAGTTAATTGTCACATCATTTGCTTGCCCCTTCACATTTCTCTATTTAGTGAAAATACTGCATTGTTGGTTATAGCTTTTTGACCTTTTATCAATTTCTCTTCTTCGGGGCTTGCTTAAGTTCAAACCACTCTTTGTCTTCTGCCTTAATTCTTGCAAATTTTAGGTATTTTCTGTTTCTTCTTCTTGCTTCATCATTGAAAGTTTCTCACGTTTACCATTATGCTACTCCCGTGCATTCGTTTTGCTTTCCTTGGGAACACTTTTATAGTTGATTTTGGTGTATCTGTTAGTGAAAAGGAAATGACGGATGTCAGTTGTGACACCCTTCTACCCAAACTCTTATACATTCAGCAATTAGGAATATTTGAGAAATATAACGGACCGCATTGGGTAAAAAGGTTCACATTCTCTCATTAAAACATCATTTATTTCAAAGTCAACTCATTTAAAATAGAAATTGAAGTCAAAGGTTTCCAAAGTAAATAAAACATTACTACCTCGAAAGTTAATCAGTAAAATATCATTTTTAGCCATGTAAGGCATTTAAAACAGTTTACATATTCTCTTCCTAAAATAGAAAAATAAAATAAAACTCCTAATACTAAGCCCTGATGTCACAAGTATCAGAGCGTGATGGGTTTCTGGCAAGCGAACCACAAATCCAGCAGTATAATAGTAAGAGAGTATCGTATCCACAGGGAACGGTTAATTTACGTAGACTGTGATCTAATTATCAAGGAGAAACAACGGTTTAGAGTATATTGTTGCGGAATTGTAAATAACAGATTAATATCAACAGAATTAGAAAGGAAGAGTTAGAGACACTTTACTTGGATTAGGATTGGATTTCATATCATAACACCCTTTGTGCATGTAAAAACTATCTATTATTTTAGGTTTACTCTATAATACTGTAGACAAACTTTATTGCTAAGACCCCGAGTTACCAGCAGCCTCACACACTCAAAGGTAATCCATGCGGGCTCTCCCAAGCGACAGATTTACCCTCGGCTTATTTTGCTCTCTTTTGTTCAGTTTGTAAAGGACTAATTGAAATACGGGGCCTACCAAATAAAGTATACCTTCGCTAGAGTACTGTCACTACCCATTGCTCATTAGATATACCCACCTCTCGCTTCCGGGATTCACAATCAACTAATCCTTTGCTATCGGTAATTCAAAAACCATGCCTAACATATTGGAACGCCCTTCATTAGAGTACTCACACTACCCATCAATCATAAGCAACGCCCCCGTAAAGGAACCCTGGCTACCGAGTCCTCTTATCCAATCAGAGAGTGAGTTTCTTCAGAATCCGCTCCCCCACTCTCAATCCTAGTCAAAACTAACTAAGTCAAGACTAGCCTATAACTCTAGACGCAAGCGTGGGAATTAGGAATTAAGTACAAAATAAGATTACCAATATTATAGACAGAGAGCACAGAAATAATAATATAGAATTTACATACACTTGGGGATAAAATCAATTACATCCAATCCTAATGGAGAGTTAACTACACAAGGTAGCCATACAAACCACCGAAGATGCTGTCACCATCTTCAATCCTTATGAAGCGCTCCTCCTCTCCTACTCTAAACTTAGCTTTGGTACATTATCACTGAAATATAGACTGGATTACAACGATCAAGCACACATGATCTGGTGCAAGAGGTTCCTATTTATAGGTTAAGGAAAGACAAAGCAATTTGGGAAGAGATCTATCTAAAAACGGCAACAGGGACCAAATCAGCGTAACCTGCGCTCCAGGCTGCGCTACAGCGCAGGATGAGGCACAACTTCCAAAGAGTCTGCGCTTCACCTGCGCTATAGTGCGGGGTGAAGCACAGGTAGCGTCCCGCAGCACCAACTTTCTCTTTTTAATCTTGATCTCTCCCCGAGACTGGTTTTGGCAGATTTGTCTTTCCTTGTTTCCCTTTTCTTGATAAAATCCTTGCATTTATTGAGCAATCTTTGATTTATTTGGGAAGCTTGTCTGCAGAATCCTTGATTGATTGGCAGTGATCTTCTCATTAATTGTATTATATATTCTTCAAATCTTCATTAAATGTCTTCAATCAATCTCAAATCTTGCAGATATCTCCCTCATTTAATGCTATCCATCCTTCAAATCAAATCTTTGCAATATCCTGCAAAAATCAGCAATATTTCTATCAAAATAGCATCAAATTCAAATCTTAGATTAATAAATACAATTTATCTAATATTTAATAAAAAGGGATTAAATTGGGCCAAAATTATCATTTTATCCTTGATAAGTGAAATAAAAAGTGCTCTAATTTATTAACTAATTTTCACTTATCAAAATCCCCCCAACTTAACTTCTTGCTTGTCCTCAAGCAAGAGACCTCTTTGCAATCAAAAATCAATTCTATTCCCAGTGTATTCCTAATAATAAAAAAAACAAATTCAAGGAACTATCCCTCAACTCTTTCCTAAGTAGCAGTCACTTTCCAAACATAAGAAAAACTCAGGATCAAGGGATGTTACCAATCATCAATCAGGATAGAAATACAAACATCAATTAAACTTTCTCAAAAACAGCAATTAAAGCAGTAAGTGATAAACCAAGGAAATCTCTCATTCTCACGGATAAGTGTTTCCCTCAATCTTTGTCACCATTGTTGAACAACTAGAATTGATAGTCGTTTCCAAGATCTGAACCTGCAAGCAGTTAATATGGATCAAAAGGTCTTTATTAGGTTGTAATGAGGCAGGGCTATCAAGAAATTATGGTTTTTCTGGATATTCAAGGAACACTTTGAATAGAGAGCATCTTGTGATTGTGCTTGGGACTTCTCTCAATTCACCTGGTCATTCTTGAATGGTCACCCATTTTCAGCTTGGCCTCATTGTTTTGAAGAAATTCTCCCCCCAACTTATTCAATTCCACACTTTTGTGCAGATTTTTTTTCCAGTAAGAATAACATAGAAACTTTATTTGTGGGAGAGGATCCTTCTTTTGTGATTTCTTGTGCCTTCTCTTGAGTTTCTGTGACCAACCTCTTGTCCCATATTGTTGTGGTGCACCTTGCTCTCCATCCCAAGTGTTAAGGGACATGTGATATTCAATGAATATGGTTAGGGTGCATCAAGGAAAACATTCAAGCTCAAATGGGCAATCAATAAATGGAAATATTAAATCAGGGTTGGCTTTTTGGCACTGAGCACAATATTATAATCACAAAATATGCCTTTGTCACTTCCATATCTTCTTCAAGCAAGCAAAAATTTTAAAACTCAAGCAATAACAGTTGACAAGAAGCGGTGAAAAGCTCTCAATATCAGTGTTTGGGCTCTCAGCTCACCGGTTATGGCTAAAATTCCTTGATAAAGCACTTAATGGATTTAATTAACTATCCTGATAGGTTCTCTTGAGAAGTACCATAATCCTAATTAATTATGGAATTAATCACAAGACCCTATCATCTTACCTAATCTGGTTAGTTAAACTACTTGTTTACAGAGAATATGGAAAAAGTTAACTTGATTCCTAATTTCCTAAAGTCCTAAAAATCCTAAAAATCTAAAAAAAAATCAGAAAAACACAAAAATAACTGGGTAAGTACTGCATAATATATAAGTATCAGTGAGAATTAGATACAGTACAAATCAAAAGAAAAAGAAAATAAAAGAAGAAAATAAAAGAAGAAAAATAAGAAAATAAAAAGAAGCAAAAGGAAAAGAAAAAGAAGGAAAAACACCAAATAGGAAAGAAAAATCAGTCCTCGTGGTCCTGATCCATGTGAGTTGCTCCATCCTCAGTTCCGGATGCTCCATTCCCCCTGGGAAAAGAGGCCTGTCCCCAGGCCACTGTAAATAGTCATGAAAGTATGCAGGGAGCATGGGGTCCACACCAGCCTGGTAATGAGTACTCTGAAAGTGAACAGCGGCTCGGTGGAGAGTGGACATCTGAGCCATCATGTGAGTGTTCTGGGCCTCAAGTCTCTGAGCCCAGACTGGAGCATCCTGGTCTGCTGGTGGTGGTGGTGTTGGCTGCCCTCCACCCTCTAACTCCTCAGGTGGGATGCAGTAGGCGTAATGTATGCTCTGGTCATAGGTGGTAGGATGCGAACCCTGGGGTTCACCTCCACACCCCTAGATCTACAGAGAGAAGTGATTAGAGAGGGGAAGTCGAGTCTGATCTTGGAGTTAGGGGTCCTGTTTGACACAACAGATGCAAAGTATATTATCCTGCTGGTGATGACCCGCGAGATATCTACTGTGGCGCCAGTGAGGATGCAATATATGAGGTGGGCCACTAGCATAATGATGTCAGAAACATGCCCAGTGGGATGTATGTTGGCCAGCGTCAGTACTGTCCACATCCTAGTAATACTCCTCATGTCATGCCTGTGTATCCGGGCAACCTCCCCCTGTGCATTCCTCTCAAAGGAACGCCCTGGTAAGCATAAGAGCTGAGCAGTCTCAAGGTCAAGGGGGTCATTACCCTGCAGCCCCACAACAGCTGTCCTCTCGTGGAACTCGCACTCCATGAGGTCTCGATCCCCCTCAATGGGATGTCCTAGGTATGCGTTGATTTCATCGCAATCAAACCTGATAACTTGTCCTCGAACGTAGGACTCCCTCCTGGGGTTAACACCGTGCTCTCCTATAGCGTTGGCGTAGAACTCCCTCACAATATCTGGATTGAAATAGTCATCAGGGCGACTAAGGCGATCCCATCCTCTCCTATGGATCTCAGAAGCAAAGTCCTCATACTCGCCTTCCTCGAGCTGGACTGGCCTCTCCAGGATGAACTTGCAGTCAGATATGTCAGTATACGCTTCAAAGGACTTGAGGTCCCTGAAGCGGTGAGGGTCAAAATCAGGTGCCCTCTGGGGGCCCTTCCTTTTAGCACCCCTTGTTTCTCTCCTAGAGGAACTAGGATCACTTACGTTCTTTGTTCGAACCATCTGTAAAAGAGAAGCAAATCAAAATTATTTATGCATCATAATATTTTAATTACTCATAATTATGAAATAAATGGCCAATTAATTTCAATAATTAGAGCAATCAATTAATCAAACAATTGTGCATAAAAATTTTGATTTTAATCATTACCCAATAAATGTCAATTAATTAATTAAGACAAACTAAAGTGATCAGTTGAAGCAAGTCCTAAACAATCCTAATCAGGCAAAAGTGAGAATTCAACTCATGCTCAAAATCATGTCATCAGTAACATGCAATAGGGCTTAATTATTTTTGTAAGGGAATGCAAAAATATCAGAGCAATTAATCAAGCACACATGCACCAACAGAAATAATTTGCAGAAATTATTGAGCACTTTAAAAACTATCACCTAAGCAAACAAGAATAGCTCACAAAAGATCCTAACCACATGCAAACTATTTTTGAACATTTATAAACAATTATTTCTTTCCTAAAGGGTCCTAGAATCCTAAACTTCATATCCTAAGGCTATGCTCAAATAAAATAAAAAAATTCAAATTTTAATCGGTTAAAAAGAAAGGAAACTATAAAAACATACTTGATATAAGCTCAGAAACTGAAAATGGGGCTGTATGAGTGAGAAAAAGGCAAAGCAAGGGTCAAGAATCTCAGAGAAAAAGCGAGGGAAAGAACGGAGGGAAGTTCGAAATGAACTCCCTCGTTCCAAATTCGAAATTTAAACAGCGTTCCTTGCGCTACACCCTGCGCTATAGCATGTTAAGTCTATAAATCAGTTTAAGTATTTAAACATGATTATAAGACTTAACATCCTTTAGTTTTAATGATTAACAAATAAGATTATATAAATAACAAAAAAGATTATATAAAGAACCAATTATATAAACAGGTTCTACTGAGAAAGGTATTGGTTTGTTAATTATGTTTCAGGATGGAATACTCTTTAGAAGAAGAAGAAGATTTTGTGAACAGAATCAGAATCAGAAGATCAGAATCAGAAGAACGAGAGTGCAGAATCTGAAGAAGAATAATCCTTAACAGAGTTGAAGCAACTGAAGAATAGAAGTGAAGACTTGAAGACTGTCTGAAGAAGTGAAGACTTGAAGACTATCTGAAAGAATTGAAGATTAGAAGACTATCTGAAGAATTGAAGACTAAGAAGACTATCTGAAGAACTGAAGGCAGAAGATATATGAAGAAGTACAGATTCAAATATACACCTGTCTGAAGAACAACAATGAACTGAAGAAATGAATACAAGATGAAGCGGACTGAAGTATTGAAGTTGTCTGAAGTACGCAACATGTCTGAAGTACGTAACATGTCTGAAGCAAAAGAAGCTGTCTGAAGCAACGAAGCTGTCTGAAGAGCCAAGCCCGTCTGAAGACTGGAACCTGTCTGAAGACTGGAACCCGTCTGAAGTTTGGAAGCCGTCTGAAGCTTTAGTAATGACGTGGCATCTTTGCTGAAACCTTGCGTGAAGACTTTTCTGAGTCTCTGCTGCTCGTACGTTTTGGAACACATTTATGGCAACAAACATAGAGACCTTTCCTGGTGCCTTTGAATTTCATACACCACTGAGGAAATCTCTGCAATCGCAGCAACGCAGCAATTCCTAAAGCAGCCTTTTGGCAGATGCAACGTTGTACTATGTCAGAACTTTCAAGAAGCGTGTCTCACAACGGATTAAAAGAAGACTATTTGCTATCTCTAAACGATAGTATTTCAACGAGACATTTCTTTATTTGTGCAATCCGAAAGAAAGCAAAAGAAAAGCTCAAGAGACTAAGCAAAAGCGACAAGGAAGATGTTTGAATAAAATATATTCAATTCAACATCTTTATCTAAATCTCAAAAGAGGAATCTGCAAACAACGACTATTTGGTCAAGACATCTCATTCAAAGAAGTAATGGTGTCAGGAGCAAATGAAAAAGGAGTATATGTAGAATAAGCAAAAAGACAAATTCAACGGATACCTACTCATATACACTCCCAAGAAAATCAGAGGAAATCTGAAGAAAGCAAGCAGATGCAAGCTGGACAAAATAGATAAAGGCAGATGCAAGCAGATGCAAGATAATGCAAGCTGGAGCAAGCAGATGCAAGCTGGATAAAACAGATACAAGAAAGCAAAAAAAAGAAGAAAGAATTCAAGAGAGAGAATACACATAATCATCACATCTCTCAAAACAGATCTCTTCAACAGAAGTGTCAGAACGGGAGTATTCTGAACACTCAATATGCTTAAGGATAAGCAACCGTTTGAGAAGCTATTACACAACGGCTATATGAGCCACATCATCAAAAGCTCAACGGTATTATGAATTATCTTCAACGGTTATATTTCATCAGAACATATAAATAGCCTCAAGATTGAATTTGAAGATGTTGGCATGTTGAGCATATTAACCAGGCTGCCGACCTGCAAGCTGGTTGGTTGGAAGATCAATCAAGCCATATTTGTTGTCCTCAACAGTCAATTAGGATGTTGGAAACAACCATGCAGCTGCTGTTGCAACCAAGTTGGATCAATTGGGATTGTTTTTCAAGAAGGTTCTTGAAATCAATCAGCATGAAAATTGTTAACTAGGCTGAGTGTCTTACAGTTAACAAGAGTTGACTCGAGCTTAAATACATCAGGAAAATGTCAACAACAATTGATCAGAGAGTTAATTCTCAATCGGGCTACTGATCAGCTGGTCAGTTAGTTAGATTGTACAGTTGGTCTGTTGATCAAGTAAGTTGGTTGTCGGGAAGGCAATCATGCTGTACAAATGACTATCAAACTGGGTACGGTTTGAAGCTTTGAAGATACCTTGGTATTCCAATGATACGGGTGAGAATGTAGCCTATGGAAACCAATGGTTGGAGAATGAGGCTGGAGCTTAATTTCATATCTTAGTTAGCCTACTCTCAGAGGATGTATTCCTCATAGAAAAGACAAGGATTGTATTCAAATTCAAACACTTGTACCACTGCCTATCCTTGTATTTAGTTTGTAATGACTGTATCCTGAGTATGTACTCAGTAATCTCTATGTACAAGAAGAATCTGAGTTGAGAGGTTCTAGCGAACATCTAACTTAGATTGAGTAGTAATACTCTACACTTAGTTAAGTGTCTGAGAGCCTGGAGAGGCTTGGTGGAAGAAAGAATACTTGTGGTAGAGCCTGGAGAGGCTTGATAGAAAAGAATACTTGTTGTGTTGGCCTGAAGAGGTTAATACGTGTATCTGTGGTTTCAGATAGTGGAAAATCCAGTGGTGGTTTGCCTCTGGGACTGGATGTAGCTCTCGGGTTGGTGGGTGAACCAAGATAAATTCTATGCCTAAGTTTTCTCATCCCTTAATCTCTTTTATTTACAGTTTTCATGTTTACGATGGGGATTGAAAAACACTTTTCATAACAAGCTTATCTCAAGGATTTCAATAAAACAAGTTTTCATGCAAACATAACATTAAAACGTCTCTAGTGTAGGTTGAAGTATTATAGAAGAATATATTCAGAGGGATGTCTGAAATATTTGTCTGAAGTGAGCCCAACAGGAACTCAGTTCAGACACATGATATAGATGGTCTCTGATCATCTAAAGTATTTCAGAAATAGCTCTGAAGGTACTCTTAGTAATATTCTTCAGAAGACACTGAGAGAAGTTTTTAAAATCAAAACAATCTTAAGTGTAAGAGAAAGTTTTTCAACCTAAATCTTTCATATATTCCGCATGTATTTAAAATAACTCTGATCTTAAGATTGGTTTGCACAATGATCACTTAACGTGATTGATTTAAAATAAAGATTTCCAAAATTGTCTTAAAATGTCTAAAACACTATTCAACCCCCCCTTCTAGTGTTGCCTGTGGTTCTAACAATTGGTATCAGAGCTCACCTTCGGGTTGAGCATCTAACAAATGCAGAAGGAGTAGATCCTCAGAAGATGGAAATCTCACCAGGCTGAAGCAACTCTGAAGAATGATAATGAGAATAGGAAAATCATTTTCCATTACTCATTATTCATAAGGCTAAAGCACAGGACGCAACAGGAAAAGGAAAGTGAATCTATCTCTAGATCACAAACGGGTAACACCTTTCCTATCTATATTTAAGTTATAATTTTAAATATAGTTATTAATCTGTTGCATGATTTGTTTTATTGAAATTATGTAAATATATGTTTGCATGCTATACTTGCTTCATGAATGTATATTCTAAATTGTGTTAAAATAAATCACTGCATGCTATGTGTTTTACTATGTTTACTGTGTGAAATTAATGATTCATTTTATGTATGCTTTACTTATTTAAATATATGTGTTGAAGAGTCACACATACTTAGTAAAGAAATAACTGTGTTTTTAAATTAAGTAAATGAAGAGTTGTGTGTGTTAGTCATAACTGTTTTTGAAAATATGAAACGGCACGATGTGAATCATTGAATCATTAACTCATTTCTCTCAATTGACACGATGCACATCTCTCCATAACTGCTTAGTGGATGGAACCGCTCCTCTCATGAAATGAAGCGACGCTTGATTGCCTATTTAAAGGATTGGAAGATCATTAGAAGAACCTCACAGTTTATTTCCTTCCAATTCATCTTAATCTATCTCAATGGCATCAAGATCAGCAATCTCATGTGCTCAAAGTCTACGCAAGTATGATGAAAGAATTATTCCCACAAAGGGAGTAAATTTAAGCGACTTTGACAAAGAAGGATTAAAAATCTCTGAGTATTTCAAGGATGTTGGCTGGATTTCCTATCTTGAAGAGGCATCGTTCCCCTGGCATGAGCAGAGTGTTCTAGATTTCTGGAACAACTCAGAAGTGTTTCTTGAAGAGACAAGTGGTATAAACACTTCAGTAATGGGAATGCCTATCAGAGTGGACTTCAAGGTTCTGAAGGAAATCATTGGGGTTGAAGCAACCGGAATACAATTTTCTTCTGATTGGGAGATCAATGATAAAAAGGAAGAGATGCATGATCAAATTTTATTTGGTCGCAGAATTTCTCAAACCCCAGTATGTTCACAACTACTGGAAATTCCCAAAATTCCGCTGACAATCATTAATTGTTGTATTCTACCCAAGAGGAAGGATACAATCATCATCTCTGATATGGAAAGATTCGTGCTGATACATCTCCTTGAAAGGAAAAGATTAAATCTTCCCAGAATCATCCTCTATCATATGATGAGAAGAAAATTAGAAGAAGTCAAAGTCTTTCCCCATACTACACTGATTATGAAAATCCTTCAATATAAAGGATTTCCTATTGAAAGATTCTTTGACCAGGAGCCATCACCCTTGTTCACTATAAAGGAATATGAACATTCTAAGGGGATATCAGCAGAAATGAAAGAAGAACACAATTCTCCGTCATCAACTCAGAACCATATGGAGTCATCTGATTCTCTAAGTAATCATGGATATTTGAGAGAAATTTTCAGAAGATGTAACATAAGGAAGTTGGACGAATGTAACGTCCTAATTTCTAAATTCGGAAACAATGCCTGTTGGAAGCACTATTTCCAAATTCGTGAAATTATTTCATTCATTTCGCGTATCGACATACAATACCATCGCTTGAGTAACCCAACAATTACTAAAGCTCCAACAATACATCTATAACTCAATGAGATAATAACATACTGTTGCCATCAAGGCTCCAATACAAAAATATTAAACTAACATAATGATTCCTAAAGTAGCTTTAACAAATAACACTAATGGTTCTAAACAACATGAAAAGCATCAAGTAAAATAAACAATAAGACTAATGGTCTTCACATGCCATCTACTACTCGTCATAGCTTTGCTCAGTATCCTGCACCACTGAAAATATTGTTCCCATGGAATGGGGTGAGACCAACGTCCCAGTGAGTGTAACAGTGTGTGCAGTGTGGGGGAAAACAACCAGAAACCATCATGGCATACAAATAATGTAAGAGACATAAAAGAGATAATGGTACAAAATTCAACACAAGAAAATCAATCATCAAGATGCAATGCATGGCTGTGAGGTGTTGTTCACGACACCCGGGGTATTTTCTCTGTAACGTGACTGTGATGGGCGCTCGGCCGTGTAACCAAGGACCGTCGTCCAAGGTTACCTATGATTAAATTTTAAATAACATTTAAATATAATTCTGTGATTTGGGGACCCCATCTCCCTCTTGGCCATGAGTTCGATGTGGTTACCCCGTTGTTCTTAATTAATTTGCCCGAAGGCCTGTGATGGTCAAAGACCCTGTGATAGCCCGAAAGCTCTATGATTTCTCAAATTCATAATTTTCATGACTGTGATGGCCAAAGGCCCATGAATTCCAGAATAACACAATCAAGAATCACCAAATATAATCAAGAATCATCATACAGAATCATCCAATCATCTACCCTAAGGTTTTGGCAATCCAACACATACAATAATCAGTATATTCACAATTCTCATATTCCTACTATACATATATCACTAATTCCTAGAAGGAAAGGGGAAAAAGAATAGGGAGCATGCAACGGAAATCTTTCAGAACAAATAAGTGAAAGTCCACCCACCTGTGAGTTGAGGAAACGGAGAACGAACGAAGAACGGAGGGCCTTGAAGGGAGAAAGATTGAGGCAAGACTCGCTCTTGATGAGTAGAATTCGTTCTTGGCCTTTGCTGGGACTTTCTCTCACTAGAACCCCTCTCTCTCTCTGAAAATACGAAAAATTGGAAGAAGGAACTGACAGAAACCGTCCGCGAACGTGTTTTAAAATGCAGAAATCGGACCTGCGCTCAAGCCTCGCTTGAGCGCAGCTCGAGTGCGAGTTCTCGCTCAGGCTGCGCTTGAGCTCAGCTCAAGCTGAATTTCCTCGAATTGCTCTCTGTTTTTCTGCGCTCAGGCTGCGCTCGAGCTCAGCTTGAGCGAGAAAACCAGATTGCAATTTTCCCTTTTTACTGGTATCCTCGCTCAGGCTGCGCTTGAGCTCAGCTCGAGCGAGGAAACCAGAGTGAGATTTCCCCTTCTTGTTAAGGTGCAGTTTTCCTCCAAACCCTATCGTGTGACCTATCAAACTGAAGCCCCAGAAATAAGCTTTCTAATGAGAGTGGAATCCTCTCCATCAGACATCTACAACTCTAGATATTTTCAATTTAGTGCATCAAGGTCATTAGGCTTAGAACCAACATCAAGCACTACCTATTTTTCTTCATTCTACTTTAAGTTATGATATTCCTATGAATTAAGGTATTAATTAGCGGGATGTTACAATTCTACCCCCCTTAAAACAATTTTGTCCTCAAAATTGGCTAAAGAATGTTAACTGAAAAACTCAAAGGTGATCTAAAGTTCCTTACCTCAAACGAATAACTCTGGAAACTGAGAGCGGAGATCTTCCTCTTTTTCCCAAGTTGCTTCCTCGGGTGACTGACCCTCCCAAAACACCTGCACTAACGGAATCGTCTTATTTCTCAAGGTTTTGACACTGCGGTCAATGATCTGTGCAGGCCTCGAGGGAATAGTTAAATCCTCCCTTAATTGTACCGATTCTGAACTTATGACGTGAGAAGGATCATGAAGGTATTTTCTGAGCTGAGAGACATGGAATACATCATGGATGTTGGCTAAATGGGGTGGAAGGGCTATCCTGTATGCAAGGGAACCAATCATTTGCAATATTTGAAAAGGACCGATAAAACGAGGATTCAACTTTTTGGCTTTAATGGACCTTCCAATGCCATTGATGGGAGTAACTTTCAAAAACACATGGTCACCTTCCTCAAACTCTAGGTCCTTCCGCCTCCTATCAGCATAACACTTCTGGCGGCTCTGGGAAGTTACCAACTTTTCCCTAATTCTCTTAATCTTTTCTGTAGTGATTTGTACCAACTCTGGTCCTAAAAAGCTTTTCTCTCCCACCTCACACCAACATAAAGGTGAGTTACACTTCCTACCATACAACGCCTCATAGGGTGCCATACCTATATTACTATGGAAACTGTTGTTATAGGCAAACTCTATAAGAGGTAGGTACTTATCCCAACTACCCTTCTCTTCCAACACACAGGATCTAAGCATGTCCTCTAAGGTCTGGATTGTTCTCTCAGACTTCCCATCAGTCTGAGGGTGGTAAGCGGTGCTAAACTTCAGTTTAGTACCGAAGGCTTGGTGTAGGGCATTCCAAAACCTAGAGGTAAATCTGGGATCTCTATCTGACACTATGCTGGAAGGTACACCATGAAGTTTCACAATCTCCTTGATATATAATTCTGCTAATTTGGTCAAAGGGTAGGTTGCCTTGATTGGTAAGAAATGAGCTGACTTGGTCAGCCGATCCACAATCACCCAAATGACATCAAATCCTGTTGGAACTCTAGGGAGTCCCATCACAAAATCCATGGATATGGCTTCCCATTTCCACTTGGGAATTTCTAATGGTTTTAGCATACCCGAGGGCTTTTGGTGTTCTATCTTAACCTGTTGGCATACAAGACACCTAGAAACGAACTCAACTATCTCTCTCTTCATTCCATCCCACCAAAACATGGTCCTCAAGTCTTGGTACATCTTGGTAATACTCGGATGTACCGTGAACTTGCTCTTATGGGCCTCCTCTAAAATCTCCTCTCTAAGACTACCCCCTTAGGGATACAGACTCTCCCTTGGAAGAGAATCATCCCATCCCCTGATACAGAAAATCCTGTTTGTCCCTTTCGGGACTGGAGTTCTAAGTCTAAGATCTGAGCCTCTCTAATCCTTGTCCTTAACTCATTAACTACTTCTAGCCTATGGAGTCTCATACTATCTCCCTCATAGTTCCCATCAAGTTTTAAATCCCTAAACTTCTCTAACAATACTAGCTCATGCACCATCATGGATGACGCCTGCAGGGATTTCCTACTTAGGGCGTCGGCCACTACGTTGGCCTTACCTGGGTGGTACTTAAGCTCAAAGTCGTAGTCCTTTAGAAATTCCATCCACCTCCTCTGTCTCATGTTAAGTTCCTTCTGGTCAAACAGGTACTTTAAGCTCTTGTGATCACTAAAAACCTCAAACTGCACACCATATAGGTAATGCCTCCACACCTTAAGAGCAAACACTACTGCAGCCAACTCTAAGTCATGGGTTGGGTAATTTTCCTCATGGGGTCTAAGCTGTCTAGAACCATACGCCACTACCTTCTTATCCTGCATAAAAACACAACCTAAGCCCTTTCCTGAAGCGTCACTATACACTTCAAAGGATTTGGACAAGTCCGACAATACCAACACCGGGGTGGTGGTTAACCTCTCCTTGAGTTCCTTGAAACTCTTCTCACATTTCTCATCCCAAACAAAAGCATGACCCTTACGAGTCAGTCGGGTGAGAGGTAAAGCCAACTGGGAGAAACCTCTAATAAACCTGCGATAATACCCAGCTAGTCCCAAGAAACTCCTAACCTCAGTGACTGATTTGGGCCTCTCCCAACCAATCACTGCCTCTATCTTACTGGGGTCCACTGACACACCTTCACTAGATATCACATGTCCTAGGAAGTGAACTTTATCCAACCAGAAATCACATTTCTCAGGGTTAGCAAACAATCTCTTCTCTCTCAACACTTCCAAAAACACTCTAAGATGTTGCTCATGTTCTTCTAAAGTTTTAGAATAGATAAGAATGACATCGATGAATACAACCACAAACTTATCTAAATAGGGCCTAAAGATACGGTTCATGTAGTCCATGAATACAGCTGGAGCATTGGTCAAGCCAAATGGCATCACCAAATACTCATAATGCCCATACCTAGTCCTAAAAGCAGTTTTGGGAATATCCTCACTTCTAATCTTTATCTGATGGTAACCTGATCTCAAGTCTATCTTAGAAAATACTGCTGCCCCTCTAAGTTGATCTAACAGGTCATCTATCCTAGGCAAGGGATATTTATTCTTAACTGTTACCTTGTTCAACTTCCTAAAGTCAACACACAACCTCATGCTACCATTCTTCTTCTTAACAAGGAGCACTGGAGCTCCCCAAGGGGATACACTAGGCCTAATGAACTGCTTCTCTATTAATTCCTCTAGTTGCTTCTAAAGTTCACCCATCTCCAAGGGTGACATCCTATAGGGAGCCTTAGAAATAGGCCCTGTGCCCGGCACAAGGTATATGGAAAACTCAGTCTCTCGGTCCGGAGGTAAGGTGGTCACCTCACTAGGGAAAACATCCTGGAACTCCCTAACAATGGCTATGCTGTCTAGGTCGGGTTTCGACTCTACAGTTGAGGAAAGCAGTAATATAAAACAGTAACTACCATCAGTCAGGCATTCAGAAATTTGAGTGGAGCAAGATAACAAATATGATGGTCTCTCCTTCGGGGAAGGAAGAAGAGTAGGGAAAACAATTTCTTTATTGCAACAGTCAAGCATGACCTGGTTACGGGATAACCGGTTCATACCCAAAATAACATCAAGTTTTTTCAATGGCAGACAAATCAAATCAACTTCAAAGATCCTACCTTGAATTTCTAAGGGACATGCAAGACACATTAAGGAAGTGGGAATGGCTTCCTTAGCAGGGGTATGGACATTCAATTGAAAAGGTAAGGGAGTGGTATGCAATTCCATCCTTTCCACACAGTCACAAGAATAAAGGAATGAGTTGCTCCAGAATCATACAGTACAATCAAAGGAGTGTCATATAGATTACAAGTACCTTGCATCAGATCATCGGCCTGAGTTGCCATCTCACCGTTGAGGGTAAAGACCCTTCCGGTAGCTTGGGGTTTGGGCTGGTCCTTATTCCTCTTTGGGCAGTCCCCAATCATGTGAGTTGGATCCCGACAGTAGAAACAAACTCGTTGTCCTGCCAGGCACTCGCCCTGATGGTGTTTGCCACACTTGGGACAAGTAGGAGAAGCTGTAGTGGAGGGAAGGGCGACCTGCTTGCCCTTTCCTCCCTGGAACTGAGGTCAAAATTCTTACTGACAGGTGCATCATCTCTCTTCCTCTTACTCTCAACCTAAGTCCTAGCTGCCGGCTTGGGCGCCTCATCCACCAAACTTTGTTCAACGACCAGACACTTGGTCACCAAGGCTGGGAAATCCTTGAGCTGGAAGGCTGACACAATTTTCCTGATCTCGGGCTTGAGGCCCGCTTCCAAATGAGAACATTTCCAACCCTCATTAGGATTGGCTTGCAGCAGGGAGTGATACTTGGAGAGTTCTTCAAACTTGGCCACAAACTGGCCCACGGTCATGTTGCCTTGCTTCAGATTGAGAAATTCTAGCTCTTTCTGTTTCCTGACTGGTTCAGGTAAATACTTCTCCAGGAATACATTCTGGAATGCATCCCAAGAGAGTAGAGTTTCCGGAGTGTTCAGACTGATCTTCGCATTCTTCCACCAATTCTCTGCTTCTCCTTGTAACATGTAGGTAGCAAATCTCACCTTCAGGTCGTCCGCACAAGCCATCACCTCAAAGATCTTGTTCATGGCATTAAGCCAGGAGTCTGCTGCTGCTGGGTCATAAGCCCCATTAAAGGCTGGAGGGTGGTGCTTCCTGAATTCTGTTAATCCCTGAAGAAAAGGATCTACTATTATCCCCGGTGGAGGAGTACCGGTGGACTGCCTGTGCAAGGCTTGAAGTACTGCGACATTAGAGGCAGCTTGCTCCCCCATGATTTGGGTGAGCATTTGAAAGGCCACCGCCACGGGATCCTGAGGTTGATCCGGTGAGGGTGAAGGTGAATTGGCACGAAGACGTCCCCTCCTACCGTTAGCCATGATCCTATACACATCATTAAGAAATATCCAAGTGATCAGTCTATCAATTCCCTAATAATGCATATAAAAATTATGACTAACTTAAGGAGTAACACATAACCACAGTCCAACTAGAGTGAACTGCTCTCATACCAAAATGTAACGTCCTAATTTCTAAATTCGGAAACAATGCCTTTTGGAAGCACTATTTCCAAATTCGTGAAATTATTTCATTCATTTCACGTATCGACATACAATACCATTGCTTGAGTAACCCAACAATTACTAAAGCTCCAACAATACATCTATAACTCAATGAGATAATAACATACTGTTGCCATCAAGGCTCCAATACAAAAATATTAAACTAACATAAAGATTCCTAAAGTAGCTTTAACAAATAACACTAATGGTTCTAAACAACATGAAAAGCATCAAGTAAAATAAACAATAAGACTAATGGTCTTCACATGCCATCTACTACTCGTCATAGCTTTGCTCAGTATCCTGCACCACTGAAAATATTGTTCCCATGGAATGGGGTGAGACCAACGTCCCAGTGAGTGTAACAGTGTGTGCAGTGTGGGGGAAAACAACCAGAAACCATCATGGCATACAAATAATGTAAGAGACATAAAAGAGATAATGGTACGGAATTCAACACAAGAAAATCAATCATCAAGATGCAATGCATGGCTGTGAGGTGTTGTTCACGACACCCGGGGTCTTTTCTCTGTAACGTGACTGTGATGGGCGCTCGGCCGTGTAACCAAGGACCGTCGTCCAAGGTTACCTATGATTAAATTTTAAATAACATTTAAATATAATTCTGTGATTTGGGGACCCCATCTCCCTCTTGGCCATGAGTTCGATGTGGTTACCCCGTTGTTCTTAATTAATTTGCCCGAAGGCCTGTGATGGTCAAAGACCCTGTGATAGCCCGAAAGCTCTATGATTTCTCAAATTCATAATTTTCATGACTGTGATGGCCAAAGGCCCATGAATTCCAGAATAACACAATCAAGAATCACCAAACATAATCAAGAATCATCATACATAATCATCCAATCATCTACCCTAAGGTTTTGGCAATCCAACACATACAATAATCAGTATATTCACAATTCTCATATTCCTACTATACATATATCACTAATTCCTAGAAGGAAAGGGGAAAAAGAATAGGGAGCATGCAACGGCAATCTTTCAGAACAAATAAGTGAAAGTCCACCCACCTGTGAGTTGAGGAAACGGAGAACGAACGAAGAACGGAGGGCCTTGAAGGGAGAAAGATTGAGGCAAGACTCGTTCTTGATGAGTAGAATTCGTTCTTGGCCTTTGCTGGGACTTTCTCTCACTAGAACCCCTCTCTCTCTCTCTGAAAATACGAAAAATTGGAAGAAGGAACTGACAGAAACCGTCCGCGAACGTGTTTTAAAATGCAGAAATCGGACCTGCGCTCAAGCCTCGCTTGAGCGCAGCTCGAGCGCGAGTTCTCGCTCAGGCTGCGCTTGAGCTCAGCTCAAGCTGAATTTCCTCAAATTGCTCTCTGTTTTTCTGCGCTCAGGCTGCGCTCGAGCTCAGCTTGAGCGAGAAAACCAGATTGCAATTTTCCCTTTTTACTGGTATCCTCGCTCAGGCTGCGCTTGAGCTCAGCTCGAGCGAGGAAACCAGAGTGAGATTTCCCCTTCTTCTTAAGGTGCAGTTTTCCTCCAAACCCTATCGTGTGACCTATCAAACTGAAGCCCCGAAAATAAGCTTTCTAATGAGAGTGGAATCCTCTCCATCAGACATCTACAACTCTAGATATTTTCAATTTAGTGCATCAAGGTCATTAGGCTTAGAACCAACATCAAGCACTACCTATTTTTCTTCATTCTACTTTAAGTTATGATATTCCTATGAATTAAGGTATTAATTTGCGGGATGTTACAACGAACGTATTGAACATCTGGAAGAAACACTCAGATTCTATCAAAGAGAATTGCAGATGCTGAAAACACAAAAGGAGAAAGTCAGTGCCAATGAGAACAAACCTGTTGAAGATCAATGATACACTTGTGTTCTGATTTTTTAGTCTCTGTATCTATGTCTTTCTGTTTTGAGTCCATTTCACTTTCTATCTCTGTTTATGTGTTTTTCTTAATATTAATATTCTATGTGTCCTATTTGTTTATATGTGTTTCCTTTTGTGCATATTTAAGTCTATCAATAACATAACTCTATCCTTAATTAATTAACAATTGTATTAAATTTTGTGATTATTTATACTGTACATCATGAACTCAACACACTTCCTTAATTGGTTCAACTAAAAGATAAAATTAATTAACTAAATAATATAAAAACAGAATTAAAATTTATATTCTAAGATAATTATTTAATTTGGCAAAATGTAATCAGTAATCTAAGACATTTGGTTTAATAATTAACTTAATATCAGATGCTACTGAAAGGTATTTTTAGTTTGTGTATGTTTCAGAAAAACAGGTTTTTGAAGATAATCTCAAGAAGACCTTCAGAATGAAATACCGTCTGAACGGATAAATCAATGTGACATCATCTAAAAGGATGGGTAGTGTGATAACGTCTCCATTGTTTGAACCTGTTCAGAAAGTTCAAAATGAACTAACTGAAACTGTGGGTCAACAATGTTTAGATGATTACCACTCTATACATCTAGCCTAACTCAATCCTTGAGGATAGGTTAAGATGACTGTTTAAAGATTCTCTGGAACAAAAGACAAAAAGGTGGATTTGCATACATCAAGCGACCTTAGAAGATAAATAGTCTTCAAAGAAAGGTGCAAGGTCAGAAAAGCATTCTCTCATCCAAAAGATAATAGGGAAATCCAAAGGTAACATCACTTCACCTTAAAAAACTTAAATATCTGTGAAAATTGTCTTTTAGTAAAACCCTTAAAATCTGATAACAAACCTTTATTTTTTTAAGGAGTAAAAACCTAAGAAAATTAAACCATAATAGTTTCTCAGATACTTGCTTTTACAAAACACTGTATCTTCTTTCTTTTCTCTGTTTAACTTCTTTGCTTTTCGTTTCAAAAAGATTTCTTTTCTCTAAAAGATTTTCAATTCTTCTCTTCGAAAAAGTATCTCGAAAATCTGTATTGTTTGCTCTTCTAAAGAGTTTTCTCAAATAAGCTTTTATAAATGCCTCCTATGACAGCCAGGACTTCACATGATCAGTCCACAATGGACATCACATCACTTCCAATGAAAATAGCCTATAAAAGCAATCTCAGCTTGCCCCAGGGAAAAGACTCAAACCGCCTGCTTCTCTTTATTACTCAATGTTCTATACACTCTTATGAGCTACTATGGCAACCTCACTTATCACAAGGTTAGTCTTGAGAACTAAGTAAGAAAACCATAGAACAAGAAGAACAATAAAGAATGAAAGAAGCGACATAGGAAAAAACTCTCATTGGTGTCAATGAAGTCCTGAAGAAGATTGATCTCCTTTGGATGATGTATGGAATGAGAAGAAGGGCCGAAGTTCCCCTTCAGAATCTTCCCTACAACGTTCCAGACATGGAGATCATGCTGCATCACCAGTCTATTAAAGAGACACTGGTGAACACCAGAACACCGAATATCAAGGGTGGTGTTCGATATATGGTGTGATGCACTTCTTCTGTTCCTAGTGTTAAAAGAAGTTTGGAGCTAAAGAGGATTGGCAAGGGCTACAGAGGAAACTGTTGGGACTTGGAAGTAGCCAGAGGAGCAGATCTTAAAAATCCCTCCCTTTTTCAAAACTTCTTTTGAACTTTCTGTTTAATGTAGTTCTCCCTTTCTTTTTCTTTCTTTTGGTTTTTAGAAAATGTTTTCCTTTTTCCTTTTATGTTTTGTTTCTCTTCAAAACCTTGTATCTGAGTAACTGTAACTTTTTAATCTAATAAAATCTTCTTTGTTTAGTTTCTTTTATGCTTCATAACCTCTTGATAATTGTTTAACAAAATTTTAACTGTAACGAGAAATTCTTAAAAGATTATAGAAAACTAATCAACTTAGGGGGAGAAACCTCAGTATTAAGAAGCAGATCTTTAAGTGTAACAAACTTAGGGGGAGAATATAGTCACCAAACCTTTTTAATTAATGACAAAAGGGGGAGAAATATAAACTAACAAAATACTAAAAAGAATGTAACAAAAAGGGAAATATATAGGGAGATTATAGGAAGAAGAAATAAATAGCAAAGAAATATAAAAGAAGATAACAAACTAAGAGTTCTAATAATAATTAAAAATAACAATAAGTCATAACAATAGGTATCTGAAGGGTTCTAACAATAGGTATCTGAAGGGTTCTAATAACAATAGGTATCTGAAATCTTAACAAGAAAAATTTTAACAATCGTTTATCTAAAATATCTGAAATATTAACAATAAACTTGTAACAGTTGGTTAATAAAGATTTAACAATTGGAATTGATTAATTAAAGACTTAATTGTTTCAGAAGATATCTAAAAGAATCAATGTCTGTCTCAGGGGGAGTAATATAGATAGGGGGAGTAATAAAATTTATTATCTTATTTTATTATCTCTCATTTCTTTTTATACCCATTTTGTCAGTAATATATAATTTATTTGTCATCATTAAAAAGGGGGAGATTGTGAAGTCTATAAATCAGTTTAAGTATTTAAACATGATTATAAGACTTAACATCCTTTAGTTTTAATGATTAACAAATAAGATTATATAAAGAACAAATAAGATTATATAAAGAACCAATTATATAAACAGGTTCTACTGAGAAAGGTATTGGTTTGTTAATTATGTTTCAGGATGGAATACTCTTTAGAAGAAGAAGAAGATTTTGTGAACAGAATCAGAATCAGAAGATCAGAATCAGAAGAACGAGAGTGCAGAATCTGAAGAAGAAGAATCCTTAACAGATTTGAAGCAACTGAAGAATAGAAGTAAAGACTTGAAGACTGTCTGAAGAAGTGAAGACTTGAAGACTATCTGAAAGAATTGAAGATTAGAAGACTATCTGAAGAATTGAAGACTAAGAAGACTATCTGAAGAACTGAAGGCAGAAGATATATGAAGAAGTACAGATTCAAATATACACCTGTCTGAAGAACAACAATGAACTGAAGAAATGAATACAAGATGAAGCGGACTGAAGTATTGAAGCTGTCTGAAGTACGCAACATGTCTGAAGTACGTAACATGTCTGAAGCAAAAGAAGATGTCTGAAGCAACGAAGCTGTCTGAAGAGCCAAGCCCGTCTGAAGACTGGAACCCGTCTGAAGACTGGAACCTGTCTGAAGACTGGAACCCGTCTGAAGTTTGGAAGCCGTATGAAGCTTTAGTAATGACGTGGCATCTTTGCTGAAACCTTGCGTGAAGACTTTTCTGAGTCTCTGCTGCTCGTACGTTTTGGAACACATTTATGGCAACAAACACAGAGACCTTTCCTGGTGCCTTTGAATTTCATACACCACTGAGGAAATCTCTGCAATCGCAGCAACGCAGCAATTCCTAAAGCAGTCTTTTGGCAGATGCAACGTTGTACTATGTCAGAACTTTTAAGAAGCGTGTCTCACAATGGATTAAAAGAAGACTATTTGCTATCTCTAAACGATAGTATTTCAACGAGACATTTCTTCATTTGTGCAATCCGAAAGAAAGCAGAAGAAAAGTCAAGAGACTAAGCAAAAGCGACAAGGAAGATGTTTGAATAAAATATATTCAATTCAACACCTTTATCTAAATCTCAAAAGAGGAATCTGCAAACAACGACTATTTGGTCAAGACATCTCATTCAAAGAAGTAATGGTGTCAGGAGCAAATGAAAAATGAGTATATGTAGAATAAGCAAAAAGACAAATTCAACGGATACCTACTCATATACACTCCCAAGAAAATCAGAGGAAATCTGAAGAAAGCAAGCAGATGCAAGCTGGACAAAACAGATAAAGGCAGATGCAAGCAGATGCAAGATAATGCAAGCTGGAGCAAGCAGATGCAAGCTGGATAAAACAGATACAAGAAAGCAAAAAAAAGAAAGAATTCAAGAGAGAGAATACACATAATCATCACATCTCTCAAAACAGAGCTCGTCAACAGAAGTGTCAGAACGGGAGTATTCTGAACACTCAATATGCATAAGGAGAAGCAACCGTTTGAGAAGCTATTACACAACGGCTATATGAGCCACATCATCAAAAGCTCAACGGTATTATGAATTATCTTCAACGGTTATATTTCATCAGAACATATAAATAGCCTCAAGATTGAATTTGAAGATGTTGGCATGCTGAGCATATTAACCAGGCTGCCGACCTGCAAGCTGGTTGGTTGGAAGATCAATCAAGCCATAGTTGTTGTCCTCAACAGTCAATTAGGATGTTGGAAACAACCATGCAGCTGCTGTTGCAACCAAGTTGGATCAATTGGGATTGTTTTTCAAGAAGGTTCTTGAAATCAATCAGCATGAAAATTGTTAACTAGGCTGAGTGTCTTACAGTTAACAAGAGTTGACTCGAGCTTAAATACATCAGGAAAATGTCAACAACAATTGATCAGAGAGTTAATTCTCAATCGGGCTACTGATCAGCTGGTCAGTTAGTTAGATTGTACAGTTGGTCTGTTGATCAAGTAAGTTGGTTGTCGGGAAGGCAATCATGCTGTACAAATGGCTATCAAACTGGGTACGGTTTGAAGCTTTGAAGATACCTTGGTATTCCAATGATACGGGTGAGAATGTAGCCCATGGAAACCAATGGTTGGAGAATGAGGCTGGAGCTTAATTTCATATCTTAGTTAGCCTACTCTCAGAGGATGTATTCCTCATAGAAAAGACAGGGATTGTATTCAAATTCAAACACTTGTACCACTGTCTATCCTTGTATTTAGTTTGTAATGACTGTATCCTGAGTATATACTCAGTAACCTCTATGTACAAGAAGAATCTGAGTTGAGAGGTTCTAGCGAACATCTAACTTAGATTGAGTAGTAATACTCTACACTTAGTTAAGTGTCTGAGAGCCTGGAGAGGCTTGGTGGAAGAAAGAATACTTGTGGTAGAGCCTGGAGAGGCTTGATAGAAAAGAATACTTGTTGTGTTGGCCTGAAGAGGTTAATACGTGTATCTGTGGTTTCAGATAGTGGAAAATCCAGTGGTGGTTTGCCTCTGGGACTGGATGTAGCTCACGGGTTGGTGGGTGAACCAGGATAAATTCTATGCCTAAGTTTTCTCATCCCTTAATCTCTTTTATTTATAGTTTTCATGTTTACGATGGGGATTGAAAAGCACTTTTCATAACAAGCTTATCTCAAGGATTTCAATAAAACAAGTTTTCATGCAAACATAACATTAAAACGTCTCTAGTGTAGGTTGAAGTATTATAGAAGAATATATTCAGAGGGATGTCTGAAATATCTGTCTGAAGTGAGCCCAACAGGAACTCAGTTCAGACACATGATATAGATGGTCTCTGATCATCTAAAGTATTTCAGAAATAGCTCTGAAGGTACTCTTAGTAATATTCTTCAGAAGACACTAAGAGAAGTTTTTAAAATCAAAACAATCTTAAGTGTAAGAGAAAGTTTTTCAACCTAAATCTTTCATATATTCCGCATGTATTTAAAATAACTCTGATCTTAAGATTGGTTTGCACAATGATCACTTAACGTGATTGATTTAAAATAAAGATTTCCAAAATTGTCTTAAAATGTCTAAAACACTATTCAACCCCCCTTCTAGTGTTGCCTGTGGTTCTAACATAGCACAGCGTGGAGCGCGCACTGCTTCAGAAGATGAAGCGTGCCGCTGCGCTTCACCCTGCGCTACAGCGCATAGTGAAGCGCAAAATCCAGAGAGTTTCGATTTCCAGTTTAATTCTGCGCTTCACCTGTGCCGTAGTGCAGGCTGAAGCGCAGATGTGCAGTATTCTCTCTGTTTCTGCTACTCCTAATTGATTCCATGCATTCCTTTTAAATTTATATCCCCATTTTAACAATTTCCTAATTACACAGGTAAATCCTAAAAATGAAAAATTAAGAAAAAGAAAAGAAAAACTCACAAACACTGGGTTGCCTCCCAGGAAGCGCTTGTTTAACATCTTTTAGCTCGACGCCTGGTTATGTAACCTTTCTATGGTGGCCTCAAGTGGAGGATGATGTTTGACTCCATACCAGTTCTACCTTTGAGTTCCCATCCTCCATGCCAATTTGTGACTCTTCCCTCATTGTCACTATCTTCCTCAGTATCAGATGTTGATCTCTTTTTCTTTTAAAGTGGAATTCCCAAGTTGACTCTCGATGCTTTACCCTCATCCTAGGCTTCCTCAGAAATCTGGAGCCTGGCAGCTTTGAAGAGTTTTTGGAAATAGCATCAGTTTGTTGTAACTTGGGTACACCCCTGTCAATATGAAACACAATGGTTTCATCCTTTGAGCTCAATTCATATTTCCTTCAATCAACATCAATGATCATTTTAGTAGCCTTCATGAATGGTCTTCCTAAAATGAGGGGGACTTCAGTATCCTCCTCCTCTGTCTCTGCAATGAAGAAATCTACAACATATGCAAATTTATCTACTCTGATTTCAATATCCTCTACTATTCCATGTAGGCTTTGAGCAGATTTATTCGCAAGAAGCAATCTCACATTAGCAGGCTTGACCTTCACATTACTCAACTTGTTAAAATACGATAGCGGCATCAAATTGATGCTCGCTCCAAGATCTAATAAAGCATGAGTAGTAGGTAGATTACTAATTGAGATGGGTATAGTAAACTTACCTGGGTCAAGTGACTTACTTGTAACCAAGACGTTCTCTTCATGATGTTCTTCTTTTTGTGGGGCTGCTTTTTCTTCATCTTGATGAACAACTTCCTCTTGAAGCAGTTGTTCTTCGAAGATGATTTCTTCTTCCTCATCAGGTTCCTCCTCCTCTGACTTGTTGCCATCAGTAGAAACCAAGTTGCATTGTTCCTTTGGATTAGTTTGGGTCACAGCTGAGAAGTGTTGTTGCTTGTGCTCTACCATCTCAGTAGCTAACTAACCCACTTGATTCTCTAGAGTCTTGATTGGTACCTCAGTGGTCTTCTTGAATCCACCAAATCCTTGTACCAAGTCATCAATCTTACCTTCCAAAGAATTCAACTTATCATACGTTGAAGGTTGTTGTTGGTACGATGGTTGTCTTCCTCCATTCTGATTCCAACCAGAGTTGGTTTGGTTA
The DNA here is from genome assembly GCA_026901365.1 of Sesbania bispinosa. Taxonomy (NCBI): domain Eukaryota; kingdom Viridiplantae; phylum Streptophyta; class Magnoliopsida; order Fabales; family Fabaceae; genus Sesbania; species Sesbania bispinosa. The sequence goes on from QLOH01000329.1 coordinate 986,615, forward strand.
TTTCTCCAACCTTGAGAGTAATGATTATTGTTGTTGTTAGAGAAATTCCCTTGCCTTTCCTGGTTACCCATATAGTTGACTTGCTCTGGCTGTGTTTCTTGTATAACACATCGACCATTTTGATGGTCACCTCCACAAAAGTCGCAAATCAATGGTTGGGCTTGGACGGGTTGTGAGTAGACAGTTTTGAGTTGTTGAGGGAGTGCCTTCAATGTCTTAGTGAGTACTTCTATCTGACGTTTGATGAGCTTGTTCTCTGCTAATAGAGCATCACTTTGATTGAGTTCGAGCATCCCTCTCTTTGATAATTGTGCAGGCTGTCTTCCACTTTGAGCTTGTTGATCGTTCTGAGCAAAGTTGTTGATAATTTCTAGAGCTCGATCAACTTATGCGGATAAGATTGTTCCTCCTGCTGCAGCATCTATAAATGACTTAGAGTCTGAACGCAGTCCCTTGAAGAACATGTTGAGTTGGGCTATGTCTTCATAGCCATGATTGGGACATTTACACAACAAAGATTTGAATCTCTCCCAGGCTTCACAAAGTGGCTCATCCATCCCTTGTCTGAATGTGGAAATATCTGCCTTGGCTTCTATCTGCTTCCCTGGTGGGAAGAATCTTGTCAAGAATTTTTCTTCAACCACACCCCAATTGGTTAGACTTTGATTTGGGTGTGACTGTAGCCATTCCTTAGCTTTACCTATCAAAGAGAAAGGAAACAAGTGTAAGTAGACAGATTCCAAATTACCTTCATTGAAACCCATAGTACCAATCAATTCATAAAAGTTAGAAAGATGAGTGTTTGGACTTTCATGATCCAATCCAACGAATTGATGTGCACTAATGAGGTTGAGGTGTGCAATCTTCAACTCCAAAGCGCTTGCATTTGGTGGTAATACAATGCTGGAGAAGTGACGTGGTCCTTGATGGGAGACGTAATCTCCTAGTGTCCTCCTTCTTGGAGCTTCCTCTTCGGCCATGTTTTTGGATTCTTCAACAAATAATCTCCTTCTTCTCCTCCTCGAGTTTCTACCTTTGTTTCTTCGAGACGTCCTTTCTATTTCTGGGTCGAACTGTAATTGATTTGGAGACGCCTGACCTCTCAGAAGCATAAACAAGAAACTTGAAAAGGGGTAAGTGTTGAAGAGATTTTTATTGTAAATATGGAAACAAAGTAAAATTCCTAAAAAAAATAAATAGAAATCCTAAAAAAGAAAAACAAATTCCTAAGATAAGTAAAAGAAAACTTGATAACTAGACCTACAAGGTCTACATAAATTGGAAACCGTTCCTCGGCAACGGCGCCAAAAATACTTGATGGGTTTCTGGCAAGCGAACCACAAATCCAGCAGTATAATAGTAAGAGAGTATTGTATCCATAGGGAACGGTCAATTTACATAGACTGTGATCTAATTATCAAGGAGAAACAACGGTTTAGAGTATATAGTTGCGGAATTGTAAATAACAGACTAATATCAATAGAATTAGAAAGGAAGAGTTAGAGACACTTTACTTGGATTAGGATTGGATTTCATATCATCACACCCTTTATGCATGTAAAAACTATCTATTATTTTAGGTTTACTCTATAATACTGTAGACGAACTTTATTGCTAATACCTCGAGTTACCAGCAGCCTCACACACTCAAAGGTAATCCATGCGGGCTCTCCCAAGCGAGAGACTTACCCTCGGCTTATTTTGCTCGCTTTTGTTCAGTTTGTAAAGGACTAATTGAAATACGGGGCCTACCAAATAAAGTATACCTTCGCTAGAGTACTGTCACTACCCATCGCTCATTAGATATACCCACCTCTCGCTTCCGGGATTCACAATCAACTAATCCTTTGCTATCGGTAATTCAAAAACCATGCCTAACATATTGGAACGCCCTTCATTAGAGTACTCACACTACCCATCAATCATAAGCAACGCCCCCGTAAAGGAACCCTAGCTACCGAGTCCTCTTATCCAATCAGAGAGTGAGTTTCTTCAGAATCCGCTCCCCCACTCTCAATCCTAGTCAAAACTAACTAAGTCAAGAATAGCCTATAACTCCAGACGCAAGCGTGGGAATTAGGAATTAAGTACAGAATAAGATTACCAATATTATAGACAGAGAGCACAAAATTATAATATAGAATTTACATACACTTGGGGATAAAATCAATTACATCCAATCCTAATGAAGAGTTAACCACACAAGGTAGCCATACAAACCACCGAAGATGCTGTCACCATCTTCAATCCTTGTGAAGCGCTCCTCCTCTCATACTCTAAACTTAGCTTTGGTACATTATCACTAAAATATAGACTGGATTACAATGATCATGCACACCTGATCTGGTGCAAGAGGTTCCTATTTATAGGTTAAGGAAAGACAAAGCAATTTAAGAAGAGATCTATCTAAAAATGGCAACAGGGACCAAATCAGCGAAACCTGCGCTCCAGGTTGCGCTACAGCGCAGGATGAGGCGCAACTTCCAGAGTGTCTGCGCTTCACCTGCGCTATAGCGCGAGGTGAAGCACAGGTAGCGTCCTGCAGCTCCAACTTTCTCTTTTTAATCTTGATCTCTCCCCGAGACTGGTTTTGGCAGATTTGTCTTTCCTTATTTCCCTTTTCTTGATAAAATCCTTGCATTTATTGAGCAATCTTTGATTTATTTGGGAAGCTTGTCTGCAGAATCCTTGATTGATTGGAAGTGATCTCCTCATTAATTGTATTATATCTTCTTCAAATCTTCATTAAATGTCTTCAATCAATCTCAAATCTTGCAGATATCTCCCTCATTTAATGCTATCTATCCTTCAAATCAAATCTTTGCAATATCCTACAAAAATCAACAATATTTCTATCAAAATAGCATCAAATTCAAATCTTAGATGAATAAATACAATTTATCTAATATTTAATAAAAAAGGATTAAATTGGGGCAAAATTATCATTTTATCCTTGATAAGTGAAATAAAAAGTGCTATAATTTATCAACTAATTTTCACTTATCAGAGCGACACTCCCTTCAATCAATATTCGAAACCTGCCGTGTCATCATCATCATCATCTGTAAATTAACCACAGCGTAACGGTGAGGAAAAGAATACCAACTCATACATACACACAAAAGGCTACCCTATCCTCACCCACATATAATCATCATTATCATCAAGTAATATCATACTCACATTATCTTACACTCTTTAATAGCAATCATATTATCTCATCACGGTTTATAAATCACACTCGCAAATCACCAAGAAAACTTATTCTCTATTCTCAACACATAATACTCATATCATCAATAATACTCATATCACAATATAACTCAATTTTATCATCAAATGCAATGCATGTTCATCAATCGTCATGCACACCAAATCTCATCAACCTCATCCCAAGGATCATGACTTGGAACTCCGCACAATGGACGTAGCTCGTCAATCTCCCTAGTTGTTACCGATGATGGCCCTACCGTTAATCACCACACAGGCCGATAGGTTGCACAATGCCCCACTCTAGGCTTGTACAGAGACATCCGCTCCACAAATATATAGCCCTACCATTAAACACCACACAGGCCGATAGGTTGCACTACACCCCACTCTAGGCTTGTGCAAAAATGTCCCCCATCATGGTCTCTACACCACCCCTCAATGGGTCCGTACAGTTCACCTCCTGAGTTGCACCCTACTGTTATCACCACAAAGGCCGGTAGGTTACACAACACCCCTCTCTTGGGATCGTGCATCTCAGGTACCACACCTCAAATGCTCAATGCATAATCATCATATCACACCTCATGTGCTCAATACATCTAAATCATCATCATCGTAACACACATTACATGCTCAATGCATCAATATATCATCATCATCATAACGCACCTCATACCTCATACACTTAATACATCAATACATCATAATATTATAGACATCTAACATCAAAGGAGATATTCATATCATCCTACTCACACCACAATCAATACTCTATAAGCATCCACTTAAATCTCTCAATTCCACAAACAATGTGTATAAACTACATCAATAGACAAAAGGATCACAATCATCACATAAACAACACTCTCATACTCAATTACACCTGGTAATCGATTACCAAATAGCTGTAATCGATTACCAGAGGCGATTCCTCAATTTTGGAGTCTTCAAGTTTTAAACTTAATGACCTTAGTGCACTAATTTGTAAATATCTAGAGTTTTAGGTGTCCAATTAATATGATTCCACTTTTATTAGAAAGTTAAGATCCGAGGCTTCGGTTTGATATGTTATATGATAGGGTTCCGAGCTCGTTTGCACCCTTAACAGACACATTCTTGCTCAGGCAAGAAAGTTGTCAAGCCTGGTAATCGATTATCACACAGCTGTAATCGATCACCAGCAACTCAACTCTCTGGTAATCGATTACATACCCCTGTAATCGATTACCAGCAAGCCAGAATCACTCCCTTGCTGCCCAGAACACTCTGTAATCGATTACAAATTTCTATAATCGATTACCCGCGACACGAGATGACAGTTCTTGCGATTTTTACCCCTTTTAAACCCTCTTATTCAACCTCTAATCAATCCTTAAGGTTAATACATCAATCATACACGTTTATATCAAACAAACTCAGCAAAAACACCAGTCTTTACACAGATTTCACAGTTATTCCATCATAATCCTAAATCATCAAACCTTTATTTACCCCTTTTCGCTATTCTCGCTACCCTCTTCTAATTCAATCAAGATTCACAAGATTAATCATCAAACAACAGGTTTTCATCATACAACACTTAAGATTCATAAATCAATTTCGAATTTAAAGTCTTAGATCACTACCCAAGCACCCCCACATGCACATACAAGCAGCACCCTCTCCCCCACCGTACCTTGAAGGTGAAGATCGAACAGCAAACGGTTGGCTTCCTCTTTGATGACCACTGTGCAACACTTTCCCATTACGAAGTTGTTTCTCCCCTCCTTAAGGTTTCGCTCTCCGACGATTTGAAAAATAAGGATTAGGGTGAACTGAGAACCCCTCCTTAAATAAATACTTAATTGGGTTGGGCTCACCCTCAACTCACTCATCCTTTTTTAATTAGAAACAACACTATTAATAGAAATACTAATAATACTAATATTATTATTTATTTACTTCTCTTATTTTATTAATTTTATTTTTATTTACTAAAATTTGGGATGTTACAACTCCCCCCTCCTTAAAAGAAAATTCGTCCTCGAATTTTCCTGAGATGAACAACTCTGGAAAAGACTCCTCTCAACGGGTCGATCAAAGACAACTGCTTCACCGGAACAATCCAATAGGACATGGTTGGAAGATAACCAGTCCATACCGAGAATAATATCTAGTTGATTCAAAGACAAACAGATCAAATCAACTAGGAATCCTCTACCATCAGCGTGAATAAGACAATTCAAACATACATCAGAAGTAGAAACTGACCCACTAGCTAACGTTCCCACACTCAACACAAAGGCAAAGAAGAGACAGGCAATTTTAATTCATACACACTAGCATGCAATATAAGGAGTGAATCACACCCAAATCAAACAAAACATTTAAAGAAATTCCCGCCATGAAACTAGTACCTTGGATCAAGTCTTCGGATTGAGCAGCTTCAGTACCACTCAGAGCAAATACTCTTCCAGTAACTTTCAGTTTGATGGCACTCCCACTAACACTTCCACTTTGCAGTGTCTTGTTTCCTTTGAGGACAATCGCGAGACATATGCCCTCGTTCTTGGCAATTGTAGCAAATAACTTCACGATCTTTACACTGAAATGACCGATGTCCCGGTTTTCCACACCTATAGCACGTAATAAGAGTAGTTGAGTTCCCGACCTTAGATGCCTGGCTACCAACCGTAGTATGACTCTTCTTCTGAATTGAACCCTCGCTGCCTCCTCCAATCTTAGAGCTTTTCAGCTGCACGAGAATACGGCTCGCCCTTGCCAGCAGATTCAGACTTGCTCTGATCTCTTACAGGTCCTCCACTCTTGTAATGCGCCGCTCTAGCCCGGTTGTCTTCATCATAAATTCTACACTTGTTAACCAGCTCGTGAAAGCGCGTCATTCCCTGGTAGTTGAAGACTTGCTTGATCTCTGGACGTAGACCGCTGATAAACTTCGCGCATTTTGCCTCTTCATTAACGACTCCCTCATATGTAGGCCAGAATCGAACTAACGCTTCAAACTTGGATACGTAGTCCGCTACGATGTCATCTCCTTGCTTTAACTCGAGAAACTCGATCTGCTTCTTGTTACGGATATCGTGAGGAAAGTACTTCTCAAGGAACAACCCTTTGAAGTTATCCCAGCTCAACGCGATGCCCTCATCAATCATCCTCTGGAAGGTGTTCTGCCACCAGAATCTGGCATCCCCTGATAACATGAACGCAGCCAACGTAACCTTTTGCACCAACGAGTAGTCCATCGCTCTAAAAATCTTCTCGATCTCGAAGATCCAGTCAGCAGCACCATCGGGGTCATAACCCCCACGAAAGGTAGGTGGATGGTTCCTCTGGAACCGAGCAAGCCAATCCACCTCATGATGTTGGTTTAGGTTGCCAACAGCTTGTGCCATAGCCATTAAGGCTTCAGCACTCACACGATCATTCCTACCTCTTCTAGTCATCACTTTTCTGATTCCCAGAAAAGTAGGGGAGTCAAACAAACAATCAAATCAAGATAACACAATTCAATCAATCAATCATCACAATAACACCACGGAAGCATAGCAAAAACATAACTCACGACCGGTGAACTGACCAGCCCTGATACCACTTAATGTGACACCCTTCTACCCCAAACTCTTATACATTCAACAATTAGGAATGTTTGAGAAATATAACGAACTGCATTGGGTAAAAAGGTTGACATTCTCTCATTAAAACATCATTTATTTCAAAGTCAACTCATTTAAAATAGAAATTGAAGTCAAATGTTTCCAAAGTAAATAAAACATTACTACCTCGAAAGTTAATCAGTAAAATATCCTTCTTAGTCATGTAAGGCATTTTAAACAGTTTACATATTCTCTTACTAAAATAGAAACATAAAATAAAACACCTAATACTAAGCCCTGATGTCACAAGTATCAGAGCGACACTCCCTTCAATCAATATTCGACACCTGTTGTGTCATCATCATCACCTGTAAAATTAACCACAGTGTAACGGTGAGGAAAAGAATACCAACTCATACATACACACAAAAGACTACCATATCATCACCCACATATAATCATCATTATCATCAAGTAATATCATACTCACATTATCTTACACTCTTTATTAGTAATCATATTATCTCATCACGGTTTATAAATCACACTCGCAAATCACCAAGAAAACACATTCTCTATTCTCAACACATAATACTCATATCACAATATAACTCAATTTCATCATCAAATGCAATGCATGTTCATCTATCGTCATGTACACCAAACCTCATCAACCTCATCCCAAGGATCATGACTTGGAACTCCGCATAATGAGCGCACCTCGTCAATCTCCCTAGTTGTTACCGATGATGGCCCTACCGTTAATCACCACACAGGCCGATAGGTTGCACAACGCACCACTCTAGGCTTGTACAGAGACATCCGCCCCACAAATATATAGCCCTACCGTTAAACACCACACAGGCCGGTAGGTTGCACTACACCCCACTCTAGGCTTATGCAAAAATGTCCCCCATCATGGTCTCTGCACCACCCCTCAATGGGTCCGTACAGTTCACCTCCCGAGTTGCACCCTACCATTATCACCACAAAGGCCGATAGGTTACACAACACTCCTCTCTTGGGCTCTTGCATCTCAGGTACCACACCTCATATGCTCAATGCATAATCATCATATCACACCTCATGTGCTCAATACATCTAAATCATCATCATCACTTAGCTCATATGCTCAATGCATCAATATATCATCATCATCTAACACACATTATATGCTCAATGCATCAATATATAATCATCATAATAACATACCTCATACACTCAATACATCAATACATCATAATATTATAGACATCTAACATCAAAGGAGATATTCATATCATCCTACTCACACCACAATCAATACTCTATAAGCATCCACTTAAATCTCTCAATTCCACAAACAATGTGTATAAACTACATCAATAGACAAAAGGATCACAATCATCACATAAACAACACTCTCATACTCAATTAGACCTGGTAATCGATTACCAAATGATTGTAATCAATTACCAGAGGTGATTCCTCAATTTTGGAGTCTTCAAGTATTAAACTTAATGACCTTAGTGCACTACTTTGTAAATATCTAGAGTTTTAGGTGTCCAATTAATATGATTCCACTTCTATTAGAAAGTTAAGATCCGAGGCTTCAGTTTGATATGCTATATGATAGGATTCCGATCTCGTTTGCACCCTTAACAGACACATTCTTGCTCAGGCAAGAAAGCTGTCAAGCCTGGTAATCGATTACCACACAACTGTAATCGATTACCAGCAACTCAACTCTCTGGTAATCGATTACAGACCCCTGTAATCGATTACTAGCAAGCCAGAATCACTCCCTTGCTGCCCAGAACACTCTGTAATCGATTACAAATCTCTGTAATCGATTACCGCGACACGAGATGACAGTTCTTGCAATTTTTACCCGTTTTAAAACCCTCTTATTCAACCTCTAATCAATCCTTAAGGTTAATACATCAATCATACACGTTTATATCAAACAAACTCAGCAAAAACACCAATATTTACACATATTTCACAGTTATTCCATCATAATCCCAAATCATCAAACCTTTATTTACCCTTTTTCGCTATTCTCGCTACCCTCTTCTAATTCAATCAAGATTCACAAGATTAATCATCAAACAACAGGTTTTCATCATACAACACTTAAGATTCATAAATCAATTTCGAATTTAAAGTCTTAGATCACTACCCAAGCACCCCCACTTGCACATACAAGCAGCACCCTCTCCCCCACCATACCTTGAAGGTGAAGATCGAACAGCAAACGATTGGCTTCCTCTTTGATGATCACTCTGCAGCACCTTCCTTTACGAAGTCGTTTCTCCCCTCCTTAAGGTTTCGCTCTCCGACGATTTGAAAAGTATGGATTAGGGTGAACTAAGAACCCCTCCTTAAATAAATACTTAATTGGGTTGGGCCCACCCTCAACCCACTCATCCTATTTTAATTAGAAATACCCAATTAGTTGGGTATGTGGAAATGAAACCCAGGATTGCAAGTTTAGAGGGAAAAATAGTTTTACTTGGCTAGGACAGTGAGAAATTCAAAGAGGATAAAACAACGATTGAGCAAAGTTTAGTTATCGTGACCAAGAAAAGGGATAATTTTAAGATTAGTCTTGATGAGGAGAAGGTCAAGAATAATATGGCCAAAGAAAAGTTTGACACCAACCTTAAACAACTGAATGTCGATGTTGCGAGGTCTTATGACTCTGGTTTTACCCCAGCCTTAGAGTGGGTTAAATTCTTCAATCCTGATGCTGATGTGTCTGGTTGCAATGCTTTAAAAGAATTAGTGAATGGCGTTTTTGTCAATTTAGGGGGCAATAAGGGGGAGGGTGACGAAGATGGTGAGTCGTCAAGTGAAGGAATGGTCGTTTCCCAAATTCCCGATGTAGGAAAGCCGACCGAGAATATAATTCCAATGATGAATGAAGACTAGGGGAATGCCCCTGGTAACTAGAATGTACATAACACGTTTTTTTTTTCTTGATTGTTCACGTGAATCACGTGAACCAAAACTCGGTTCTACTTATATTTCGTACTGTGTTACAAAATCATTATCTCTTCCACGTCTTTTTTTTGTATTTTTTGCTACACCAGTTTCAGTCAATGCGTGTTGAATGAATTATCCGTTTCACGAGGCGATTTTATTTTGTTGTTGAATCCATTAACTTCGATGTTAGCTGTTGAGCATGGCAATATAAATGGGGAGTTCGATATGTAGTTGTGAGGTGTCAATTGCTCGTATCTTCTTTATGTGTATAGTTGTTGATAGTTTTCCTATCATTCTCGTGTTTCTATTTTGAGGATTTGATCAAGCTTTGTCTCCTTAAGTTTTAAATTCTTGGAGTTCTTCGACGTCTATTAACCTGTGTGACCCAAACTTGCTATTAAGAGTTTTGGGTCAGCAGGTTAATTGATGTGGTGATTCCCTTTCATCGTAAGTGCTTCGTTTTGTTTTGGCTTTATATGTATCGACATAGGAAGCTTTGAAAGGTGCACAAGTGGTCTTAACCTTCTTGTAATTATTCAGAAGTGTAATTCTTTATCCCGTTTGGGATTCCAATGATAAATATTTGAGTTATTACACAAAACTTTGGCTCGGTTTTTCAGTTATTGGCGAATAATTAACTTGGCAAAATAATTCACTTGAACCGCTACCCAACGCATTTGCTCAGTTTTTAGGTTATTGGCGAATAACTTAGAGAAATAATTGATTCAAACCGTTACCCCGAGATAAAATTTGAATTTTTAGGTTATTGGAAAATAACTTGTAGAAAGAATTGAATTGAACCATTACCCTCAGATATAACTCGATTTTAGGTTGGCGAACGACTTGGAGAAATAATTGACTCAAACCGTTACCCCGAGCATTAGCTCGATTTTTAGATTATTGGAGAATAACTTGGTGAAATAATTAACTTGGAGCAAGTATTAAAAATAATTTTGATGAGAGATAATCGTTCTGAAAAGATAAACTTTTATTGATTTATAGGTCGGATTGTGCCTCGTTAAAACCTCTCGGTCAAAACCCTCCTTAGGAATAAAATACCGTGACAGGAAAAAGAGTACGACGACCGACTTTCCTGATACATGAATAATCTCAACTGAAATAAAATCTAAGGTGAGTTGCATTCCACGTACACGGTATTTGTCTTCCTGTTAGCTTTTTCAACTCATAAGCTCCCTTACCAACATCCTTCTCTATTCTGAAAGGTCATTCCCAATTTGGAGCCAATTTGCCTTCACGAGGATATTTCCTGGCTTGTTCAATTTTTCACAGCACTAAATCACCTTGCTTGAATTTTCTGGGTAGACTCTTTGAGTTATATTTTCTTCCCATTCGTGTTTTACAGGCTTGCTCTCATAAGTGTGTAACTTTTTTCTTCTTGAAGAAGGTCTAAGTTGGTTCTTATGTCATTTTGCGTTTCTTGGAAGTTAAATCCCTCTACCCGAGGACTCATCATTGAGATTTCAATTAGAATTATAGCATCACAACTATAAGTCAATCTGAAAGGCATTTCTCCCGTGGCTGACTGAGGTGTGATATGCCTATAATACGGTAGGTAGCTCTTCTGCCCATCTTCCCTTTGCTTCACCTAATCATTTTCTTCAAGTCGCTCAAGATAACTTTTTTCGTCTCTTCGACTTGGTCGTTGGATTGTGGGTGTTCTACCGATGTTTTTACATGTGTTATCCCAAACTGCAGACATAGTTGTTGGAAATCTTTGCGATCAAACTATTTTCCATTATCCGTTATGATATAGTTTGGGATACCATGCCTACATATTACATTCTTCCATGTAAAATTCTTTATTTTTACTGATGAAATAGAAACAATTGACTCGGCCTATATCCACTTTGTAAAATAGTCTATGGCTATTATTAGGAATTTGACCTACCGGGGGTTAAAGGAAATGGGCCAAGAATTTCAATCCCCCATAAGGCAAAAGGACAAGGTGAACTGATCTTGTGTAAGTGTTCGGGATTAGTGTGGCTTAGCTTGGTGAATCTTTGGCATGCATCACATTTCTTAACAAAGTCTTTTGCGTATCCTTAATGTTGGCTAGTAAAAATCGACACGTAAGATCTTTGCAGACAAAGATCGGCCCCCAATATGACATGCGCATACTCCCTCATGAACTTCTGCGAGAATATATTGCTGAGACCGTTCTGGTATGCATGTAAGTAAGGGATTGGAGAATCCCCTTTGATACAAATGTCCATTCACCAAAGTGTAGAAACTAGCATGATACATTATCTTTTTCTTCTCGGTCAGATCATCTGGCAGTTGACCATCCTATAAAAACTTTATATAAGGGCTTAGCTAAGAGTTTTCAATGTTTATATTTGATATGCCTTTCTCATAAATGCTTGGTGTGGACAAAGTTTCCTCCATAACAGTTTTTTTGTAACTCGACTTCTTTGTACTTGCCAATTTTGACAATAGGTTAGCCCTGTGGTTTTATTCCTTCGTAATATGTTTAATTTTAAACTCCGAGAAAAATGTAATTAAACTTTGAACTTTTGACAAGTACCTTACTAGCTGAGGGTATTTCGTTTGATACCCTCCTCCCACTTGTCTAGTGACCTGTTGAGAATCATTGAAGATACTTACTTTATCAGCATCGACTTCTTTAGCTAAGTTCAATCCTGCAATGAGTGCCTCGTACTCGGCCTGGTTGCTGCTTGCTCAGAACTCGAACCATAGTGATTGCTCCAATATCATGTTTTTAGGTCCTTCAAGAATTATTCCTGCTCCGCTACCCTTGTTATTTGATGCTTCGTCTACATACAAGATCAATTGCTCCCTCTTGTTGTGACTCCTTTGCAAGAGTGGGTTTAACCAAGAAATCGGCTAACAGTTGAGACTTTATCGGTCCTCTTGGCTGATACTGAATTTTGAACACTAAAAGCTCGATGACCAGTTAATCATCCTTCCTGTTAGTTCAGGTTTATGCAGAATCTGCCTGATTAGTAGGTTAGCCTTCACAATAACCTCATGGGTTTGAAAATAAGGTTTAAAACGTCTTTCTGCCATGATTAAAGCAAGAATTAATTTTTCAATATTTTGCTATTTAATTTCAGGACCTTGAAGGGCCTTGCTTACAAAATAGATTGGATGATGGTCGTCTATATGTTCTTGCGTCAGCACTGCGCTGATAGCCTTATCCTTGACTTGTAACTATACCATCACAACTTTTTCTAGTTTTGGTCTTCTTAAGATGGGCGGAGATGAAAAATATTGCTTAATCTTTAAGAAATATTCTTAACATTTGCTTGTCCACTAGAATTTTCTACTCTGCTTAATGTAGTTGAAAAATGGCTTTAATCTTTCTCCCGATTTAGATAAAAACGGGATAAAGCAACAAAATCGACCAACCAGTCTTTGAACCTCCTTCGTATTAAATGGACTTCTCATGGATAATATTTCCTGACACCTTTTGGGATTTTCTTCAATACCACAGTTGGTTAGCATGAAACCCAAGTATTTTTCGGATTGAACCACAAAATAGCATTTCTCAGGATTCAGGTGCATATTATATTTTCATTCTTGTTTTTGCTCATACCCTATACGTTTCTGTATTCACAGAGGTCAAATCATCTTATGTTTCACTTCTCTTCAGTTATTTGGCCATTTTTGTTTTTACTCATACCCTATACATTTTGTTATCTGATTTCAGGACCTTGAAGGGCCTTGCTTATAAAATAGATTGGTTGATGATTTTCTATATGTTCTTGCGTCAGTACCGCGCTGATAGCCATCTTTTTACTCACATTTTTCATTCTTGTTTTTGCTCATACCCTACACATTTCTGTATTCACAAAGGTCCAATCATCTTACGTCACTTCTCTTCAGTTATTTGGCCATTTACTTGTGCATTTATTTCGCCGTCCAAGGTTACTCATTATAAAATGGAGTTACCTCCTTCATTCTTTCTTCATCCTTCTCAGCTGAAACTCCATTTCATTCTTCTTTCCTTTTCATCTTTGTAGAAGTTTGATCTTTTTTCTCGAATAGGTTTTTCGAGTAAAACCTTTCTTTCTATCCTTCTCCCTCTTTTTTGAATATAGAGAAGTTTCTGATATTGGCTATTACGTTTGACCTAATCTCTAATAATTTCATTGTTTCTATTAGGTCGACGTAATTAACGACCAATGTTAGAAATTATTCTAACTGTTCTTGATGATCCTTCAGGTCAAACGCTATAGCCAAAATAGGGCATTTATTAGGTATTCTTCCCTAATAATGCTCTTGATTTCTCCTTCAGTTAGGAGTGTCTATGTCCTTTGTGACACTTGTAACATCCTTTGTATCCTAGTTTAGCATCCAAGCAAAGCTAGGAGGAAGATGAGGAAGGGGAAAACAACCAGTGGAGATGTTTGTGTCTTTGTTGAAGATTTATCGAAGACCATGGCTGAGAAGAAATTACCTCCTTTTCAGACTTTGGGGGATGTTTGTATTTTTGTTGATGACCTGTTGAAGCCCACAGTCGAGGAGAAAAGGAGAATTGGTTACTATTTTATCGAAAGGACTAGAGATGAAGACTTTTAGTTAGGAATAGTATTTTTATATGTATTGTTATCCTTTCTTTTGTAATTCGAAAAGAATCTCTTGTAGTTCAATAATAATAGACTATACTAGCAAATTAGTCCCTGAGAGATTCTTGATCGTGCATTTTAGTCCCTGAGAGATTCAAAATCCCAAAATGGTCCCTAAGAGATTGTTCCGTCGTGCAAAATGGTCTCTATAATGCAAAATGGTCCCTGTAAAACAAGCAAATTAGTCCCTCATACATTAAAAATCATGCAAATTAGTCCTTGAAAAATAACATTTCAGACCATTTTGCATGGCGGAGCAATCTCTCAGGGACCATTTTGGTATTTTGAATCTCTCAGGGACTAAATTGCATGATCAAGAATCTCTTAAGGACTAATTTGCTAGTTTAGTCAATAATAATATGTTCTTTTACTTTTTGAATAACCTTTGTCTTCAATTGTAATCCCAATTTTGAATGAATGCTTATTATCGAATTTTCCTTTTATAGCCGTGATTTGTAAATTTTTTAAATAATGTCTAACACTTAAAAATTCATTTGTCATTCGAAATCTTCTGTTTTGTTCAGTCACTGAATCATTCGAAATTGATCCTTCTTTTTACTTAATTGGAAGAATCCTTTATAATTCAAAAATTAATGCTTATATTTTCGAATCAAACTTGTTAAATGAATTCTGCTGATAAAATTACTTAGTGAAATTTCCACCACCAACAGGAACGTGAGGGGACAAAGAGGTGTATGCGTGGTATGACTCATTGAGGAGTACCTGCCCTCTATGAAAAGTAGCCAACTGACTCTGATTGTGCTGATGGTAGAGCTCCTTACAACTAAAGTAGTCTAACAGGAAAGGGTCCATCTGAGGTATAACTGGAGGTGGTTGTGCAGCCTGCTAAGTTGGTGGTGGGGGTGGAGGTGGAATTTGTTGATCCTGAGGTTGCTCTGCTAGATTGATGTAGTTTTTCTCAATGAACTTGACATCAATAGAGCACCTAATGTCTTGGGTAAGGTCAACCTCAACCCCCTTGCAAGCACATAACTCTGTAATCAAGGCTGGGAAGCATAAAGCTTTGTTGGTGGACTGGTTGACAAATATGTGGATATGCTCAGAGATAACTGTAGAGGTCCACTAAAAAGCCACTCAAAATGCAGTAGAGTAGGTGGCATCTGGGCATGTTGAGATCTGAACTATGTTTTATTGGCACAATGTTAGCCAATAAAACGTCATCCAAATCTGCGTGAGAGATTTCATGTTGCTCTTCAGTATGCGTAGAGCCTTTCCGGCTTGGTTCACCTCATATGACCTCCCAGGTAAACAGAGAACTGCAACTGTTCTATCATCATCAAAGCCCTTTGTGTCACGCCTCAGCAGCTGGTATGTGCATCCTCCTTCTTCAGCAAGGACATCAGGGGTTTCAAAAAATTCTCTGATAGAATCCCAGTCGTATGAAATCCATTTGCCCCTTACCAGGGATATCTTATCAACTAACCCAGGGGTGACAGGGTAAGCATTAACATAGAATTCTTTGACCACCTGAGGGTCAAATTTTGGAATTGGGTCCCCTGGCTGTTTCCAGCCTCTCCTAGTTATTTCATTCAAAAACTCATCAGCTTCCTCGGGGTTTAGAACTCCCTTCCTTTCAGGAATGAATGACCAATTCTTGATAGTTTCATATCGCTCCTGGTGGTGAGAGATGGAGCTTGAGGGGCCTTAGAGAAAGATTCTCCTCTAGCTCTTTTTGAAGGGTTCTTTGGGGCCTGCGACTTCTTGCCCATCCTGAAATTGATAGAAATTCCATTTGGTCAAAATTTTCAAGAATGGGGCATCGATTCACAATTAAATATTGTCAGAGCCAACCCATATGCAGACACATCATAATATTAGGTATAGCAACTGGTAAATAACCTAAGTTGACTTAGGCGCAATCACATTTAGAAGAGAATGATATTTGGTTCCCAACTCTTGTTATTCTTCTAGACTTAATTAATATTCATATACAATGTGAAATAATGACAATCTCAAACATTAACTCATCAATATATTAACTAACATTTTAAATTCCAATGTAAATGACAATCTCAAACATTAACTAAGTTACAAGTAAAATTTTGAATTCTATCTAAATAATGCACTTATGTTCCAACATTAAACTCCTAGCTAATACAATCACATATCCTAATCACAATCCTAAATCACATTTTAATTTAAAAAATAAATCCTAGTATGTATAACATTTTTAATCTAAATATAATAATCCTAATCACAATCATAAACTATTTATTAGATTTTGGACCCAGGCCTAACTCAACCCCAAAAGCTAGCTTGTAGGATGAGGATTTCCCAAGGCTCATATACCACAATTTGGCCTTATCTCTAGGCAATGTGGGACTCTAACACACCCCCTCACGCCCAGGACTGGACATCTTGAGCGTGGACAACTATACGGGTGGCAGCCCAATAACAACGGATCATCTAGGATAGGCTCTGATACCAACTTGAAATAGAAATACTGAAAAGTGTATTTTGGATTAATTAAGAATAACAGATACAACATACATATATATACATGCTATGACAGAATCAAATCCCTAGAGTTTTGGGATTAGGATCAACCTAAATAAGGAAACTATACAATAAATCAAGGGAGAATAAACTGTTATATCTAACAGAATATACAGAATATCTCTACATATCTCAACACTCCCCCTCAAGCTGGAGCATACATATCATAGGCATCCATCTTGTCACATATATAGGTTATCCTAGGACCCCGCAAAGATTTAGTAAAGATATCTGCAAGTTGATCCTTGGAGCAAACTGAGGAAGTCTTGATGACACCGGAGATAATCTTTTCTCTGATAAAATGACAATCAATCTCTATATGCTTTGTCCTCTCATGAAAAACCGGATTAGAGGAGAGGTATAAGGCTGACTGGTTATCACACATTAGTTCCATAGGACCAACCTTGCAAAACTGCAACTCTTGAATTAAAGACTTTAGCCACAAAAGCTCACATGTGGTGTGAGCCATTGCACGATACTCTGCTTCTGTGCTCGATCTGGCAATAACACTTTCCTTTTTACTCTTCCATGAAACAAGATTACCTCCTAAGAAAACACAATAACCTGTTGTTGACCGTCTATCACTTGCATCACCTGCCCAATCTGCATCGGAATACCCAACAATATCTGTATGTCCTCTATCACTGTAAACAATTCCCTTTCCAGGTGATCCTTTGATATATCTGAGGATCCGCACAACTGCATGCCAATGGCTCTCACAAGGGGAGTTAAGGAACTGACTTACAACACTGACAGGAAAGGATATATTAGGTCTGGTCATGGTGAGATAATTCAACTTGCCCACTAGTCTTCGATACCTCCCCGGGTCAGAATAGGGCTCCCCCTGGTCAGGTAGAAGCTTCACATTGGGATCCATTGGGGTGTCAACTGGCTTACAATCTGTGAGTCATGTCTCCTCCAGAATGTCAAGAGCATATTTTCTTTGAGAAATAGCAACACCGGACTTTGACTGAGCAACCTCAATCCCAAGGAAATAGCGTAGGGGACCTAAATCCTTAGTTTGAAAGTTCTCAAACAAGTGTTGCTTTAGAGCCTTGATGCCCTCCTGATCATCACCTGTAATTACAATATCATCCACATAAACCACAAGATAAATAAATTTATGTGTCAGTGAGCGTTTAAAGAAAACAGAGTGGTCTGCCTCGCAGCGGATCATTCCAAACTCCTGTATGATTTTGCTAAACCGACCAAACCAAGCTCGAGGTGATTGTTTAAGGCCATACAAGGACTTCCGTAATTTACACACAAGGCCAGACTCCCCCTGAGCAACAAACCCGGGGGGTTGCTCCATATAGATCTCCTCCTCCAAGTCACCATGTAAGAAAGCATTTTTGATATCCAATTGAAATAAGGGCCAATGTCTCACAGCAGCCATGGCCAAGAAGAGGCGAACTGAGGCCATATTCGCAACTGGAGAGAAAGTGTCACTGTAATCCAAACCATATACTTGTGTATATCCCTTAGCCACAAGACGAGCTTTCAATCGATCCACCTGTCCATTAGGACCCACTTTAACATTAAAGACCCACCGACATCCAACAACGGATTTTCCAGACGGAGGTGGAACAAGTGCCCAAGTATGGTTAAATTCTAAAGCTGTCATCTCATCAATCATAGCTTGTCGCCATCCTGGATGGGTTAAGGCTTCCTGTACTGTCTTGGGAATGGTAATAGAGGAAAGAGCAGAGACAAAAGCATAATAGGTAGGAGACAAACGATGATATGAGAGAAAGTTATAAATGGGATGAGGATTAGAAGTAGAACGTTTACCTTTACGAATAGCAATGGGCAAGTCAACTGAGACAGGTGGAGCCGGAGTAGGTGAAGAGACTGGAGCCGAAGCGGAATCACACGGTGCACTGGTAGGAGGAACAAGAGTATGTGACCGACGCTCATAAGTTACCCTAAATCGGTGTGGGGGACAGTTAGACCCTGGGAGAGGTGGAGGACTTTCTGGAGAAGGCAGTGGTGGAGGACTCTCTGGAGAAGGCTCAGGTGCCTCTAAAGTAGCATGTGTAGACTTAACAGAATTAAGATGGGGAATAGGCAATACCTGAGAATAGAGGTCTGAGTCAACTGAAGAGACATCTGAGGCAGTGAAATATGGTGTGTCCTCAAAGAAAGTGACATCTGCACTGGTGTAGAATCGATGTGTAGTGGGAGAGTAACAATGGTACCCCTTTTGGACACGAGAGTATCCTAAGAACACACATTTGATAGCACGAGCAGACAACTTGTCACGTCCTGGAGAAAGATCATGGACAAAACAAGTGCAACCAAAAACACGAGGGGGAACAGAGAAAAGAGGGTCCGACGGGTATAATAGGGAATGAGGAACCTGATCATTCAAAACAGAGGATGGCATCCTATTTATTAAGTATCCTGCAATAAGGACAGCAGGCCCCCACAACTTTGGAGGTGCGTTGGCATTCAATAAAAGAGTGCGAGCAGTGTCCACAATATGTCTATGTTTTCGTTTGACTACACCATTTTGTTGAGGTGTATGAGGACAACTAGATTGATGTTGAATGCCATGGGAAATCATAAATGAATTGAAGCAATCAGAGAAATATTCTTTAGCATTGTCACTTCGTAGAATACGAATTCCTTTGCCAAACTGAGTTTTTATTTCTGAATAGAAACTTTGAAAAATATTGAATAACTCTGAACGATTTTTCATTAAAAATATCCAAGTGCATCTAGAAAAATCATCAATAAAGGTGACATAATACCTATGCCCTAAAATAGAGGGAACACGACTAGGACCCCAAACATCAGAATGAATGACATCAAAAGGAGAGACAACTCGACTATTAATACTACTAGGAAAAGAAGCTCTAACATGCTTACCTAATTGACACGACTCACACTCGAAGGACTCCAATCTTGAGAGATGAGGTACCATTTTCTTTAATTTATTCAAGCTGGGATGACCAAGACGACGATGGAGTAAACCAGGAGACTCAATGGATGCACATATGGTAGAAGTAGAAGGCTGAAGGTAGTAGAGGCCATGTGATTCAGATCCGGTTCCAATCGTCCGTCCCATACTCCGGTCCTGTATCATGAATGAATCAGAAGTGAAGGTTATGGAACAGTTTAGTGATCGAGTCAACTTGCTTATAGAAATTAAATTGAAGGGACATCCGGGAACTAGTAAAACTGATTTCAATGATAACGAGGAAAGAGGTGAAACTTGCCCAATACCAGTGGCTTGGACTTTTGACCCATCTGCAAGGGTGATATGATGTGGAGTTTCGGGTGATGATAAATTAGAGAAAAAGGAGACATTACCAGTTAAGTGATCAGAAGCACCGGAATCCAAAACCCATGATCCAGTAGGCGTAGAGTGTGAGAGACAGATTGTAGAATTACCAGTGTGAGCAACAGTGACTGAGGAAGAAGGCTGTTGAGTTGCTTTCAGTTGAAGGTACTCTTTATAATCATCGGCAGATATAACAACCTTGGGAACATCCGCCATGAGAACAGCAACTGATCAACCAGAAACACCACAAAAGACCAACAGAAAGCAACAAAAACGACCAAACAGCCACCAAAAACAATAGGCAGCAACGAGAACAACCAAACAGCCACCAAAAAACAGTCCGGCAGCAATAAAAAAAACAACCAAACAGCAACAAGAACACCAGAAAACTGTCTTGCAGAAACGGAAACACCAAACAGCAACCAAAAGACGATCTTGCAACGACCGAAAGCACCAAACAGCAACAAGAATGACCGAACAGCCACCAAAAAGAGTGACCCACAGCCTGAAGGGGGTCAAAACAGAAAGAGGAAGCGCCGACGAGCAGAACCGAACAAACGGCGTCGCGAACGGAGGCCGGGAGGGCGGCGCGTGGACCTCACGCGCCGGCGAGCGAACCGGAGAAAGGCAGCGCGTGAGAGCGCGTGACAGAGGCTACGGAGGCAGCGCGCTGTGGGGAAGCAGATCGGCGACCTCTGAACACTCTGGCGTCCACACAGGCAGTCGCTGACAAAAGACGGTGACCCAGGTAGACAACGGGGTTAAAACAGGGTTCCTGGACCAGAAGATTGGATCCGCGGTGGTCGGCGGCGGACTGTGGCGGCTGGCGGCTGACGGTGCTGGAAAAGGACGCTGTTCTGGAGAAAAAAACGAGACTGAACAAAAAATGATGTGCAGCAATGAAGGCTGCCTAGAAGACGGGGAAGCAGAGCCCCCTGGATCGGGAGCTCTGATACCATATTAGATTTTGGACCCGGGCCTAACTCAACCCCAAAAGCTAGCTTGTAGGGTGAGGATTTCCTAAGGCTCATATACCACAATTTGGCCTTATCTCTAGGCAATGTGGGACTCTAACACTATTTAACCATAAATAAACAAAAAAAAATCAGCACACTCATGCATACAACATAAACAATTAACAAGCCCATTTTTTAACATGATAAGATGCACTCCCCTTTTCCTAAAATAATTATTAGCTACTGTAAAATTGAAAGCTAAAGCAAAATCTAAGACAATTGTAAAATTGAAACCCTAAAGCAAAGGCTAAATCAAACTTACCTCTCCGCAGTACGGGAACAGACGCAGAGTTGCAGGGTGGTGGCGAGGGAACAAATGTGCAACTGTAGCAGCGACGGAGGACACACAGTAGCGGGGTGGGACACCTGCAACAACGGCGGTGGGGTAGCAATAACATGGGAACGAAGGCGCAGCAGCGCCAGAGCAGTTGCGGTGGAGATAAGGGACAAAGGGGGAGAGAGAAAGGGAGTGGGACTTCCACGCGAGGTGAAAATGAAAGGAAAAGGGACAGGGCTGAGGTTAATAGATAAAACGACGACGGTCCTCAATATTATCGTCATCGTTTTGTTTTTTAATGATGGGCGTATCAAGGATCGTCTTCGTAATTGTTTAACAAATTTAAAAAATGCCATCGCCTCCCAAACGATGGCAGTCCCCATTTAATTGTCGTCATTTGGCGTTGTAAAATTGTCGTTTTGCACTGGTGTTAGGGTAAAATACACTCCTCTACCCCCAAGATATAAGCTTAAATTACACTGCCCTTACCTCTTGTTTGCCCTTACCTCTTGTTTTAAAACCTACACTTCCCTCCATTAAGAGATGAATATATGTTAAAATTTAGTCCATTTTAATGCAAATAAGCTCCCAATGGATTTTTTTCTTAATTTTTTATTTTCAACATCGTTAATACTTAATTTTGAATTCCTACTATCAACTATAAATAATAAAAGGTAAAATAAAAAGATTTTTGGTGAAATTTCAAAGTTGATAAAATTGAAATTTATAATCTCTTTTTAAGTTTTTATCTTCTTAAGTCCTAAAATAAATAATAAAATATTTAAAAAATAATTATCAGTGCCATGAAAAATTGTAAAGAAAACAAAAATTTTGTTAACAGACTCATTCGTAGTTATTCACCATTACTAAAGCGTTTATTTACATTAAAAATGGACTAAAACGTAATATATATGAATTTCTCAAGGGAGATAAGTATAGTTTTTATAGTAATATATCTTTAAATAATAAAAAATTTAATGATAATAAAGTCAATTAATGAGATAAATAAAATAGATAAACTAATTAAAGTAATTTTTAAAATTATTACAGTTTTATTGAAAGTTTAACTTTCAATTGACTCTAAAGCCAACTAATAAGAAAAATAAAATAGTTAGTAGTTAAGAAACACAGTTGTAATACAATAAAGGTATATATTTTAAGAGAAATATCTTTATTCTTAATATTACTCATCAACTAATTAATTATTATTTTCAATTAATTTTAAAAAATATTAATAATAAGTAATTAATAAAGTTTTTTAGGATTTTATTTCTAAAGAGTTTATTAACCTCGTGCTTGAGAGTTGAGCCTAAGGCAACCAACTTTGAGTTATTCAAATACTATTAGGCCCAAGTGTTTCACAGTTGAAAAATGAGTAAAACAAGGTTGTTTTATTATTACTAGCCAGTATATGTGTCATGTTACAGAAAGTAAAGTAAGGAACTAAAAGGATCTTTTTTACAAGTTATATAGTGACTAAAGTGTGTGGTATCCAGGACCATTATGCTAGTTTAGTTGTTATATCCGCTAAGTTTGGCCCGCCAATCAAGCAAGCGTGTTCTAGGTACCCACTACCCATGTGCCATAGTCATTCAAAAATCAGCAGAAAAATCAATACGGGTGCATTGCCTTCCAAGTGTTCAAAACTCATTTGGTTTCCTATTGTCTCGAGTCTTTCGTTTTAGCAACACATGGATAACTTTTATTCCTTGTTTCCTTTGCCCACATGCACGTTCTCTAGTATTATATAACTGCCCCAACTGCCTCAACTTCTCTGACCCCTTTTGCTTCAACTTCTCTTAATTACTTACCCCTTTTCCTTCCCTTTCAAATCTTCTAACAAACGACTTGACAAAGAAAGAAAGATGATCAAGTTGAGGTCAATGAGGTTCAGCCGAAGCAGCTCCAAGCTTGGAAATGGGAACAAAGCAGCACCAAAGGATTGCAGAAGCATTGGTGAAACCAAATGGGAAATTAGGCCCGGTGGCATGCTTGTCCAGAAAAGGAAGAACAACCAAAGTGCAGGGGAAGGAATAATCACAATTTCATGACATTTCTATTGAAGCCACATCAACTTTTGGTAAATCTACCTCATCCCTTTCTCATAATGACTCTGTAATTTTGGTTACTGAAAAAAATGATAATTGTTAAGACCCAAAATCTTTATTTACTGGTAACAATATTCAACACCCAAAAGTTTGATTTTTTTCACATTACAGAGATGATCTTCAAGTGGGTATTTGACAAAAGTTGTGAACTACTAATAACTTGTAGGAGAATTAAAAATGATTCTGTCACTGGTAACAAGTTTGGATCCAAGAGAGCAACGGCTTATCTTCAAGGGTAAAGAGAGAGATAACGATGAATATCTACACATGGTTGGGGTCAGAGACAAAGACAAGGTTCTTCTGTTACAGGATCCAGTTATGAAGGAGAAGAAGCTTCTTTGCTCTAAAAGCCAACCCATTGGCAAACCTTGTCGCACCATCAGTTTATGACTAATTAATCAAACTCATTGTTAATTAGCACTAACCACAAAGGAAAGGTTGACTGAAAGCTTAATGTAATGATGGATCGTTTGTCACCCTGTATTAGATTAGGAGCGTCGGTTCAATTAAGAAATTATTGTAAGCTGATGCAATGCCAATTCATTTTGAGTAATATGATAAATGATACTACGGCTGTGCTTGAGTACTATTAATAAGAAGAGTTTAATTAGTATGCACTGAAAGTGTAAAAGAGTTTTACACTAACGTTTAATCATGATTCTTCACTTATATGACTTTTAAAATATTAATTAGTAAAGTCAACAAATTTACCATAAATCAAGGATTGTGATTAACCGTCTGTGTAAATTTTTTTACACTGTCAGTGCACAATCCATTTTCTCTAATAAGAAACATAATAAATTAAGGAAATAATATTATAATTTTAAATTTATTTTAGAAATATCTTTATTATTAAATAATTAAAATAGTAGTAAAATTAACCTTAATTAAAACTATAATTAAATTAATTATTCATGTTCCAATAATTAATCATTGAAAATAACATACATTCATTATCGTAATAAATAGGTGAGCAGTGACTAATAAATTAAAAATATAAAAAGAATTTCATAATTAATACAATTAAAAGATATTTTATGCAAGAAAAAAAATTATTTAGAAGTTTAATATATATACACGATCAGTGTAAATAAGTTTTACACGGACATCCAATAATGTGATATCATATCATTTATTGAATTTAATAATACATTAAGAGTCACATTCAATAAATAATGTGTCGACACTGTTTGTCCCTAATTTTTGCACAAACAAATGTATCTCTGATCAATCTAGGATGAGATACTAATCCTATATTTTTGTGTGGGTTCTACCTCGTGTGAAACCTATGGGTGGACGTAGGAAGACAAGCAGGGTTTATGAACTGGCCCTTAAAGGGCCTTTAATTGCATTAAAAGTACGTATACAATGTGCAAGAGATAAAACTGAAAGTAACAATTACAACTCCTTTAATTTCTAACCTATAAGGAGCATGAACATGCATGAAAGAAAGGAAGAAGAAAGGAAAAAGATAAACATAAAAGAAAAGGGTTGGTCTGCGATGTCCCTACTCTCTCAAAGCGTTTTGGGTGCCTTTGATCGATGTGGTGGATGCTACGGCTTTCAGGGTGTTGTTTGAGTGTTCAGGTTGCGGACCTTTGCTCTTTCAAACATTCTCCTATTTATAGTCTCCCCTGGTAACCGTTTCTGGGTTGCTGGTAACCTCCCAGGACTTCACGTAACTCCCCATGATCCATGTTCTCTGCATGTACTTTGGTAGGCTTTTATCTATTAACTGTTGTTGGTGACGTGGAAGACGTTTTAAAGTAGCATTAGAAATTTATGAGGAAAAATGATCTTCTCTCGAACTGATGGACGAGAGTTCCTTCGAACCTAATTGGAGAAGGAGCTTCGAATCCAATTGTAGAAGGGACTTCGAATTAACTAAGAGCTTAGCATCTTCGAACCATGGCTTACTTTGAACTTGCTTGACTTCTTCTTGACTCTCCTTTCCTTTTCGAAATCCAAATCTTCCCCTTGCTCTTCGAAGCTAAGCACCTGCCGTCCAACTTACTTACCTTGACCACCGTCCACCTTGGTCAATGTGACTATGACTTCTTCTGATTGGCCCGTTGGAGTAGCACTCTTAACTCTTCCATGGCCTCCTGCCCTCTATATATAAAAGGAGAAAGACTTCATTTGGATTCCACCATTCTTCCCTGAGAACATGGAGTTATCCCTGATATTGGCTGCCCTGTACGACCTGATCTTGCCATTACTATTGGCCTTAAGGTCGACAGGGTGTCCAACATTAGTGGTCACTTCACAGTGGACCTTGTCCTTAGGTCGAACAGTGCAACCAACATCCCAGGCCTTAGCCCCATGCATGGCCTGGTATTACTCTCACCTCCTTGGTTCCAGAATAAGGTGCAGGGTAATGGGTTTCCTCAAGGCCCATTGCCTAATCTTCTGATTCTTAAGGGAAGAGGAAGATGAGGATGTGGAGGAGGAGGAAGAAAGCAGATGAAGAGGATGGCATGAGGTTCTCATCCTTTTGGATTATTTGGAAGATCCAAGGCTGAGAATCTCATTCTCCTTTAGATTCGAAGTCATATCTTGCTCCTCTTCCGAAGACATGACACTGACTCCTGGATCGAAAAGGACTTTTTCTTCCGTTCGAAGCTCCAGTTCGAGAATCAACAAACCTACAAAAATGTAATAGGAAGTAGTGTTAGGTTTGAATGGCGAACCTTTGGAACTTAGTTCGATCCCATTATAATTTCCATACCATCCTTTTAATAAAAATAAGTATTTTTTATTGGCTTTCAGTTAGCCACTTCGAACTTTTTATTTTATTTTATCAAGTAACAGACACATTATTAGATGTGCATGTAAAACTTATTTACTGTATCTATTGAATGCTTTATCTAAATAGCACTCGAGGTAATATTTTATAATGTGTTGATTGCTTTCCTATTAACGATCATCTTTTTCGGATGATGGTTTCGGTGCTTTGTTCAAATGTATGAACCCACGCGTGCACGCCGAAAAAATATATTAACAATATATGATAAAGGTAAGGTTGGAGCTTTTGTCAAGATCGGACAATTTTATCGAAAAAAGATGGTGGACTATGGATATAAAGTTCAACAATGTGTTTGGTCGAAAGGAGAAGTTCAATCAAGTGCATTCAGATTGTTTTATAAATAGTAACGCAGTTAAATGTGTTTTTAATTATTTCTAAAGTATAACAAAATTTGGTTTTGTTTTTTATTTATTTATTTTTTAATTAATTTGATTTTTATTTTCTAAAATCATGTGATTTTAGTTTTTGTTATTAGTTATATTCCACTAAATAATAACGTAGTAATATTTCATATGGATTTTTCTATGAATTTTCATTCGAATTTTCTTGTAGATTTTAAAATTCAAAGAAAAAATATATCATATTCTAAAATTTGTAGAGAGTTTTCTATGGATTTTTATACAAAAAATCAAAGAAATATCTTACCAGCACTTTTACATAAAAAAATTGTTTTTTTTAATTTACTGAAGATGATTTTTTGAAGAAAAAATGTAAGAAATTAATTGTGAATTTTTACGTAGATAAGTTGTAGTGGAGTTGTGAACATGACTTAACAAAATATAATTAATAAGGAGGACTAAAAGAATATGGTTTTAAAAAATGAACACGGTGACGAAAAAAAAAGATAAATGACAATGATTTCACATGATTTTTTAGGGAGCTTGTCAACACTCTTTTGTTTCTTGCCCTCGTAGATACGGAAATAACAGGGCGTTTATAAAAAAAACCCCTTAAAATAAACCAGACAGAGCACTTTTGTGCAATTTTTTTTCGCTAAAATACTTCTAGGGAGGAGCGCTTACAAGAGAGAAGCGCACTTATTGAGATTCTTTTCTTTTTTTTTATTTTTTTATTTCATTGGTGAGGGTACTTCTTACTAGGAAGCATCATAACTAATGTTTTTTTAGTATTAAATTTGTTGCATTGCTGAATTCTTTTTCTATGTAATACCTTATGTTTCTTATAAAAATACCTACAAAATGATATTTTCAAACCTTAACTTTATCATATATTAGTGAAGCAAAGCAACTTAGTGAAGGAAAGTTGAGGTTTATATTCAACTTCAAGAGTAGGTTAATGCTATTTTCAAACATACATATGTTTCTATCTAGATGTAGGTTTACATTCAACTTTAAGAGTAGGTTAATGTTATTTACATGCAAGTATATAAAAATGAAGCAAAACAAAATTGTCAAGATTATTCATTTCCCATGATGACATTTAAAAAATTCACCAGAGTTTCCCCTTCTTTTCTAACTTTCCACAAATTATTAAAGACATGTAATACTCCATTATTGGCTGCCAAAATTCACGAATCAAACATTTAAAAAAATTTGTATCACAAACTTACACAACACATCATAAAATATAATGTAATAATTATGTTTACAAGAAAAGTTATTTTTTATGATGGTAAAATTCGTCACTGAAAACCTGAAAACATGTCACTAAGAACATCTAGTGGCGATATTTGAATTTGTCATTGATCGTCACTAAATGTCGAGTCACTATTATATTAGTGACAATATTTTTAATATGTCACTAAAAATAGTGACAATATTTTTAATATGTCACTAAAAATATTTTTATTGTGACAAACACATCGTCACTAATAGTCCTACATAATAGTGACAAAAATGATTTGTCACTAATACAAACAATAATAGTGATGATTTAATCGCCACGATAAAATTCCTGAAAATTTGCTGGATGTGGGATTCGAACCCGAGTACTCAAGCTATCAGTCAACATTGCTACATCTCACACCACTATGCCAAGCTTGTTTCTTGTTATATTTTTGCAATTTATATATATATATATATATATATTATTTAACATTCTTTTAAAATATATTATATTTTTTGCATTTTATAGTCTCACACCACTACGTCTCACTTTTTTAATATTCTTTTTAAAATTTCTATAATATTATATTTAATAATATAAAAATATTAAATAATGTTACTTTTCTTTTAATTATTTTTTATTTTTAATTTAACTTTATGAATGTGATATCAAAATGATTTCCTTGTTATTAGGTAATGTTTGTCCTTTTTCTTATTATTTTGTGTCTTTTATTTTTTTCATAAGCCTTAAATAATTTAATATAAATCATACTCTATGTATTGATGTGCTTCCATTATTGTTCTTGTCATAATGTGTATATATGAGTAGGACTTTTTTTAACTTTGACGGATATAGATTTTGATTATATAATTATTAACTCAATTGTCTACCGCCACTTGAAGCAACATTGAATAAAAGTAATATATATGGTTATCGGTTAATTTACCTTGATTTATGTAATTTTTAAAATTTACCAATATAAAAATATTTTAATATTCCAATAAAAATTCTACAACAAGAAGAAAGATTCATGAATAATGAAAAATGGAACAAAAAATAAAAACAATCCATTGCCATAAAGTAGTTACATGATTACATCACAATGTTGCCAAATATACTACTTATCACATAATCGGTATAATTATCCCTATTTTTTCTCATATTAAAACACATTTTGTTACAAGTGGTTCAAAGTGCTAAAATATAAAATACTTAATAAATATTTTAATGTATGTATAAATTAATTTCTTTTGGTGCATTGTATAAATTAAATTTAAGTGATATATATAGTTTTTAGTTTAAATTTAATATTATATGTAGATAAAAATAAATCAAAATTTCAATTCAAATTTGATACATAAATGTTAGGAGATGAATAATTTGTATTTAAATTTAACACGATAACTTTAGGAATTATTATTTTAGATTTTTAAAGTGAAAATGAAAACATTTTGTTACAATTTTAAAAAATAAATTAAAACAAAATTAAAAGGTAATCTCATATTTTACACCAATATTTTTATAATAATATAAGATTTAAATTAAATAAGTGTAGATTATTTGCATTCATTTTTTTATCTTCATCTAAAAATTCAAATTTAAATCAAGATAAAGAATTTGTTACTTTTTAGATTTTTTTCAAAGTTTTGTCTTTTAATCCTAAAAAAACAACTTTCAATAAAGATAAAATTTTTCTATTCTATATTTTTGTCACGGTGTAAATCTAAATCCTATAATCCTAAAGTTTACAAAATCTAATCCTAAAATTTAAATTCAAATAAAATATTTTTTTAATATTTTATCTAATCTTCAAAAAAAAACCTAACAACTCAAGTTAAAAGAAAATATTTTATGATTTTTTAAATTTTTATTTTATTATCTCTTAATTCTATATTATGAGTTAAATTAAGATAAAAAGGCTATTTAAAAAATCTACTATTTTAAAACTAAATTTTTTTAATTTATTATATTTTTATCTATTGAAATTAGTATGAGAAAAATATGACTTGTAAATATTTAAGTGTTTTGTGTTAAAAATTTTCAAGTATATTAGTTTGAAATTAATTAACATAGTGATATTAAACATTTGAAACTATTTATTTTAGAGATGTTTGGAATCTCTAATGAAAAGAGACTTGTTACAATTAATAGAAAGTGAATGTCTTCTTTTAATTTCCACAGTAATATGATGTGGAATCACATTTCGTCACTAATATATTAATATTAATTATTTGTGACGAATTACTATAGACATAAATGGTTCAAATATTTAGTGACGAATAATTTATCACTAGTAAAATATAGTAAACGACTATTTTATAATCATTTCTAATATAATGAAATTATAATTTGTCAATATTATGTTGATACTAAATTTTAGTTATAAATTAGTTAGGACACAAATATATCAAGTCACTAGTGATAAAAAAAATTGTCACTAATAAGGAAGTCAAATGGTTATTTTTATAATAATCAATAATATGATATAAAATTAATGAAAAAGTTAATTTTTTATCACAATAAATTTTTAGACAGTCAATAAGTTTTACGTCATCTATGATTCCATAATAAGACATATAAATTTATCATGATTGTTTTATGTTAGTGACAAATTATTTGTGACATATAGATTTTTGTCACTATTAATACATTTAGTGTGACGATTTATAATTTGGTCACTAATATAAATATTATTAGTGACAAAATAAAATTTTGTTACAAATAATATATCATTAGTGACAAATTCATTTTTGGTCACTAAATTTTTGTCACTAAAAGTTAATTTTCTTGTAGTTAGAGCCTTGTAAAAAAATTTCAACAAAGATTCCCCTATTTTTCCAACTTCCCCCAAAATTTTAAAAACCTGCAACACTCCATTAACTAGAATTCAAGAATCAAACATGGAAACAAATTGATATCACAAAGTTAAACAACACATGATAAAATAATCTCATGATTAATTTATAGAGCCTGTAAAAATTTTGGCAAAGTTTCTCCTATTTGTCCAACTTTCCCCAACATTTTAAAGACCTATAACACATCTCAAGGCTACAAATACATATCATCAACATTACTTCACCAACTTCACATTAACACATCTCAAGGCAATACATATTAACTTCACATTAACAAATGATCATCATTACATTTCACCAACTTCACCAACTTCAAAATTACAAATATGTTACACTAATTGAAAGCATACATATTAACTCACTACCAAAGCAAAAAAACTATGAGATACAAGTGGTCATTATATGCTTAGCTCACTATTCTCTCACTCCATCGAGAATAGTGAGTTAATATGTATAAAACCAAGAAGTGAGGTCAAGGGGATCCGACCAATATTATAAATTTTCTGAATCAATTACTCCATCCCAGATGAAATTTTGTTATTATATATATAATTATAGGGTGAGGATTGGGTTACTTCAGGAGTAACTCTTTATAAATTTACTATATTTAATTACTTTTTGTAAATATTAATTTTGATCAATTCAATCGTTGAATTAAAAGTTGTTATTAAATAGATCAAGTCAATAAAGTTTTACAAAGTTTATAAAAAATTTGATACTTAATCAAATAACATCAATGTAACGTATAATATGTTGAGTCTCAGAAGATAATTATCAGAAAATGAGAAATTTATCTTGAGTCTCATGCTCTTAGAGTTTTAATGGATTACAAATATAAAACATAGAGATGTTTATAAGAATATCCTCTCACAAACATTCTGCTCAATTTTAGATCAACAATGTTTGAGAAGGATCATCTGAAAGACTTCAGAATGTCTTAAAGCCAAACATCATCTAAAGCTTATCATCGTCTGATATCGTAAAGACTGTTATAAGACTTGGTTGCATCTGAAGGCTGAAGGTATCAAAATCAAGTAAAGACCTTTTTGAAGACGTTGTTGTCTATATGCAGAACGATCATCTTCTTGGTCTCACTTATTCCAGCACAAGAGTCAGACATGTTTTCCTACCTCGTTCAAGAGTATTGCACAAATAAGGAAATTTTTCATCTCCTGCTGCACCTGCAATGAAAAGCATTGTGTGCACAGAACCTGCACCTGCAAAGCGTCCCAGGTTTTGCTGAAAAAGTATTGGAACTAATAGATTGAGTAAACCCAAGATCTCACCTAAGGATAGTGAAGTAGTATGAGCAATGTCGGCACCTCAATACTACCTAGGAGGGGCTAGAGATTGGAATCCCATTTACTAAAGAATAAGACGAGTGCATGCCTCGAATCACCATAGGACCAGTCAAGAGACTTGTGGAACAACTAGAAATGCCTTTTAGATACCCAATACTTTCGCCTCACCCATGAACTACAAGGAAGATCTCCTTAGATCCTACCCGACGTGTATGTTGTCTTGGTGTTGACCCCACGCTTACCCTGTCCTCTCAAGTTTAGAAGATGCTTAGTGACTCTCTAGGGGTAGAGTGCAGATGCTCTAGAATGTGAATCCTATTTAAGTGAGTTGGTGATTATCTAAAATAAGGGAGTCGTAACTTGTACCCTAGACAACCTAGAAGTACCCAAGTAAGAATACCTTATCCATACCCCAGAAATATCCACATCAGTGATGACCATGAGGACTTGGGAACACCTTCAGGAGTGAGTGAGTTAGAGACCCTAGCGAGGGTAGTGAGGGAATCCAGAGTTTCCTAAGAACAAGCAGCTGAGCTGGAGCACCATTTAGGTACCACAATAAGAAACTTCCAATACCTGTGCAAGGAAGCCTTAGTTACAACCTCCCTTGGGAGGATAGGAATTTTAGTCGAGAGAGCTAGGAATTTAAGTTTAGATTATAGAAGGTAGCGGTGATGTGCCAACATACTCGGTAGAGATAGGAAGTCCTAATCCAAGTGTAGAGTTTCTAAATATTATTAAATGATTAATAATGTTTAAGGTCTCATCAATCCTAAGTTTTAATGGATAAAAAATTTGATTTAAAAGGATTACTTCATAAGAACAGTTTTCACTTAAAGGAAGTGTGTTTAAATGTTTCAACAAACTTTGTGAAGAGCTACCCTCTGATATATTTCAACTCTCCGAAGTTGAACCTGCTGATATGAGGAACTCTCTGAAGAACGAAGACCTGTTGAAGTCCATCTATCCTTCTGAAGTGTTGTTGCTTTGAAGAAAGATTGTTTGCTGAAAACCTACATCATAGCATTTGACTGAAGTAAGGAGGCTGTTTGCTCAAGACTTCAATGCATCCTTAACGTCTGAAGCAAGTTTGATTCATTTAAGGAATGTTTTCAGAATCCCTTTATGATGTCAAAATCACTTAACCTTAAAAGGGAACCTATTGTACGTGTCAGAGCAGTGTCACAGACTGCAACACGTGCAAGTCTCAAAGTCAGCAGCTTTAAGGAGATTGTTTCACAACGTCTTAAATAGCATTTAATGTTATCTCTCAACGGTGGATAAGCAATCTTCAATGGATTTGTTTCTGAACTCTATATATTGATTCATGGAAGACTTTGAAGATGGCAGCCAAGATCAAGAAAGACAAAATTTCTATTGAGCCAAAACACTGCAAAAGTTCAAGCTGCTATTCTCTGAGAATCCTTGTACTTAGAAAAATTCCTTTTGTATCCTGAGTTTTTACTCAGTTATCCTTTGTACAAGATATTCTCTGTTTAAGTTTCTCACGAACTTAAACATCCCATTTATTGTAAACACTTTCAAGTGTGTGAGAGTCTGGAGAGGCTTGGTGAAACAAACAATATACTTGCTTTGAGCCTAGAGAGGCTAGGTGTGCAAATAATACTCGTTGTTGAGCCTGAAGAGGCTAGGTGTGCAAACAATACTTGTATCTGATCAGATAGCGGAAAATCCAGTGGTGTGTTTGCCCTGGGACTGGACGTAGCTCATTGAGTTAGTGGGTGAACCAGGATAAACTTCTTGGCTAAGTTCCCTCAACCCTTATCTCTTTACTTTCAGTTTATAACTAACCAAGGAGGGTTTAGAAAAGTGATGTTATAAATCTGCGTAGCAAAACAACTCTATTTTTTAAGTAAAACTATTTCAAGAACTATTTTATTGGACCTGCTGAAGCACCTCAACAAGTCTCTGAAAAACCCAGTTTCAGAAAGTTTCTCAAAGCTTTTGATAATCATTTTG
Source organism: Sesbania bispinosa (assembly GCA_026901365.1). Taxonomy (NCBI): domain Eukaryota; kingdom Viridiplantae; phylum Streptophyta; class Magnoliopsida; order Fabales; family Fabaceae; genus Sesbania; species Sesbania bispinosa. Next base: position 1,020,710 of record QLOH01000329.1, read on the forward strand.
CTTGTGAAAAGGTTTTCATAAAATCTGTAAAGAATTATAAAACACTATTCAACTCCCTTCTAGTGTTTCATGTGGTTCTAACACAAACCACCCTTATAAGTAGCCTAGAGCTTGAACTGGGAGAACACAATTGAGTTTTGAACTTAGGGTGTAGGCATAGGACCTCTGGTGGGGAAATGAAGATTTGGAGATGTGGGGATTGTTAGGAAGGGTCTAAGCCCTTAAGGGGGTAGCCCTGTAGAAGAGGGTATAGGAAACCACGGGAGAAACCCCAGCACACTAGCACATCTAAGATATACCCAGTTTGAGAGTTAGATTCAAGGATAGGTAGTTAGACTCGACCAGGGGGTTAGGTTTGTTTACAAAACCGCTAGACTCATAGGACAGGTTAAAGTACCAAAGCCTTTAGAAGTCCTTGTGATGAGAACAAGAAAAGCCTTGAAGATGCAAAAACACAAATTGATCCATTGCATAAATTGAAGAAAATGTGGCTGTTGGAGTGCTAATTGGAGCTTAATTATTTGCGGCCAGAATTAAAAAAAAAAATTGCTGAATTATTGCTTCAAATAAAAGGGAATGTGGCTGTTACAATTTCTTGTTAATTTGCGGCCAGACCATTTAAAATTGTAGGCTGCCAATTATGTTTTGTTTGGGCAGTTACACTTTATTTTATGGCTGTCAATTAAGTTAGTTTATTAGAGTTTTTATTGGTTATAATTCTGAATGCCAAGAGACAAAGAAAAAGCGCATAGGCTGAGTTGTTTCAAGCCTTTATATTCAGCGCATGATGCTAATAGAATGGAGAATAGGATTTTGTAAGAAAAACACAATTTTGAGAAGTGATTTCTCTTTGGGTTCTTGTAATTCAGAATTTGAGATTTATCAAAGGACTAGTGTAGAACCCGTGCGTTGCACGAAATCATTGAAAAGAGCAATTATAATAACTGAAAATACTAAAAAAATGATAATATGTTTCTAAATAAACAATTTAATAAAGCTAATCTTCAAAATTCAATAATAGGAGACTTATGACAGAAATCCTGCAAAAAAAATAAAGGGAGTTGGTTAATTTAAAAATAGATAAAATGTTGTATAAATGTAAATAAAAAAATTAATAATGGAATGAAATATAGAAAAAAGTGTTGAATAAATACCTGCTCAGAATACTTTGAAATGATCAGATGTATTGAAATAAATACATGTTCATGAAAGTTTCTGGAATACTTCTCTATAGACAACGTTAATTGTGCAATTCTCAGAAACACTATCATGATTTTTCAATAAAATCTTTAATCCATGGATAGATTTCACTCTTGACAAAGCAACATACAACTGACCATGTGTAAATACTGGTCTTGGAAGAAATAATCCAACACATGACAATGTTTGTCCCTGAGATTTATTGATTGTCATTGCAAATGAGACAACAATAGGAAACTGTCTTCTTTGAAATTTCACTGGAAGAGTTTGATTATTTGGAATCATGTTCATCCGGGGAATAAGTGCAATTCCACCAGCTCGATTTCCAGTAAGAATTTCACATTCTATAACATGATTACCCAACCTTCTTATCTGCATTTTGGTGCCATTGCACAACCCATTAGATTGGTCTATATTTCTCAACAACATGATGGGAACACCAACTTTCAAAACCAATTTATGTGGTGGCAGACCTGAACAATTCAAACCATTTAAAACTTCAGGTGAAAAAGTTTCTAATTCACACTGGGAATTACCTTCTTCTCTACAAACAGAATCTGAACTCAAATAAGTTCTTTCCTCTCCTATGATTATGTCCATGATATGATTGTTTACTTGGGAAACCACATCCAAAGTTGGAGCCAATATGCTTCTTTCCTTAAAGAATCCTGGACTGTTCATGTTTGATAACATATCAGGATATACAAAATCAATTAAATCATCCAATCCATTTTCAGAATTCTTAATTAACATCTGTTCAGGTATTTGAATTTCAGCTTCACCATCAGTAGTGTCCCCTGCAAGGCCATCTCCGACTTTAACAACCATTCACTAAAGCTTTTCAACTCAGCAGTTGTGCACTTACTGCTTTGATCATTAAGTCTCATGTTTTTGTAAGTGTTAGTACTTCACAAAAAGACCACAGGTATGAAGAATTGATTACTGAATTAGCTATGTCTTGCCTTGATCCTCTTGGAATAACTGGTAATATCTGTCTAAAATCTCCACCCAAAACAACTACTTGTCCCCCAAATGGCAAATCAGGTTTATAGTTATCACAAAACCTCAAGATATCTCTAAAACATCTATCCAATGCCTCAAAGCACAACTTACTGACCATGGGAGCTTCATCCCATATAATCAACTTTGCTTTTTGAATCAATTTAGCATGGGGAGATCCTTGCTTAATGTTGCAGCATGAGTCCTCATTAATATTCAATGGAATTTTAAATCTTGAATGTGCAGTTCTTCCATTTGGAAGTAAAAGTGAAGCAATTCCACTTGAAGCAACATTCAAACAGATTTGACCCTTACATCGAACTGCAGCAGATAGTGTATTCCACACAAAGGTTTTTCCTGTGCCTCCATAACCATATAGGAAAAAAAATCCACCATTGTCACCTTCAACAGCTTGCATTATTTTGTTAAATGTTGTTTTTTGTTCATCAGTAAGTTTCTGTAAAGAATTACCTAAAAAATCAGTTAGAACTCCACGATCAAAATTCAACTCTTCTGCAACCAATCTTGATGACAGATTCTGAACTGTATCTGCTGATGGCAAAGGAATTGGAGGATAATCTCTTAAGCTTCTTCCATTCCCCTGCATCATTTCTTCTATCTCCCCAAGACAAATGTTTTTAATCTCTTCTTCACTTAATTGCAAATCTACAATATTAAAAGTAATAAAGTAAGAATGATTTACAAAATCGTAAATAAAATTATTTAGTAATAAAAGTAAACATTCACCTTCCATCTGTAGCAGTTACCTTTGGTTATAAAGAATACTATCAGATAGTTCTTGCCAACAACTTTCCCATACATACTCTGGTCTTGAAATGTTATTTGAAATTAACATGATAGTAAATAATTTTCTGATATAATGACCAGAAGCCCATGTGAATGATTCCTTAATTGCATCAATGAATTCTTTGTCATCTTGAAGCAGACCAAGTGCATAACATGCATCTTTAAAAGTTGGGTAAATAAAACCATTTACAGTTCTTATGTCTTTAAAACTCATGCATCCCTTTTGGATATTTAGCAACAATCGAAGATAATAATCCTCTCCATTTCCGGTAGGAACATGAGAAACTCTTCCAATAGCAAAACCTTGTTGTCGAGGCACCCATTTTAAATACTTTTTATTCCACACAAATTTTGTTGGAAGTTCAGTATAGGTCAACCCCCTAGCATCTGTATACTCTTTATTAGCCTGCATCCAGCCTTGAAACATTGTGGTCTTGATTTCAGCTCTTTCCAAAACATTCTCAACATCTTCATTATCTCTAAAAACAACAGACTGCTGATCATTCAAATGAAAAGGTAACCTGATGACAGGAGGATATTTGACCTGAATATCAAAGGTAAATAGCCTCCATGTAGCTTCACATGCTGATATATACCTACAGTCATAATAACTTTGGATCTCATCCACAGAATCATGATTTAACAATGAGGTTGTCACTCTGTCATTGCCCTTGTGCACATACTTGAATAAGTACTTAATAGAACTTGTTTGACATGTGTATTCAACATTAATATGACATCCAAACTTCAAAAGTAATTTTGAGTTGTAAGGAACAATGAATGTGTTGTCAATGAGACACTTCTTTTTTTGAATAACTCTCCCGTTATCAATCCTTCTATACCTTGGAAAACCTTCATCATCTATTATTGTCCGATGTCTGAAACACTTTGGATAATGCTTAGTACATTTTCCATTTCTCATGCAAGGAGAATTTCTGTTATAAACACCACATGGTCCATGAACCATGAATTTACTAACTAATCCAAAAAGTTTAGGATTCGAAACACTGTCAGGAATTTCTGCACATATAAATCTATCAATATCCTCAGGAGATCTTGGATTATGTTCAGGATGCATGAATAACAAAATGTGTGCATGTGGCAACCCACGCTTTTGAAATTCAATAGTACAAACATCTGAAATTTAAACAAAAATTCAGTAATTTAATTACATATTTCATGTTGAGTTGAAAAGAAAAAACAAATTAGTAACTTACATGCAGATACTTTGCCAAAGATATACCCACTCTTTAAATCTTTAATGAGCTCATCTAACTTAATCTTGAAGACTCTGCACAAAATATCTGGCCTATCTTCAGCACTTACTCCATGTCTCTGAATATACCTCTTAACTTCAGGCCATTCTAGATTGCAGGTCATTGTAATAAAAAAACTTGGATATCCAAAATATTTGCAAATAGAAAAAACATCTTTACAATTATTAAACATGTATCTAGGACCACCAGTAAAAGAACTTGGAAGAATTATTCTTTGTCCTGTAGCTGCTGCATTAGTCTCTCCACGAACTAAACATTCATGTAATCCTTTATACTGATCCACTCTTAACTTAGCTTGATTGAATCTAATGTACCTTAATCTTTCAGCTTCAACCATAGTATATGCATCAACCAAAAACTGTTGAAATAACCTTTTTGATTTGAGCAAAATAGGAGAATCTCCAATTCTTTCCTGAATTCTATATGCGAAAAATTCTCGCATGCTTACCTTATTCCTTTTCCTACTGGAACAGCCTGCAACATTTTCAGAAGTTGGGAAATCAGGACGATATCCATCTTCGCCAAAGGGGAAAATTAAAGGATATTGCAATCCCAAATAGTTAGGATGTAGTGTATCCACAATTTGGAGGCTCCTACATTGGGTTTCTAAAATAATGTCCCTGTGTGCAAGAGATTCATCAATGTCTCCTACAATTATTGCAGCTACTTCTGAAGCAGAAGGTAAATTGTATGTTCTTCCATCCGTATTCCTCTTTCTAATCAATTTTAGCTTGATATCACCAAAATCTCTTTCAACAAAACGATCTCTTGCATATCTAAATGACTTTGCCAGGACATTATGTTCATCAAGCATTTCCTTTAGGACTGTCACTATTTCTATATCTAATGAAGACGAATCCTTATTCTTTCTGCAAATCATTTTCAAAAATAAATTTATTAATAAGATTGGACTTAAACAATGAGGAAAAGTATATGACATTGCATTAGAGTATACTTGACAGCATTTATTTTGTTATCAACTTCATTGTCTGTATCATATATGTACAATTGTGCAAACTTTGGTTTCTGGTTAGGCTGTGGAATAAGACTCCCAATTGTATGATAATTTTGACCACCCAGTAAGAAAATTGGAGGAGCTGTTCCATTATTTACTTCATGATTTACTTTTCCAGCCATTGATGTGAATGAAAACATTCCATTAAATGCTCGAATGTTGTTCAGAAAATATTTGCTTCTTTCATTCCTTTTATTGTGTAAATCAGCTAAAATTGGTGGAGGCATTGGAAGGAATGGCAACTTGACTTTTCCTTCCATGCAACAAAGAGAAAATTTAGGTCTATTTGAACCTTTAGTTTTTGATAACCTTTCATCAGACCACATTAAAGCCTTGCAGAATTCACACTTAAATGAATTGTCTCCAATGTCTAAGACTTTTGAAATAAAATACAGAAACATGCAAAAATTTGTGTGTCAGATTAGATAAAAAATATGTAACTGTATAACAAAAGGCATCATCAAACCTTCCTCAGGATGGGACATTTGAAATATTGCATGAGCTTGTAACAAATCTGAAAATAAGAATAATATATAGGAATATGTATTATCAATGATTGTAAAATAATTTTAAAGCAGATATTCAAACAAACTAAAACACCTCTTAATTCAATTTCATATACTTGCAAAGGTTGAGTCATCAAACATATCCATTCCATCCAGGTCTTCTTCTATAATTGAATCATCAAATTGATCTAACACTGTATAAATGATATTACAGAACATTAAATAACATAATACATAATCAAAATGGGGAACCTTGCATGTTAAGCAACATTTTATAGATAAAGTACCTACATAATCATTAAAAGGATATCTGTCAGATTCATTAGTCTCAATATGTTCAGCATCCTGGAATAAATAAGTAGGATGACATTGCACAGACTCGATTATTCTTGAGTTTTGTATGACATGCTTCCCTCTTTTTACTTTAATACTGTCATGAATTAGATAAATGATGAATATGTCATATTAAAAAAGTGACTAAAAAATGTTTAATGGCAAATACTTGTTATAAAAAACCTTGGAGTTAAAGTTAAGATGTCACTATGTGAAGGAGAAGGAGATGATTGGATTGACTTATCCTGAAATCTTATCCTCAAATTTTCAGACATCTCTTTAGAAGATCCTGTTAGCAGAAATAATAAGTTATTCCTAAATCTTGTTTTCAATACCTTCAAGTGGTTAAATTAATTATAATAGTCACTGATGCAACTTGAGAAGTATTCTGAGTTGTTGTACTCACAACCATTTATGTGGAAGAATCTTGAAATAGGACAACTTTCAATTGTGAATATTTTGAGAAACATAATATTAAAATATGAAAGATGAAAATGCACAAACCATTTGTTACTACAGATTGAGTCATTGATGGATTGACTACTTCGGTGGCAGATAAGATGGGGTTGACTTTGATACTTCCATTAAGAATCAAAAAATTTTCCTCACTCCGTGCAATAACGTTTTCTAAAACAATTAAATCAAGTATGAATACAAAAAGAATGAATCTATAGTCAATGAGATATATTCATGACAGAAAAAGTTGAAAGATAATATTAAAACAATACCTTTGCATATCATGTTTTCTTTTCCAGAAGTGGTTGCTCTTTTTTTGTTAAAGGAGTTATTGAAACATTATCTATTGTAACAAAAAGTAAATAATACATTAATTAATTTCACAAAAGATGAATTCTAACATGAACAACAATTACATCAACTACAAACCTTGACTTATTGGATCCAAAGGTTTCCTGCTCTGAAAATTGTTGTTTAAACTGGTATTATTGCTTACTGATTCAGTATTTCCATCCTGAGGCTGAATTTGTCTTTTCCTTTTATTCATCATAATCATCATCCTTGTACACCGAGCCATCTTCTTCTGATATTCATCATCTTGTTCCATGGCTAATGAAGAGAGAAAGAATTCAATGAAAAGTAAAGAAACTTGTATCTTGTGTAATGTTTTATTACTCCAATTTAAATGAAATACGATTTCAATTTAACCATCTATTAGTCTTATATTTAAATATTTAAACTAAATAAACCATTTCAATTTACTGTACAGATTTTTATTTTTATTAATAATCAACGTGAATCTTTATTTAATAAAGTGATTTATTATGAAAATATTTTAGGCAATATCATGATTATTTAAAACATTAATAAAAAATATTTAAAAAATAAAATTTTTATAATAATAAAATGGGATTGTACACGTTCCAAAATTATAAAATCTGATTCTTAAATCTTTACAGATCATTCTTCATGCATTAACAAAACGTGAATTATGGAATTCTTAATATTATTACAGGCTACAGTTTCCAATCCCACTAAATATTTCAAAATTCAAATTTAAAATTTAAACTCATAAAGTATAACATTGATTGCATTAGAAATCTTAATGGCATCAGAAAACTAAATAAACCATTAAAATAAATCAATATTTAAATGAAATACGATTTCAATTTAACCATCTATTAGTCTTATATTTAAATATTTAAACTAAATAAACCATTTCAATTTATTGATCAGATTTTTATTTTTATTAATAATCAACGTGAATCTTTATTTAAAAAAGTGATTATTATTAAAATATTTTAGGCAATATCCTGATTATTTAAAACATTAATACAAAATATTTAAAAAATAAAATTTTTATAATAATAAAATGTGATTGTACACGGTACAAAATTATAAAATCTGATTCTTAAATCTTTACAGATCATTCTTCATGCATTAATAAAACGTGAATTATGGGATTCTTAATATTATTATAGGCTGCAGTTTCCAATCCCACTAAATATTTCAAAATTCAAATTTAAAATTTAACAACATAAAGTATAACATTGATTGCATTAGAAATCTTAATGGCATCAGAAAACTAAATAAACCATTAAAATAAATTAATATTTAAATATTTAAACTAAATAAACCATTTCAATTTACTGATCAGAATTTTTATTTTTATTAATAATCAACGTGAATCTTTATTTAATAAAGTGATTTATTATTAAAATATTTTAGGCAATATCATGATTATTTAAAACATGAATACAAAATATTTAAAAAATAAAATTTTTATAATAATAAAATGGGATTGTACATGTTCCAAAATTATAAAATCTGATTCTTAAATCTTTAAAGATCATCCTTCAATCATTAATAAACGTGAATTATGGGATTCTTAATATTATCATAGGCTACAGTTTCCAATCCCACTAAATATTTCAAAATTCAAATTTAAAATTTAACCTCATAAAGTATAACATTGATTGCATTAGAAATCTTCATGGCATCAGAAAACTAAATAAATCATTAAAATAAATCAATATATAATATTTAAACTAAATAAACCATTTCAATTTACTATACAGATTTTTATTTTTATTAATAATCAACGTGAATCTTTATTTAATAAAGTGATTTATTATTAAAATATTTTAGGCAATATCCTGATTATTTAAAACATTAATACAAAATATTTAAAAAATAAAATTTTTATAATAATAAAATGGGATTGTACACGTTCCAAAATTATAAAATCTGATTCTTAAATCTTTACAGATCATTATTCATTCATTAATAAAACGTGAATTATGGATTCTTAATATTATTATAGGTTACAGTTTCCAATCCCACTAAATATTTCAAAATTCAAATTTAAAATTTAAACTCATAAAGTATAACATTGATTGCATTAGAAATCTTAATGGCATCAGAAAACTAAATAAACCATTAAAATAAATCAATATTTAAATGAAATACGATTTCAATTTAACCATCTATTAGTCTTATATTTAAATATTTAAACTAAATAAACCATTTCAATTTACTTATCAGATTTTTATTTTTATTAATAATCAACGTGAATCTTTATTTAATAAAGTGATTTATTATTAAAATATTTTAGGCAATATCCTGATCATTTAAAACATTAATACAAAATATTTAAAAAATAAAATTTTTATAATAATAAAATGGGATTGTACACGTTCCAAAATTATAAAATCTGATTCTTAAATCTTTACAGATCATTATTCATTCATTAATAAAACGTGAATTATGGATTCTTAATATTATTATAGGCTACAGTTTCCAATCCCACTAAATATTTCAAAATTCAAATTTAAAATTTAAACTCATAAAGTATAACATTGATTGCATTAGAAATCTTAATGGCATCAGAAAACTAAATAAACCATTAAAATAAATCAATATTTAAATGAAATACGATTTCAATTTAACCATCTATTAGTCTTATATTTAAATATTTAAACTAAATAAACCATTTCAATTTACTGATCAGATTTTTATTTTTATTAATAATCAACGTGAATCTTTATTTAATAAAGTGATTTATTATTAAAATATTTTAGGCAATATCCTGATTATTTAAAACATTAATACAAAATATTTAAAAAATAAAATTTTTATAATAATAAAATGGGATTGTACACGTTACAAAATTATAAAATCTGATTGTTAAATCTTTACAGATCATTCTTCATGCATTAATAAAACGTGAATTATGGGATTCTTAATATTATTATAGGCTACAGTTTCCAATCCCACTAAATATTTCAAAATTCAAATTTAAAATTTAACAACATAAAGTATAACATTGATTGCATTAGAAATCTTAATGGCATCAGAAAACTAAATAAACCATTAAAATAAATTAATATTTAAATATTTAAACTAAATAAACCATTTCAATTTACTGATCAGATTTTTATTTTTATTAATAATCAACGTGAATCTTTATTTAATAAAGTGATTTATTATTAAAATATTTTAGGCAATATCATGATTATTTAAAACATGAATACAAAATATTTAAAAAATAAAATTTTTATAATAATAAAATGGGATTGTACACGTTCCAAAATTATAAAATCTGATTCTTAAATCTTTACAGATCATCCTTCAATCATTAATAAAACGTGAATTATGGGATTCTTAATATTATCATAGGCTACAGTTTCCAATCCCACTAAATATTTCAAAATTCAAATTTAAAATTTAACCTCATAAAGTATAACATTGATTGCATTAGAAATCTTCATGGCATCAGAAAACTAAATAAACCATTAAAATAAATCAATATATAAATATTTAAACTAAATAAACCATTTCAATTTACTATACAGATTTTTATTTTTATTAATAATCAACGTGAGTCTTTATTTAATAAAGTGATTTATTATTAAAATATTTTAGGCAATATCCTGATTATTTAAAACATTAATACAAAATATTTAAAAAATAAAATTTTTATAATAATAAAATGGGATTGTACAGGTTCCAAAATTATAAAATCTGATTCTTAAATCTTTACAGATCATTATTCATTCATTAATAAAACGTGAATTATGGATTCTTAATATTATTATAGGCTACAGTATCCAATCCCACTAAATATTTCAAAATTCAAATTTAAAATTTAAACTTATAAAGTATAACATTGATTGCATTAGAAATCTTAATGGCATCAGAAAACTAAATAAACCATTAAAATAAATCAATATTTAAATGAAATACGATTTCAATTTAACCATTTATTAGTCTTATATTTAAATATTTAAACTAAATAAACCATTTCAATTTACTGATCAGATTTTTATTTTTATTAATAATCAACGTGAATCTTTATTTAATAAAGTGATTTATTATTAAAATATTTTAGGCACTATCCTGATTATTTAAAACATTAATACAAAATATTTAAAAAATAAAATTTTTATAATAATAAAATGGGATTGTACACGTTACAAAATTATAAAATCTGATTGTTAAATCTTTACAGATGATTCTTCATGCATTAATAAAACGTGAATTATGGGATTCTTAATATTATTATAGGCTACAGTTTCCAATCCCACTAAATATTTCAAAATTCAAATTTAAAATTTAACAACATAAAGTATAACATTGATTGCATTAGAAATCTTAATGGCATCAGAAAACTAAATAAACCATTAAAATAAATTAATATTTAAATATTTAAACTAAATAAACCATTTCAATTTACTGATCAGATTTTTATTTTTATTAATAATCAACATGAATCTTTATTTAATAAAGTGATTTATTATTAAAATATTTTAGGCAATATCATGATTATTTAAAACATGAATACAAAATATTTAAAAAATAAAATTTTTATAATAATAAAATGGGATTGTACACGTTCCAAAATTATAAAATCTGATTCTTAAATCTTTACAGATCATCCTTCAATCATTATTAAAACGTGAATTATGGGATTCTTAATATTATCATAGGCTACAGTTTCCAATCCCACTAAATATTTCAAAATTCAAATTTAAAATTTAACCTCATAAAGTATAACATTGATTGCATTAGAAATCTTAATGGAATCAGAAAACTAAATAAACCATTAAAATAAATCAATATTTAAATAAAAAAATAGAACATGGGTTAATTACTTACTAAAGTAACTAAACCCAGGCTTACTCTCTAAATTATTTATGCACCTACAAAAAGGTTTTTGGAACAGGTAAGAAATGTATTAAAATTTTATTTTAGCTTTAAATTTTTGTTAAAAATCAAATAAAAAATTGGAATTAATGGCACTTCTATTCAATGCCTTTCCAAATCATTTTCACAGGATGATTATAACACCGGATAATAGAAACAAAAAAGCGATGAATAATCGGAAATAATAAAGTGCAAATTGTTGAAAACCAACAAATAATGTTTAACAACTGTTCTTTAAAAAAAAAAAGCCAGGACTAACTCGTAAAAAAGACATGTAACAATAGTCTTAACAAAACTGTGATGAACATAATTAACAATAAAAAAGAAATGAGACTAATTCTTCTCTTCCTTGATAACTTTCCTCAGCTTCTTAGCAGATTGTTCATCACCATGAACAGCAACGCGAACTATGGTCTGTTCAGAATGCATCTCACCCTTGCATTTTGAGGGAGTATCAAAACTTGCATTTCCACAATACTCAGCAAGATCCACATCAAGAACCTTTATAACACTTGAATCCATATTCGATGCCGTTTTTCCAGTCGGTAAAAGGGGACTTGGAGTATCTACTTCATTATCACATGACACAGATAAATTGTCCTGAAACCAAAATTGAAATTTAAATAAGAAAGCAATCTGAAATACTTAAATAATAAACTACCTAATTTTCATAACAAATGAGATTAGAAAAATACCTTCAACAGATCTGAGGACTCAGTAAACTGACTCAAAAGTTCAGAGTTGTCTTGAATTAATGCTACCTATGTCAAATAAACAAAACAACATCATATTATAGATAATATGTAAGACAATGAAAACATGTTGTACTGAGAATGCTAATTACATACCTCTTCAATTTGGTATTTCTTTTCAAAGGAAGCTATAATGTTATCTTCAAAACAAAGCCTTGAAATACTAATGACATAAGGAACAATTGACTCCATATCTTGAATCTTAACTTGCACTTTAAAAAGGAATTTCTTATCTTTAAAGGAATCAATCTCTTCGGGATGCCTATTCTTATCTCCACCCTATAATAGAAAAATTGCATACGATTGGATTGAAGAGCAAACGTGTGATTGTTTAAAATGTTTATTAGTCAAGAGTTTAAGTGAATACCTTGGCAATATATGAAGTGCGAAGTTCATATGCAGGAATTTTCAGGAAATTTGAGGCTTCTTTATCAAATAAGATAAAAGATGCAGAATCTGTCTCATCCACTACACGAAGCTGAATAGAATATCTACATAATGAAAGTCTTATTTTAGTAATGTACACTCCTATCATTTCACTTTAATATTAACAAATGAAACTATTAAGAACATACCTTGTCACAAAAGTTGAATAATGAGTGACACATTTTTTACAATAGAACATAGACCCATCCAACTTCAAACCAAGAGAACATTTCTTACAGGCACGATAGCACCAGTTATATTCAGACTCAATGTCCTTAACAGTCCCAATTGTTACAAAAACAGAATTCTGATGCAAAACAAAATTCACAAAAAAAATCAATCAATCATAAAAATGCAAATTTGAAATTGAAAAAATTCAAGTATACTTAATATACCTGTATTACTTCTTTCAAATCAGCAATTGATTTGTACACTCCTCTTTCAAGAAATTCTTCCTCAAGGGTCAAAGAAGCATGATCACTTAACTGACTAAACTGAATACCTTGTTGAGAATCAGAAGATTTCAACCTTGCATGATTTAAGATGTAATTTCAATTTGTCACAATTCATACTAAGTAAAAATTAAACATTAAAACCCTACAAAAAACAAAGTTTAAACCCAAAAACCTCATTTGAAAGTCTTCAATTTCAGGAATATTGGCATTGATAAACAACTTAGAGTTGTAAGTTGTGTTTGAAACACCTACTGACCCTGTTGCAAATAATGAAATGCTCAGTCTTCCAAAATGATAAATATATTGTTTAAAATAACCTTTTGGTAATAAGTTTGTATTAATACCTTTAAAATTTTTTATTTTTGCAAATTGAAGAACAACAACATAGGACTCAGATGGATGGTCTTCCAAATGTTTCAAAAACATAAAAGCATAGTCCTCCCATAAAGTACACCTAAGTTTAAGACCTCCCCTGAAATAAAAATAATAAAAAAAGGTTTCAAGTTTATCATTTAATAATGTGTGATTTGAAGAGATAATGCATTGTATTAATAGATAAAGATTACTCAATATTTTCCAACTCTATGACAACATAGTTGCATGGCTTTCCCTCTTTCTTGAACTCAATCAGATTACCTTTCCCAATAACAACACCTAGTACATCTGCAAAGTAGGATATTTAAAATAAAAATTGTGTTAGAATTTTAATAACTATGAAATCATTATGAAATAAAAAAAATCATTAAACATAATGTAAATAAAACTTACCAACCAAACGTCTGTCGTCCTTAGTTTCATTCAATATTTCAACGAATGGGACAAATGAAAAACCATAGAGGGGAATGGAAGAATCTTCTACCAGAGTAACTCGTGTCTCTCTCTTGAAGAACATTCTAAATTCATGCATTGTAGGTTTGTACTTTCCACTGTTAAGTGCAACGCTGAGGTTTTCTAGCATGTACACATTACCTTCGTTGATACTATTCTCAAACAGATACACATGAATGCTCTTCACCGTGCATTGGATACGACCTCCCTAAAACATGTAAAGCAATAAACTATCAAAAAAATTTATAACAAAAAAATAAAGAAAAATTGTTATCAAAGATGAGGAATTGTTGAACCTGTTCGTCCAAAACAACCAATTCAATCATTGGTTTATTATTGTTATCCTTAAAATATGAAGACCTCCGTAGCCTAATGACTCTGACTTTAATTCTCCATATCTTATGCTCAGAGCCTCCATTCACATTACAGATTAAATCATAATGGGAAGCCATACTAAACAGGATACTTATAACTCAAAAAGCATAAGCACAACGTGAATATTTAACCATCTATTAGTCTTATATTTAAATATTTAAACTAAATAAACCATTTCAATTTACTATATATACAGATTTTTATTTTTATTAATAATCAACATGAATCTTTATTTAATAAAGTGATTTATTATTAAAATATTTTATGCAATATCCTGATTATTTAAAACATTAATACAAAATATTTAAAAAATAAAATTTTTATAATAATAAAATGGGATTGTACACGTTCCAAAATTATAAAATCTGATTCTTAAATCTTTACATATCATTCTTCATGCATTAATAAAACGTGAATTATGGGATTCTTAATATTATTATAGGCTACAGTTTCCAATCCCACTAAATATTTCAAAATTCAAATTTAAAATTTAACAACATAAAGTATAACATTGATTGCATTAGAAATCTTAATGGCATCAGAAAACTAAATAAACCATTAAAATAAATTAATATTTAAATATTTAAACTAAATAAACCATTTCAATTTACTGATCAGATTTTTATTTTTATTAATAATCAACGTGAATCTTTATTTAATAAAGTGATTTATTATTAAAATATTTTAGGCAATATCATGATTATTTAAAACATGAATACAAAATATTTAAAAAATAAAATTTTTATAATAATAAAATGGGATTGTACACGTTCCAAAATTATAAAATCTGATTCTTAAATCTTTACAGATCATCCTTCAATCATTAATAAAACGTGAATTATGGGATTTTTAATATTATCATAGGCTACAGTTTCCAATCCCACTAAATATTTCAAAATTCAAATTTAAAATTTAACCTCATAAAGTATAACATTGATTGCATTAGAAATCTTAATGGCATCAGAAAACTAAATAAACCATTAAAATAAATCAATATTTAAATATTTAAACTAAATAAACCATTTCAATTTACTATACAGATTTTTATTTTTATTAATAATCAACGTGAATATTTATTTAATAAAGTGATTTATTATTAAAATATTTTAGGCAATATCCTGATTATTTAAAACATTAATACAAAATATTTAAAAAATAAAATTTTTATAATAATAAAATGGGATTGTACACGTTCCAAAATTATAAAATCTGATTCTTAAATCTTTACAGATCATTATTCATTCATTAATAAAACGTGAATTATGGATTCTTAATATTATTATAGGCTACAGTTTCCAATCCCACTAAATATTTCAAAATTCAAATTTAAAATTTAAACTCATAAAGTATAACATTGATTGCATTAGAAAATCTTAATGGCATCAGAAAACTAAATAAACCATTAAAATAAATTAATATTTAAATATTTAAAAAAAACAAACCATTTCAATTTACTGATCAGATTTTATTTTTATTAATAATCAACGTGAATCTTTATTTAATAAAGTGATTTATTATGAAAATATTTTAGGCAATATCCTGATTATTTAAAACATTAGTACAAACTATTTAAAAAATAAAATTTTTATAATAATAAAATGGGATTGTACACGTTCCAAATGAGATTTTATTCATTGTTTACTTTCATATAATACTGTTTTGGAGGGAAACTGGCATCACGAGAGGGTGACACGTCACATAATAGGACCTGTCAGCAACTGTGTTTTATATAATATATTGATATTGATTTCCACCCCTTTGCGTGTTTAATCTCCGGGCTTATCTTCCATCCTTGGAAGTGTGACGCTCACCGATCATTCTCATCCTTTCTTTCTTAATTATTCAATATAGATTCTGCACATAATTCTGGTTCCATTTGAGCGCTGAATTAACATACATTCTGCACCTAATTTGGTTCATGAATTACGCTGAGTTTTGGGATTATAATCTGCTCCCTTTATCTTTCTATAATTGCAATCTGACTGCACGTTATAGGTTCATTGATTGGTCGCTGAGTTGTGATAATTAAGCATCATATCATTTGATAATTGCGTGGAGATTATAACAAATTATGCACCTTTCATCTCACACTATAACGCTGAATTTGGGTCCCATTTGTGAGCTGGAATTTTCAATCTTCTGCACCTAGATAAGCTTTGATTTTGCGTTGAATACTTATGATAAAATCTGCTCCATTGTGCTCAATTATACTCCTGCTGCATATGATTTCAATTGCCTCCAATTTCTCTTGATTTATTCAATATAATTGATGGTTAATTGGTGCACAAAATCTTCCTTTTTTTGTCTAATTTTCCAATGCAGCGAGCATAATCCCTAGGGTCCTAAATAGAATCCTAATCCACCCCCTTGGATTCACATCATTTGGCGAATCCACCCCCTTGGATTCACGTCATTTGGTATCAAAGCTCCGGTTCTAGGAATTGCAAGGCTGCACTCCGGGTAATTTCTTTCCTTGATTCTACATCAATAATATTACCTTTTTGTCATTTTTCTTAGGCTGAACCGTTGCAAAAGTTAGGCCTTAAAAAAATTTTGAATTAAAAAAAAAATAGAACAAAAATAAAAGTGAAAGAAAGTATGCAAAATGAGTTAAAAAAAATTGGTTGAATGGTTCATGCTAAGCTCATTCTTTAAGGTAATATTGGGGTTGATTTAAGGATGAAATTCTGCACCTTGTTAGTTGTAAAATTCTGAATTCTTGGTTGCACTTATTGGCTGCAAATTGCACTTAATTTCACTCTGTTTGGCTGCACCTTTGTTGGTTAAAATTTGCGCACAAATTCTGTCTTTGCCTGCACCTAATTTACTCAATATTCTATTTGTGGCTGCACCTAATTTACTAAAAAAAATCTGCTTGTGGCCGCACCTTTGTTGAGTTAGTTTTGTGCAAGTTTTTAGTGTCTTTGTGGCTGTTTTGTGTCCTTGTTTGTGCACCAGTTTTGTCCTATTTTTTTTTGGTTCCTTTGTTTTCATTTTGAGTCAAATTATTTTCCTTGTTTGTGTAAAAAAAAAAATTGGTTGCTGTCCTAGTGATTGTTTCTTTCTTTTTAGTCATCTTTTTGAGTCTTTTTGTTAGCTTTTCTTGTATTTGTTGGCTGCACACAGATTGGTGGAATTATTTTGTGTTTTCTCTTCTTGGTTTGATAAGAACTCAAGGAGGAATAGAGAGGAAAAAGGCAAGAGTGTTTCATTTTTGTAAAAGCCTAAATTGTGTGCAAACACTTGAGTGGGTAAGGTTTCTCAAACAGTAACTACATGTTATCTTGTTACTTTTAATTTGTTTGATTTACAATGGCAGATTCTGAAAAGAAGATCCTCCACACCAGGTGTTCCATACCAGGTGTTCCACACCATGCGTTCTTGGTTGCAGTAGATGAATTCAATTTTAGAAATGTTGTGAGCAGCAGAGTGGTTGAGAAGTTACACCTGCCTACTGCAAATGGACAAGCAATGATTAAATTCTCTATTGGGAAATATGAAGATGAAGTTCTTTGTGATATTGCACCCATGGAGACATGCCATATGCTATTAGGGAGATTATGGTTGTATAATAAAATTATAAATCCTGAGAGGCCCTCTATTTCTTTTGTGCATGGTGGACGGAGGATTAAGTTGATAGGTCTATCATCCGACGTTGTACGTGATGATCAACTGAAATTGAAGGAGAAAATAGAAAAAGAAAGAAGAGAAAAAGAAGAAAAAGAAAGAGAAGAGAAGAGGAGAGAAGAATTGGAAAAAGAAAGAGAGAAAATAAGCAAGGAAATTTTAAATTCTAATGTTAATTCCTCTCTTCTTTGTGATACTATTTTACAGGTGCAAGAAGATGTAATTATGAATGAAACGTACCAGAAGTTGCCAACTTTGAGAATGAATCGTGTTGATATCATTCCTAGTGCTCCATTGTACGTTCAACCCACTTTTGGATGCCAAACTCATGACAAAATTGAGAACAAGCACATGGAGTCTTATGGTTTGTCATACAATGTTACATGTTATAATAATTTTATGATTAAAATCATAAAGGAAAATCATAAGCATATTGAGGCTAACTTGTTATGTGATGAAAATGCTTTTCGGAATAATCATTTGAATACTCTTGATTTGTTGCTTATTGAAAATATTCATGGTTATCTCCATTTGGTTTTATTTGATTTGTCAACTGTGACTAACATGCACAAGGATAAAGCCAAAAAGGAATACAAGAGAATTGTCTACGACCCTAGAGTTTGGGTTTGGACACTCAAAGAGAAGGCTTCCTTAATGCATAAGGAAGAAAAGACAAAATCTGAATTTGTTCAAGTTGTGTTTGATCCAGGAGGATGGATTGGTTTCAAATATGTGATGAGGACATATGGGAAATATATATATAACTATTATTGTGGCTGAATTGAAATCTTTTTTTTATGCAAATGTTAATGCTCTTGATTTGAGGACAAATCCTCTTCAAGAGAGGGGGAATGATGAGAACAAGAAAATCCTTGAAGATGCAAAAACACAAATTGATCCATTGCATAAAGAATTGAAGAAAATGTGGATGTTGGAGTGCTAATTGGAGCTTAATTATTTGCGGCCAGAATTAAAAAAAAAAAGAAATTTGCTGAATTATTGCTTCAAATAAAAGGGAATGTGGTTGTTACAATTTCTTGTTAATTTGCGGCCAGACCATTTAAAATTGTAGGCTGCCAATTATGTTTTGTTTGGGCAGTTACACTTTATTTTATGGCTGCCAATTAAGTTAGTTTATTAGAGTTTTTATTGGTTATAATTTTGAATGCCAAGAGACAAAGAAAATGCGCATAGGCTGAGTTGTTTCAAGCCTTTATATTCAGCGCATGATGCTAATAGAATGGAGAATAGGATTTTGTAAGAAAAACACAATTTTGAGAAGTGATTTCTCTTTGGGTTCTTGTAATCCAGAATTTGAGATTTATCAAAGGCTTTTCACCCCTTTGTGTGGGTAATCTCTAGGACATATCTTCCATCCTTGGAAGTGTGGCGTCCTCTCATTCCCATTCCATTTTCTGTCTTTACCATATTCATATAATTCTGTATCAATTTTGCGTTGTGTTCATAACAAATCTGTCCATTATTTCGTGAATTAAATTTGAAGCGGACTGCGCATTTGGGTTAATATTTGGGACGGTGGATTCGTGAATAATTTGTCTACAACATGTTTGACGTATAATTCTTGAATTACACGTTCAAACTACTCCTCATTCTGTACTGAAAATTCTGCACGCATAGTGCCTCAATTGACACTGAGTTTATTCACCTTGCTGCATCTAATTCCTATATTTGTTTTGCTGAATAATTGATACCAATTTCTCCTTTTTTCCCTATAATTAGCGCTGCAATTCTGGTTAGTTTCCAAATGATTAAATTCCTTTCTTTGTTCTCAATTTGACAAGACAACAAGCAAGTGAATTCCTAGAGGTCCTAATTTAGAATCCTAAATCACCCCCTTGGATTCAGATCACCTTGTTTTCTAGGAGGGCCAGGGTGTAGATGACCACAGATCACCTCAATCCCCAGATGAGAACTAGAGCCAAGCTAGGTAGAAGATGATTATGGTGGTGCAAGGCGACGTTGATGGAAGAAGAATACGTTGGAAATTTTTGTTGCATTCAATTTGGTCCATTACATTTGCATCACACTTAATATAATTGTCCAACAATTTCATTTTAGTCCCTAATTATTAAAGCAACATCAGACATGACATGACACTTAACGTGTAACATCTGCACTTCTTTTAATTCTAATAGTCAGAGGTTAACAGAAGGACCACTTTGACTGACGTGAACATTTGTCTTAGACCATTTTACAATTTTCTTTCATTCAAGGACCAATTTGACCGACCCCATATCTTTAGGGACCATTTTAAGAGTTTATTCGAAATAAGGTCTATGATAAATTTACCATGAATAATATATTTTTTAAAAATATTTATTAATATATATTATAAAATTAATTTTATGTAATCAACCCATATTTAAAATAGTCTACGGTATAATTATCCATTATTATATCAACTCTATGAAAACTTCTCCCAAGAGGGGTGAAGCCCAAAATTGAGATTAAGAGGGCGAATATTATAACTTTACTCAATCGTTCAATCTATCCAAATGCAATTTTATCTTTATAAATAATACAAATTAAAAACTAAAATCTAAGGCTCCATTTTGGATGATTGTGAGTTTTCAGTTTTTAGTTTTTAAAAAATTTAAATTAAAATTTTATAACTTAAAACTAAAAATAAAAAATATATTTTTGTTGTTTTGAAAACGTCTTTGAAAACCATAAAAATGGTTTTCAAATTTCAGTTTTGAGTTGTAAAAGTTTATTGAAATTTTTTAAAACCAAAATCTGACAACTCACAACCATCCCAAACGGGGCCTAAAGTTTTTTTAATTTTCTGTTTTTAAAAAAGATAAATTAAAAAATAGTTTTCAAGAACATCATGGAGTAATTTTAGAATTTATTTTTGTAAATAAAAAAACCACAATTTTCAAAATTGTTTTGAAAAGGTGCTTGTCAAAAAGATTATTTAATTTTCTATTTTTTAAAAATAGAAAACTATTTTTAACAACCATAAATGATTGAATTTTGTAATTTTATAATACAAATAAAATAAATTTTCTATATGATGTGATTAGTAGCACAAGAAAAACATAAATAAATTTTTTGAAGACAATATTTCACCTTTCGTATTGGTCACAATGAATGTCTTTATCATCAAAAGCAAGTCTTCTAATTGGCGTGGAATGGAAAATGATCCAATTAGACTTTATATATGATTGTTAGGTTCAAGTCTTCTAGCCCATTTTACAGGTTAGAAAATAAGTAGACAGACAATGAATGGTAGTAAGGTTCCGTAACATTTGCGCAAGTTGAAAGAGAAGGCTAAACTACTCCAAGACAATCTAGTTAGAAAATTAGGTGGACAAGAGAATGGTGAAGTGGACAAGAGAATAGTGTCCACTATTGTAAATCCCTTTAAGTTACAATCTAAATTCGACCAAAAAAAAAAAAGTTGCAATCTAAATCATCCAGCCCCCATATTATATAATTTTTACAAAATAAACTTTCATTCTGGTTGATATCTTTTTTCAAATTACAAAGTTATTTTTGCTATTTAAGTGAGGAAGAAAAATAGTAAAAAAAAAAAAAAGTCAGTTCGTGGTAGTGATTTGTGAGCATGGGTCATTGTTGCCGCTGTCAATTTCAAAGGAGACCCCCACACGGAAATTTCGTCGTCCCACGGTTTCTTTCTAAATATTAATATTGATTTTCTTAATTAAGTATATGGCCTCCTAACTAATGTATATGTAGAAATTTTTTATTAAAATTTATGATATTAAAGAGATTAATAACATTATATCCTAAATATTATAGATTTCATTTAGGATTAAATATTAACATCAAGGGGTTGGTCGAGTGGAGAAAGACGAGTCTCTTACCTGACATGTCATAGGTTCGAACCCCTATTCGTTCCTTTGGAGTGACTTAAATGTAAATATCTCTGTAAGTCTTCTTTGAGCTGGGAGACTTGTCTGCCTTCGACTGAGGCACCAATATCATTCTCCTCACCCTAAATTTTTACTCATAAAAAAAGTTCTGTTCATAAAAAATAGTTAAGATTTGATTTTAGTCCTTATATAGTTTATAAACGATTAATTTGGTCCCTCAAAAAGTGAAAATAACATTTTTCAATCCTTATCATGAAAGTTTTTTTTGTGACCATATGTATCTCCTATTACTAGGGACAATGCTATTTGGAGGTTAGTCATAGTTAAGACTCTTCACCCCCTAAGAGTGTGTTTAGTGGGTATTGAACCCGGGAGCTATTCTCACAATCTCAGCCTGCATTACCAACTAAGCAACAAGCCCCGCAACTATTTGGTATCTATATCTATATATAAAGTAATGAACACTTTGGGGCATTTTTTCCCGCTAAAATCTATCTATCTATATCTATATATAAAGTAATGAACACTTTGGGGCATTTTTACCCGCTAAAATGGGGATAAAAATGTAATCAACCATTCCATTAATGTGAACACAAATTAATATGAAGAGAGAGAACCAAATAAATTTTGAATATTTAATTAATTAATTATATGATCCACTAATTCTCTCTCTTACATTTGAACCATTTCCACCCATTTACAGGATAAGTCAGTATCTGAAAATTTAAATCTCTCTTTTTCTCTCTTTCCAATTTTTTAAGATCGAGATCCACTAAATAACCATCATTTATAAATGTTTAAAAAATTCTCGGAATTGACATTCTGAAAATTGCATTGTAGACTGAGTAAAATCTTGGAAAACATAAAAACTGGCACTAATTAGAGCTATTAAAGTAATTATGTAATTAATATTTTTATTTTGAATTAATAATTTAAACAATCAAGATTCCATTATTAATATATAATGGAGTTGGAAAGTGCAAAAAAGCTGGCACTATTTACGTTACTTGGCTAGGAGCATAACAATACTTTTAAATTTCAAATTATTGTTTCTCTTCGGGTCATGGCCTCATGGGATTGGAAATTGCAATTAATTGCTAATACTCTTTCCCGAAAATACACCAATATTTGTTTCCCTTTCTCATGTCTCTCCCTACAGGAATACTCTTCAAGGATTCTGCAACGCAAAAGATTCTTTGAAGCTTTTTTGGGTGTGCTTGGCAAAACTAGTTAATAAGCTAGCTGATAAGTTAGCTTTTAGCTGATAAGCTAGTTGCTAGCTGCTAGCTGATAAGCTCCTAGCTTATAAGCTTCGAGCTGATAATCTAGCTTATTGAATTAGAAGTGTTTGGTAAAACTAGCTGATAAGCTAGTTAGTAAATGTAAAATGACATAAAAGGGCATAACTACATAAATTTTAGGGAAAATTGCACTCACCTCCCCTGAGATTTGTCTAAATGACAAAGACCTCCCCTCTAGTTTTTGAAATGCAGAAACCTCCCTTCTCATTGACACACTGACGATTATCTAGGGATATTAACAGGTCGGAATGGATTATATACTACATCTATTCATACCTACTAAAATTAATGGGTACCCATGCGGATAACGGGTATTCACGAGTATCCATTAATATTTAAGAACTCAAAATCTATAGAAAAAAATAAAAAGAAAAAGACATATAACATATTAAGATATCATATTGTATTAATTTTATATAATATAAATTAACATTATATAATATTAATACAAGTTAATGTACTGAAAATATTATTATAAAATAATAAAATTAAATTTTATCTCATCATAAAATAATAAAAAGTCTTAATATTTTAATATATTTAATAGAAAATATATTTTAATGAGTATCGAGTACTCACGGGGCGAGTGGTATAATATTCGTCCCCACTAATTTAATAAATATGCGGGTACTCATTGCTAGTATATCTATGAAAATCCACAAGTACGAGTTTTTTTTTATCATTCCACTTTAGGCAAGGGAGGTTTCTGCATTTCAAAAACTAGAGGGGAGGTCTTTGTCATTTAGACAAACCTCAGGGGAGGTGAGTGCAATTTTCCCTAAATTTTATTATATAAATTTTATTTGTTTTTTAGAAAAATATATATTATTATGCAATTATAAATTTATATTTTTTAAAAATAATTAAATTCTTATTAAACCTTTCTAGTGATAAAATATTTAATTAAAAATTAAAATAAATAATGAAATTGATAAAATAATTAGTATAATATAAAAATAATTTCATAAAAGAGTGAAAAGAAAATAACAATTTAATTTATTCATAATTTTTTAAATTACTTATTATATAGGTAATAAAAGGTAAAAAAAAATTGGAAGGTTTTTGTCATTAAAATTGAAAATATATAATAATAGGTAAAAAGAAATTAAAAATAATAAGGGAAATATATTAAAATATAAGGGGTAGTGATGGAAGAAAATTAAATAAGCTACAAGCTACAAACTACAAGCTAGGTGAACTAGCTTGTAGCTTATAAGTTAGAAGCTCCTAAAATAAGCTATTTTGATGTACCTTGCCAAACACTTTTGTGTTGGTCAAACTAGCTTATAAGCTAGTCAAATAAGTTAGTAGCTAGCTTATTGACCTTGCAAAATACACTCTTTACCTCCGTATTTTCCCTTTTTTTGTGTCGCTCTCTTTATCTCTCTCACCGCAAGTAAGATTTTTTTCTTCATTTTTGTGTTGTTCTTTTCTTTGTCTGCCCTAAAAATTTTTTTAGTTGTTGACTTTAGGATTCAAATGGTGGCTGGAGCGTCGACCATGGCACTAGCTGTAAAGAGAAATGACGATGTATTTGTGGCAAGAGCAAGATGGTGATGGTGGGATAGGAGCATGAAGGTGATCGGTGAGGAGTCATTGAAGTATATGAAAAAAGCTAACTGGAATTTGAATCGAGCTATTGGAGGAGGAGGCGGTACAATTGAACAATGCAAGCCCTTTGGTGAGATGCATTTCAAGGTCTTTATTATTGATAGAGTTCTTCCAGTGATCAAAATCATCAAATAGCCATTGCTGCATCCTAATATAGCTCGGTTTCAAACTCTTTCAATAGTTTGGTTTCTTTCTTTACTTTTCTAGATTGGTTTTGTGCTTTGTTTTCTCTTCATTTGATATGTTTTGTATATTGTTTTCTTTCCCCTTAACAGATGGATGCAAAAATGTAAGAATAGTTTCTAATTATGCAAGCTTTCATAGTTTCAATGTCCTTTAAGCAATTTATGCATTATGAAGATTGGCTAGGTCCTTTATTTGACTATTGTGCTAATATGTTATTAGTCCTCTAACAATCCCTAATTGTCTATTGTGCTAATTGTGGGCTTTTGTTACAATTTTGCCCATTCATTTTCCTAATAACGTGTACCCTTTTTATTATATGTTTGCTATGATATATTAGATTTACTTCATACCGTTTTGTTGGAGTGAGTTATTGATTGTAGAGAGGCTTTAGCAATTACTATTGTGCTTAACTAATCATGGAAGGACTTATTGTTCAGTTTCCTTTTCTGTTTTAGTTTCTGTTATTAATTAGTTTTATCAGTTAGTTGTTTCAGTTGTTTTCAGTTCAGTTTTCTCTGTATAAATGTCCCTTTCATTGAACGTGGCTGAATAAGAGAAAAAAGTTTCATTCATTTCTTCTTCTTCTCTGTATCCTTTCTGCTCTACCAAGATTAATATGGTATCAGTGTAATTCCTTCCGCACGTTTCTCTTCTTCTCCATCACCATGGAAGATGCTTCCAATCCCCTTTTTCTTCACCACTCTAATGGCCCTGGAATCAATCTTGTTTCTCAGCCCCTCACCGGTTCCAACTACAATACTTGGAGCCGTGCCATGATAATAGCTCTCTCCGTCAAGAACAAGCTCGGTTTCGTCGACGGCTCAATCCCTCAACCTCCAGCTGATGATCCTCAGTTAGCTGCCTGGTTTCGCTGCAACAATGTGGTCATTTCTTGGTTATACAATTCAGTCTCCAAAGAAATCGTCGCCAGCATAATGTACTTTCGTCTAGCCTCTGAAATATGGAATGACTTAAAGGTTCGTTTCCAGCAGAAAAACGGTCCCAGAATTTTCCAACTTCGAAAAGATTTGGTGCTCCTTTCACAGGGTCATGATTCTATTAGTCAATACTATACCAAGCTCAAATCAGTCTGGGAAGAATTAACTGCTTTCAAACCTTCTTGCACCTGCTCATGCGGAGGACTTCGACCCATGCTTGATTACTTCGAAACTGAGCATGTCATGTCCTTTTTAATGGGACTCAATGATTCTTTCTCTCATGTTCGCAGTCAAATTCTGCTCATGGATCCCATTCCTCCTATCAATAATGTGTTCTCTTTGGTTATTCAAGAAGAACAACAGCGTGCTATAGGGATGTCTACCCCTTCTATTACTGAATCACAACATGCGCTTGCTATTCAAGCTCCTTTGAAATCTCATAAACCAGGCAAGAAAGACCGACCTCTATGTTCTCATTGTGGAATTCTTGGTCACACCATTGATAAATGCTTTAAGATCCATGGTTACCCTCCCAGATTCAAGAACAAGTCCAAAGGTCCAAATGTGGTTGCTCAAGTATCAGATTCAAGCACTGGCAATGTTAATCAACTTTCAGCTGCACAATGCCAGCAATTAATTGATCTGTTATCGTCACAACTCACAGTTTCATCCACTTCAAATGATAAACCTGATGACCAGGCTTTCTCCTCAGGTATTGCTTTGTCCATTGCTCAATCACCTTCTTTTTCTTCCCATTGCTGGCTGTTAGATTCGGGTGCATCAAATCACATTTGTTTTTCTCAACACATGTTTGATTCTCTTTCTGTTTTGTCCAATTCATATGTCACCTTACCAAATGGAACTCAAATTCTTGTTGAAGGCATTGGCAACATCAAACTATCCTCACATTTGTCTCTATCCAATGTTTTCTATATTCCTTCATTTACCTTTAATCTAATTTCTTTGAGTGCCCTTCTGTCTGTGAACCCATATAGTATCACCTTTTCTGATAATTCTTTCTTCATTCAGGACAAGCAGTCTTCAATGATGATTGGGAAGGGTGAAGCCCAGAATGGCTTATATTTTCTGAATGTAGAACCATTTTCTGCTAAATCTTTTTGTAATTCTGTATCCCATTGTATTTGGCATAATAGACTTGGCCATTTGTCACATGACTCTCTTGTTTCTATCAATAATAAATACAATCTTGTTTCTTCCAAGTTTTCAAATTATCATTGTCATATTTGTCCATTGGCTAAGCAAAGAAAATTGAGTTTCATATCTAACAGTAATTTTTCTTCTCATCCTTTTGATTTGATCCACATTGACACCTGGGGCCCTTATCATGAGCAAACACATCATGGACAAAGATATTTTCTGACTATAGTGGATGATCACACAAGATACACATGGTTGTTCCTCATGCAACAGAAATCAGAAGCTACCAGGATTATTATGGACTTTTTCACTTTTGTTGATACTCAATTCAACACCAAAATTAAGTGCATCAGATCTGACAATGCCAAGGAGCTTACTCTTAGTGATTTTCTGAAAACCAGAGGAGCTACTCATCAATTCTCTTGTCCAGAGAGACCACAGCAAAATTCAGTTGTAGAGAGAAAACATCAACACCTCTTGAATGTTGCCAGGTCATTGATGTTTCAATCCCAGGTTCCCCTATCTTTCTGGGGTGATTGTGTTACTACTGCTGCTTTCATTATCAACAGAATTCCATCCAAAGTCTTGAAGTCTCAATCTCCTTTTGAGTTACTATATCAGAGGCAACCAGATTATTCTGCTATGAGAGTTTTTGGATGTCTTTGTTATGCATCCACACTCTCTTCTCAAAGGGACAAATTTACTCCAAGGGCCAATCCGTCAGTCTTTATTGGTTATCCTCAAGGTTACAAAGGCTACAAGTTGTATAATCTTGTCACCAACAAGTTTTTCATATCCAGAGATGTCATTTTTCATGAGACCACATACCCTTTCCATGAGCCCAAATGGCAATCACCTCAATTCACACCATACAATGAAGTTGTTATTCCTACTTTCTTTGATGATTCCAGCATCACTTTTCAACCTGCCATCGTACCAGATCATGACCAAGACAGTGTTTCTAATTCCCCTAATCCTTCTTCTCAACCAGTTAGAGGGTCAAACAGAACCCATAGACCTCCCTCACATCTTAATGATTATCACTGCTATAACACCAACACAACCTCTCCCCATCACATTAACAATTTTATATCCTATCACAAATTACAGCCCCATTATCATTCATTCATATGCAATGTATCTGCTGAATATGAACCCCAGTACTATCACCAGGCCTCTAAATTCCCACATTGGCAAACAACAATGGCAGAAGAGTTACAAGCTATGGAATCTAATAAAACTTGGAGTGTGGTTCCTTTACCTGCTGGAAAGCACACTGTTGCTTGCAAATGGGTGTACAAAGTGAAGCATAAGGCTGATGGCACTGTAGATAGATACAAGGCTAGACTTGTGGCAAAGGGCTTCACTCAACAGGCTGGTCTAGACTTTAATGAGACTTATTCACCTGTTGTCAAACTCACTTCTGTCAGATTGCTTTTATCATTGGCAGCCATACATGGTTGGTCTTTAGCCCAATTGGATATCAATAATGCATTTTTAAATGGTGATATTTTTGAAGAAATTTACATGGACCTTCCCCAAGGGTATTCCACCAAGGATCATCTCCTTAGTCAGGGGGAGAAGGTGGTATGCAAACTGCACAAATCAATTTATGGTCTCAGGCAGGCTTCTAGACAATGGTTCAACAAATTAGCTTCCCTCTTGATGCAACTTGGATTTCATCAATCCAAAAATGACTATTCATTGTTTATTAAAGGTTCTGGATCCAGCTTTGTAGCTTTATTGGTGTATGTTGATGACATTGTCATAGCTGGTCCATCATCAATTTTGATTGATCAGACCAAAACCGAGCTGAAACAGGTGTTTAAGCTCAAGGATCTTGGCAACTTAAACTACTTTCTAGGATTGGAAATTGCCAGATCTAAACAGGGAATTTTTTTGTGCCAACGAAAATACACATTGTCTTTGTTAGAGGATACTGGTTTTCTGGATTGCAAACCAGCTCCTATTCCTATGGAGGCAAATAACAAACTTAATCAACTTGATGGCAATCTCCTTCCTGACAGCAGCATTTACAGAAGGCTCATCGGAAGACTTCTTTATTTGACAATCTCCAGGCCTGACATCAGTTATGCAGTTCACAAGCTCAGTCAATTCATTTCTCAACCAAGAGAACCCCATTTACATGCTGCTCATTACTTGCTCAGATACCTTAAAGGTACTCCTGGACAAGGTTTAATATTTTCTGCTTCTTCCACACTGAACTTGCATGCCTATGCCGATGCTGATTGGGCTACTTGTATGGACACTAGAAGATCCATTTCTGGTTTCTGTGTATTTCTTGGTGACTCTCTCATTTCATGGAAGTCCAAGAAGCAAACTACCGTCAGTCGTTCCTCTGCAGAAGCTGAGTACAGGTCCTTGGCTGCATTAGCAAGTGAGTTAACCTGGCTGCACAATTTACTACAAGACTTTGGTATTTCTCCTGAGCCATCCTTAGTCTATTGTGACAATCAGGCAACAATCTATATTGCTACCAATCCCACGTTCCATGAGCGTACAAAACACATTGAAATAGATTGTCACTTCGTTAGAGAAAAGGTTAATTCTGGAGATCTAAAGCTTGTTCATGTCCCTTCCAAGCACCAGTTAGCTGATGTGTTTACTAAACCTCTTCCTCACCAACAGTTTCAGTCTCTAATTAACAAGATAGGAGTTCTCAACATCTTCACTCCATCTTGAGGGGGAGTATTGTTCAGTTTCCTTTTCTGTTTTAGTTTCTGTTATTAATTAGTTTTATCAGTTAGTTGTTTCAGTTGTTTTCAGTTCAGTTTTCTCTGTATAAATGTCCCTTTCATTGAACGTGGCTGAATAAGAGAAAAAAGTTTCATTCATTTCTTCTTCTTCTCTGTATCCTTTCTGCTCTACCAAGATTAATAGGACTTGGTTGAGCAAGTAGATCGGTATGAAGAAAACTGGGTGCTTCATTTCTTGAGACTATTATTTATAAGTGAAAGATTTTACGAAGAGTTAGAAAATATAGTTACAATACCCATTTATTTGTTGATTAGATTATATGTGTACTCAAAAATCAAAATGTACTTGCTTCTCAATTTATTAATTATTTAATCCTTTATTTAGTATAAAGATATTTTTAATGAGGATTGAGTTTTAGTTTTATTTTTAATTAATTGATTGTTACGTTTCCTTTTTTTATTTGATTTTAATTCATTCGTTTAGATTGATTGTTACGTTTAAATTTGTGCATATTGAAATCAATTTTTTTATTTGTATATATATAGGTTTGCTTCTAATCTGTGCCTATAAGGTTTTTTAATTTATTTATTTATATTTTCACTATATAATTTACATTCATACTTAATTTTAGTTTAATTCAAAATGTAAATAAATAATACTATTTTAGATTGTCTTAAAATATCATGCATAATTTTAGTTTAATTCTTTATATTTACTTAACTATTGAACATAAATTGTATTTATTTACCTTTAAATGTATATAAACTACATTTACATTTTAAATTGTGATTAATTTTGTTTATTTACATTTTCAAATACCTCATATAATTAATTTGCATGAATAAATTAAAATTACATTTAACATTCTAAATTAAACTAAAAATTTAGATGAATTCATTAAGATTATATATAATCTACTGTGTCACATAATCTGCATTTTTTATTTTAAAGAAGTTATAAATTTTTTTTCTATTGATTTAAATGTGAACTTAGGCTTATGGTGTTGTTTTCTTATGGCTGTGTTTGTTTTATTCTATCTGACTTTCTGATTTGTATTGGGTTAGAGCACCCCTAGTGTTTTCTTCAATGAATTTTGCTTATCTAAAAAAAAATATATAAATATAAGTAATTTGTATGAATTAATTAAAATATATACTAAATATAAAATTAAACTAAATTAATAGCAATGTAAAATGTATTATTTATTTATAATTCTAAAATAAAGTATTTTTAAACATGTTAAAATGAGGGTAAACATACAATGTCATCCTTTGTTCAAATTTTTTTCATTATTACAGTAGTAGGTATTCCCTCAATTAAATTTTTGATATCTACCAATGTATGATAAATTTTCTCTAATTTAAATTTTATTATTATAAATTAAAATAAAAAATTCTGACAACACAACGGATAAGGGTGTACCACTAATGTAGTACTGATAATTTATTCCCTTTCTTCTGCATCACTTCAAATTTTAAATGAAAAAAATCCTTTGAGCTAAAAAATAATAATCAAATAATAATCATGAGAAATTTAGTAAAAAATATAAAAGTGAATTTGATTATATATATTTTAAATATCACCAAGTACTTTTATATCATAAGAACATGAAGGATATATATATTTCCAATTATTGAGAATATATCAAATATTGCACAATTCTAAGATTATTTGGTTTTTTAGGTATACTTCCGCTCTTATCGTTCTTTTTATTATCTTTTAATAGTTTTGATGACCGTAATCTTTACATACCAAGAATTTTGCCGACAAAACAACAACAATAAAAACAACAATAATAAAAACATCGAAGGCAACTACTTGTTGATCCACTAAACACCATGAATTCTTCATTCCAGATAACTGAGTAAGAGTTGAAAAACAACAATAATAAAGTCATGCAAGTTCGACATGTATTGTGCATATAAGAAATTGTAAAAACTAAAAAGCAGACATCAGTTGAAAAACAAAAGATACAATGGATGAGTGGGTAAGAGTTCTATTAGTATGTACACTGATATATGACTACTTTATTTACAAAAAACTAACACGTACAAAATGAGCAAGTGTTTATGCAAATAAAGGGTCTCCTTAGTCAGTTCATTCCATCTATCATATGTCTCCTTGTATCAAACTTGCCATTCTTGTCCTTGAAATCATCTGTAGCACTATCACCAACAACAATACGTTGTGCTAGGAACCTGAATGAAATAGCCCTTCTGGATGAATTTGCCACTGAATTTGACTTATCCTTCTTCCCCATTAGCCAAATCTTTGAGATAGAAAAGCTCTTCATTCTGCTCCTTCCAATAGCAGCCCCACTACCATTCCCAGTACTTGAAGTCCCAGTAAGGTCCTCAACACCTCTAGTTGTATAAAAACCTACGAATTTGAAATCTATTTTGGATTCACAGTCACATTCTGACATAGCAGGCCTGTGTCCAGGGGTCAAAGGCAAAACAGACCTCTTCTTACTTGATTGCTGCTTCATTGGGGTTCTTATAGGTACCTGAAGTGAGGAACTTTCATCCAAAACATAAGCAAATGACCCCATAGAAAAGCACCTTCACCTTCTAGCATCTACATTGTTGGTGCTACTTCCTTCTTCAAAGCCACCATCCACGTTCCTGTACTTTCCCAGCTTAACAGTAACCACTTTCTCCACACCATCCCCTGCCATGTTTGGATCAGGATTCTCACTTGAAGCTAAATCAACACGGGAACATATTGACTCCCAAGTGTAGTTCCCTACCTGCAGCAGATTCTTCAAATAAGGTAACTTTTCCACTTCAAGCCTAAAATCTACAATGTTACAGAATCATGAAAGGTGAAACATAAGAATAAAATAATCTGAATTCATAAATAATTGAATCCACAGTTTTCATTTCCCCAAAAAAAGCATAGCATGCCCCATCAAAATCAAATCAATAATTCCACATGTACTGTACTCAATCACATGTATAGCATCTCATGGAATTAAATCAAAACATACAGAAATGCATAATAATTTTAATGCATGAAACTAACTGAAATCAATATCAAAACATATCGTTACTCTTGCACTGAGTTCATTTTTAAACATATTGTGATTCTTGCACGAAACTAACCAAAATCAGAATCAAGACTACTTTAATCCTAGCGAAGGCAAAGTGATTGTCGCTAGGATTGCTGTATTCTTAGAGAAGGAATTTATCTCTTAAGAAAATAAGTGGGAGGAAAGTAGAACTTGAAGAAATTCAAGTACCACAGAGTAGCAATGAGCCAATAATGGAACAAGAACGGATACCACAAAGTGTTGTTGAGCCAATTGCTCAAGTAGCGCAAGACTTGCGTAAGTCAAATAGGATACGTCACCAACCTGAGAGATATGGTTTCCTTGTATCTCAGGAAGGGGATGTATTACTAATGGATCAAGATGAACCAATGACTTACCAAGAAGCTCTTTTGAGTCTAGAATCTGAGAAATGGCTTCATTCCATGAGATCTGAAATGGATTCCATGAACACCAACAAGGTATGGACCTTGGTTGAGCCACCTGAAGGGATAAAACCCATAAGGTGGAAGTGGGTTTTCAAAAAGAAAACTGACATGGATGGTAATGTAAATACCTTTAAAGCACGGTTGGTGGCTAAGGGTTTCAAGAAAATTCATGGTGTAGACTATGTTGAAACCTTTTCCCCAGTTGCTATGCTTAAATCTGTTCGGATCTTGCTTGTTATTGCAGCTTACCATGATTATGAAATATGGAAAATGGATGTCAAGACAGCTTTCCTAAATGGAAGCCTTCTTGAAGATGTATATGACACAACCTGATGGTTTTGTTATACCTGAAAATGCTGGAAAGGTATGTAAGTTGCAGCGATCCATTTATGGAATAAAGCAAGCCTCTAGAAGCTGGAATCTTCGTTTTGATGAAATTGTTAAGCAGTTTGGTTTCATTAAAAATGAAGATGAACCTTGTGTCTACAAAATGGTTAGTTACAACATAGTGGTTTTTCTGGTTTTGTATGTAGATGACATACTCCTCATAGGAAATGACATTCCTACCCTTCAGTCTATAAAGACTTGGTTAGGAAATTGTTTTTCCATGAAAGATTTGGGCGAAGCAACCTATGTATTAGGTATCAGGATCTATAGAGATAGATCCCAAAGATTACTTGGCCTAAGTCAAAGTACATACATAGACAAGGTGTTAAAATGGTTTAACATGCAAGATTCTAAGAAGGGATTGTTGCCTATGTCACATGGTATAAGCCTATCTAAGGATCAATCTCCTTCTAGTAAATAAGAGAGAGATCGCATGAGTAAGATTCCTTATACATCTGCTATAGGGTCTATCATGTATGTCATGTTATGAACTCGACCAGACAAATCATATGCTTTAAGCATGACTAGCAGATACTAGTCCGATCCTGGTGAAGGTCACTAGACAGCAGTCAAGAACATCCTTAAGTACTTAAGAAGAACTAAGGATTCATTCTTGATATATGGAGGTGAGGAAGAGCTACTTGTAACGGGTTACACTGATGCTAGCATCCAAACCGACAGAGATGATTCAAGATCGCACTCAGGTTATGTGTTTTGTTTGAATGGTGGCGCTGTGAGCTAGAAAAGTTCGAAGCAGGAAACAATCGCTGATTCTACCACAGAAGCTGAGTATATTGCAGCCTTAAATGCTACAAAAGAGGCCGTTTGGATCAGTAAATTCATTATTGAACTTGGTGAAGTTCCTACCATCATGGATCCTATAAGTCTTTATTGTGATAACAATGGGGCTATTGCACAAGCCAAGGAACCCAGGTCTCATCAATGATCCAAACATATACTTAGACGTTTCCATCTCATCCGAGAAATCATTGATAGGGGAGATGTGAAGATATGCAAAGTGAATACAAATGACAATGTTGAAGACCCATTAACAAAACCCCTTGTGCAGCAGAAGCATGAAGGGCACACTAGATCATTAGGCATTAGAATTATGTCTCAATGGCTCTAGTGCAAGTGGGAGATTGTTAGTTTATGCACTAGAGACTTATGTTTTTATTTTGAACATCCATCACTTGTATCATATTATTTTATAAAGGCAATTCATTTTATTAATTCTTTTATAATATAATTAATCTCCTTAGAATAGTAAGCTTAAACTTCATAAGAAATCAAGTAGATGACTTGATCGTGAGATCTTATAAAGAACTATTCTTAAAATAGTCCCTGGTCAAGCATCATCTTAGGACAAAAGATACATTTAGACTAGTATATGAGTCCGTTGATGATTACATCTCACAGATCATGGATATGAGATATCATGTGCTCACATAAGTACATATTAAGAGTAATGGTGTACTGGACTGACCCACCTTAAGAACGTTGCATGGATTGTTACATAAGTGTCATGAACGTTTCTTATATTGATAAATATTATATGAAGTCCTTTGACCTGAAATCACTACGATTCCTACATAAGGAATTATATGTT
Source organism: Sesbania bispinosa (assembly GCA_026901365.1). Taxonomy (NCBI): domain Eukaryota; kingdom Viridiplantae; phylum Streptophyta; class Magnoliopsida; order Fabales; family Fabaceae; genus Sesbania; species Sesbania bispinosa. The sequence goes on from QLOH01000329.1 coordinate 1,056,216, forward strand.
TTAAATATCATTAAACGTTGCCTGTAACAAGGTGATCATAAAGTTGGTTTTTGGACATATAATAAATTATGTGGTGGAATGTGAGTGACCTAGATGGGATTTGTCCCTCCCATGTAACAAAAGTTATATCTGTAGGCCTCTTGATAAAGTTAGACTACAAAATGCATGGCCATGCTCAGGAGGATAAACATGAGATGTTTATTTTTTGTATAGTCTACTTGGGCATCAAGAAAAACATAAATTAAACTATACAAGGATGAAACATTCCATGCCCTTGGGTTCAATTAGATATTTGGACAAAGGGACAGATCAATATAAATTATTATCATAAAATATGATACGTCAAATTGTTGACATTCTTAATATTTGGGTATGAGTTATATATTTCTAGATACCGCTCGCTATTTATGATATTAAATATAAAAGGGTTTTTATTTTAAATATCATAACCAAATATTAAAAGAGCCAATTAGGTCACACGTATACAACAAGCCGCTAGGAAAATAAATAATTCTAATCTGATTAGAATTATAATATAATGGGTCGGGCCCATATGTGTTAGGGTTAATTGAGTGACGGTAAAACCCTAGCCACCACTCTATAAATATTGCATAAGATGCATTACCCTAGACACACGAGCAGTCGCTCTTACTCTCTAAATGCTACTGGAAGAGTTGAGGAGGGTTTCCTAGTTCGGCTGTTGGCGTGGACACCTCTAGAGACGTGGCTGCTATTGCCTCGTTCGCCATCCGTAAAAGTTATGCCATTATGTTTCATGCCTTTTATGCCTTAATTCATGTTTTTCACATTAACGATCATAACAAGGGGGAATACATTTATTCCGCTGCACCCTGACCATATGCTTGATTCCCTTCAATATCAATAAACACAACCTCAGAGAAAAGAGAGCATAACTACCAGTTAAACAATTATCTCAATTGACTCTCAATTTACCATCTCTTTCTTGAATTCAAACATTTTAGCTCAAATTGTTGCCTCTTTTGGGAATTCACTCCTTTTTAAATATACAGTTTTTTTATAATAACAAGAAGGAGGAGTGAATCCCATTATTCACTGTGCCCTTTTTCAATATCCATCAACCAACCAATACCCATTCTCATTGAATAAAAGGCACCTATGCTCTCTATCCCTAAGTGTTTAAGCGACAAGGATTATAATGATTAACAAGGCTAGGGTACAAAATCCAAACTGAGAGTCAATTGTCACTTCCATGCTTCCCATGTGCAGTAATAAAATGAAAAACTCAAGCAATAGCAATTGACAAGCAACATGGAAAACTATCAAAGTGCTTGGTCACACAAACTCACAGGCTTATGGTTGTTTTTCCTTGATTAAATTACCTATTGCACAATTAGCTATTGTAATTAACTTTCCTGCACAAAATCCTAATCCTAACTGATTATGAATTCAGCCACTCTTAATTTTGTTAGTTTGGCTGCTAACTTTGAGATATTTAATTAAATTCCTTAAAATCCTAATTCCTAAATCCTAAGTTAAAATACTAATCCTAATTCAACAATCTGCATAAGTTTCAAGATTATCAAATAAAGAAAAGAAAATAAGAATAAAAAGAAAAAGAAACACCGTTGCTCTAAACTACTGAATCATCGGGTGGTCTAGTTCCAGCTGCTCCACTCCCCCTGAAAGAGAGGCATGTCCCCAGGCCACTGCAAATAAGTCCGGAATTACTCTGGTGGCCTGCCTGGGTGTGGTCCATGGGCAGTTGAAGTCGCTTGATCTACCCCTCCAATGGCTGGTGTGACATGTCAGCTGGCAAAACACAAAAAGAGAGGGATGTGAACGGTGAAATAGAATAAGAAATGCAAGAATATACCTTATATAGAATATTAACTATGAAAAGAAGAGGTTTAAATTGTGAAAAGGGGAGAAGGTTCTATTGCAGAAACTTTTGCGCTCCAAAATGTCTAGAAAAACAGGGGAATGATTGAAGTGACCTTCCTCCTATTCAAATTTTGAATTTTTGCTGGAACGCGTTGCTGCGCTCAGCCTGCGCTCATCGCAGGTGAAGCGCAACAAACTGAACCAAATTGTACTTCCAGTGCTTTGCTTGCGCTTAGCGCAGGTGAAGCGCAGGGAACAGAGGCCTATTGTCCCCAACACTTAGTCAATTTTCTGTTGTCTCCAATGATCAATATTTCCACTTTTCTCTCCCTCACACTCACTCAACTCATTCCTAAAATTCCTAAACTAAAAACACACAATCCTAAATAAACAAAATAACACACAGAATTTGAAATTAAGAATACAAAAACGATAAATAAAACACCGGGTTGCCTCCCAGTAAGCGTTCGTTTAACGTCATATAGCTTGACGACTGTTTCTTTCATGGTGGTTGAAACTGGAATCTATTGGTGAGCTTTTGTGTTGCATCCTTCCTTTCTTTGGACACTGAAACTCCCCATACTCTGGCCTCAGACTAATTTTGAGTGTAACTTGAGTCTAACCATTTGGGCTTCTTTTTGGAATTAGACCATGCTTCTGACTCCTTTGGCTTGACTTTTCTTTTCTTTATTGTCTTGCTCTGATATGTATGAGTCTTCTTCTCCTGAAGCTTGGAAGATTCACAGTTAGCCGCTCTTAATCCTCTTGCTTCACAAGGGTCCTTGATAGGAAATACACCTGACCACTTTGTCCTCAGTCTGACTTTAGGCCATGAATTTGAGTTTCTTGGATTGATTTTTCTTCTCTTGGCTCTGCTCATATCAGTGTATTCATATTTATTTCGCTTGTGAGACTTTGAAGGCTTAACACTAGTATACTGCCTTTCTTTATCTTCCTTGGAGGGCTTTCAAAATATGGCAAGTTTTTCACTACGTCCCCTCCTTTCTCATTTCTTTTCTTGTCATCCCTTTGTTCATTTTTCTTCTCATTTTCATTTTCAGTCCGTACACTATCACATATTTTGGTTTCTTCCTCCCCTTCACAGTCACTCTCTTCCTCCAGCTCAATCTCTTCTATTTCATCCTCTTCTTTATCTTCTTCTACTTCTGCCCCACCTTCTTCTTCTTTTTCCTCTTCTTCTTCTTCTTCAGTTTCTTTTTCTTCATTAGTCAGATTGCCATCAGTTCCTTCCCCAATCAGTTGAACACTTATGGTGGTCATGTTGTCACATTGTTCTTCAGGGTTGGGTTGATCATTTGCGGAGATCTGTTCTAACTGATATTTAGCTAAATTTTCTGCTATCAGGGGGTCAATAGTTATTCCTTCTTCTTCACTATCTCTTTGCAATGTCGCAAAGGATTGCACGTATTCTTCAAGAAGAGCATCCAATCTTGATCCTCCTTGTTGAATTGAAGAATAACTTTGTTGCTGTTGGAAAGAAGGTTTCCTGCTAGAAGGCCCTGCGTCTTGTCTCCAACCAGAATTATTGTTTTGTTCTGGTTATTTCTCCAACCTTGTGAATAATTGTTTGCAAAGTTGTTGCTGTTGGAGAAGTTTCCTGGTCTTCCTTGATATCTCATGTAATTAACTTTCTCTTCTTGAGTGTCTTGATAAGAGCAGTGACCATTGGGATGGTCACCTCCACAAAAATCACAAGTTAATTGTGGGGACTAGCTAGGATGAGTCTGCATTGCATGCAACTACTGAGGAAGCTTGGACAACTGCTTGGTGAGTGCTTTTAATTGCTGGGTGAGAATCTTTTTCAGAACAAGATTATGACCCAAGATCGCATCCGTAGAAGTTTGCATGTGGAATGAAATAGCATCTTGTTGCCACCCACAGCTCTGATTCTAGTCACTTCCCCAATCCTACGAAAAATTGTTAGAATAATTGTTGTAATTAGAGAAGTTACCATGAATCAGTATGTTGGAATAATAGTCTGGCTCTTGCTGCATAACATAATCTCCAAGTGTTCTTCTTGGTGCAGGGGATGTTAAGACAAACTCACTCCTAAGGTTTTTAATATTGTCAAACCATCAAAGTATAATCATCTCAAAGCATGAACTGAGATGCATCTTATTATTACTAATCATTTTGCTCAAGTGTTTGGCAGAATCCAGTCTCTTAAAGCATTGCAGGTATATAAATTCTTGGGAAGCCAAAGTTACAGAAGAAACTTGAAGTCATGTTAGAAGCATAAAGTAAAAATTCAAAAATCAAGTTTTGCCTAAAAAAAAGTTTGAAGCTAATAGTTGTTGAGCAAAAGAATTTCAAGATCAGACTAAGACTCAGACTCAGACTCAGACGCACAACTCAGATGCAGACTTCAGACTCAGATACAAACTGAGACTCAGATGCAAGCTTACTCAAGAGACTTAAAACTCAGATGAGAATGAAAGACTAGGACCAGAGTTCAAATGCAGATACATGCCATTAGCCAAAAATACAAACTCAGACTCAGCTAAGAGATGCAAAACACGTACAAGGAGTCAACTAAAGTCAAAGAAAGTACACTGTACATGCTAACACCGAACAGTGCGCACAGAAGGCACATTGCTTTTGGCAGTTTGCTTTTTCCTTCTCCTTTCAACGACTATTAACAGCCACATAACGGCTAGTTCTGTTTGAATTAAAAGCAAAAGATCAACCATAAAGAAGAGAGAGACTACGCTACACATTGATCAATTACTGCATCTTACCTACATCTCTAGTCTAATCTCATCTCAGATTTGATCTCACCTTGAGAACATCCAGTAGTCTCAGTTATTCTATTTTATCTTGCAAAGTTTCCAATCTTTGTAAAAGAGAATATCCCTAACTAAGCTCACTGTTTTATCCATATGTTGTATGTTGTAAGCTAGATCACTATCATCCTTCAATCCTTGTAACCAGTCTCAGCTGAGATAGGAGAGAGCCTAGTCTCAATGTGAGTATGAGAAACCTGAAGAGGCCAGAGAAGAATACTTGTCTCACAGCCAAGGTAGGGGAGCCTAAGCTTGGTGTGAAGGTGAGCCTGAAGAGGCAATAAGAATACTTGTCATTGACGGGTTTGTCAATTGTGGAAATCTCACAAGTTGTGAGGACTGGACGTAGCCAAATGTGTGGGTGAACCAGGATAAATTTGTGTGCATCTCTATCCCTCGTCTTTTTTATTTATATTGCACACTTCTTAAATGAGACATAGATACTTATAACCAAATTAAATCTGGTGAAAAGAAATAACGTTTTAACTAAAGAAGCCATATTTTCACTAAGTCAAATTTTGGTTTTGATTTAAGACCGTATCTGAACTAACCCATCTGAGCTTCCAAGTTATTCAACTTGAGAACACGTCTCAGCTTTTATTAAAGTATTTTTTCAGGAACAAATTTTTGAAAAGTCTCTATTTAACCCCCCCTTTTAGAGACATCCAGCCAACTTCAGGGGAATGTTGTCTCTCCTTAGCCATATCTTCAGCTTTTACTTCATTTGAGGTGGTTGAACAGAGAGTGTAGAGATTGTCTCCTTGAGCTTTTCCCTGCTTCTTCTTTTGCAACTTTTATCTCACTTGGGATGGTGATAAGTGAAAAATATATAATAAATTAGAGTAGTTTTTAGTGCACTTATCAAGGGTAAAATGGTATTTTATGCCCCAAATTAATCCCTTTTTATTAATAATTATATAAATTGTATTTATTAGTCTTGAATTTGAATTTAATGCTATTTTAATATAAATTGTGATGATTTTTGCAGATTATGGCAAAGATTTGATATGGAGAGAAGATAACATTAAATCGGGGAGATATTTGCAAGATTTGAAGTTTAATTGAGGACAATTAATGAAGATTTGAAGTTTAGTTGAGGATAATTAATGAAGATATCAGCTGCAATTAAACAAGGATTATGCAGACAACCTTCCCTTTTAAATTCAAGATACTCAATAAATGCAAGATATCATGAGGAAAAAGGGACACAAGGAAAGACAATCAACCAAAACCAGTCTCGGGAAGAAATCAACTTAAAAAGAGAAAGAATGAAGTTGTGCAACCCGTGTTGCTCGCTTCACCTGTGCTGCAGCGTAGGTGAAGCGCATCAATTGAATTTTAGCTTCTGACATCTGCGTTTCACCCACGCTGTAGCGCAGGTGAAGCGCAGAACTCGTACTGTTTGCTTTGTTTCCCATTTTTAGATAGATTTATTCCCAATTTCTTTTGTCTTTCCTTAGCCTATAAATAGGACCCTCTTGCACCGGATCAAGGTGTGCAGGAAGTAGTGCAAGATTAGTATAGGATCAGTATAATTTCATGCACCATATTTACTTTTAGAATAGGAGAGGCGAAGCGCTGCACGAGGATTGGAGAAGGTGACAGATTCTTCGATGGCTTGTATGGCTACCATGAGTAACTAACTCTCCAGTAGAATTGAATGTAGTTGATTCTATCCCCAAGTGTATGTAAACTCTATTTTATTGTTTATGATTCCCTACTTTGTAATTTCGGTATCTTTATTCTATGCTTAATTCCTAACTTCCGCGCGTGCGCCGGAGTTATAGGCTAGTGTCTGTGACATAACGTGGATAGAGACTTCCGGCTAGGACTGAGGATGAGGGAGCCTAGATATAGGGAACTCAAACTCTATTTTTTTAAGGGTACTCGGTAGTCATATTGGAATATATTCGGAGTCTCGGGACTGACGGGGTAGTGACAGCCCCCGAATGAAGAGCGTCTATAGGAAGGTATGGTTATCGATAGTAACATAATTGAAAATTAATTGTATGTGAAGGATAAACGGGGTCTTGTGATTGATGGGGTAGTGACAGCCCTTGAATGAAGAGCATTTATAGGGAAGTACAATTAATGGACGATTCAAACGAACGGAACAATAATTAATTAATTAAGAGCTTAATGAGTCGAGGGTAATTTGTCGCTTGGGAGAGCCCGCATGGATTATCTTTGAGTGGTAGGTTGCTGGTAACTCGGCGTTTTATCCATTCAGTTTGGCTAAGTCATTACAAGAATATAGTCATAAATAATTAATAGTTTTTACATACACGAAGGGTGCAATGATACGAAGTTCAATCCTAGTCCAAGTATAGTGCTCTCAACTCTTCCTTATTATAGTTTTCTTTATTATTTTGTAATTTATATTTCCCGCATAATTTTTCTCTCAAATCCATTATTCTCACTTGATAAATAGATCACAAACATACGCGAATTGACCGTTTCTTGTGGATACGATACTTTACTTACTATTATACTGCTGGACTTTTGGTTCGCTTTCTAGAATTCCATCAAGTATTTTTGGCGCCGTTGTCGGGGAACGGTTTCCAATTCGTGTATACCTTGGCATGTCTAATTATCAAGTCATATTTATCTTAGGATTTCTTTTATTTATTATTCTTATTATTTTAGGAAATTTTTATTATTTAGGAAATTTATAGTTTTTCTATTATTATTAATTTTTCTTCCACACTTACCTTTTTCAAAAGTTCTTGTTTATGTTTTTGAGAGGCCAAGTGTCCCCCATTCAATTATAATTCGACCCGGAAATAGAGAGGACATCTAGGAGGAACAAAGGCAGAAACAGGAGAAGGAGAAGAAAGATAATTGTAGAAGAACCCAAAAACATGGCTGAGGAAACTCCTAAGAGGACTCTAGAGGAATATGTCACTCATCAAGGACCACGTCACTTCTCAAGCATTGTGTTACCTTTAACTACAAGAGCTTTGGAGTTGAAACCTGCTCACCTCAACCTCATTAGTGCACATCAATTTGCTGGATTGGATCACAAGGATCCAAATACTCATCTCTCTAACTTCTATGAATTAGTTGGCACTATGGGTTTCGAGGAAGGTAATCTAGAATCTGTTTACTTACGCTTGTTTCCTTTCTCTTTGATAGATAAGGCTAAGGAATGGCTGCAATCACACCCAAATCAAAGTCTAACCAGTTGGGGTGTGGTTGAGGATAAATTTTTGACAAGATTCTTCCCACCAGGGAAGCATTTTCAAGCCAAAACAGATATTTCTACATTCAGACAAGGGATAGATGAGCCACTATGTGAAGCATGGGATAGATACAAGTCTCTACTGCGCAAATGTCCCAATCATGGCTATGATGATATAGCCCAACTCAACATATTCTACAAGGGACTCCGATCAAATTCAAGGTCATTCATAGATGCTGCAGCGGGAGGAACTATCTTATCCGTAGATGCTGATCGAGCAATAACTATCATCGATAACTTTGCACAAAACGATCAACAAGCTCAATGTGGAAGACAACCTGCTTAATTACCAAAGAAAGGGGTGCTGGAACTCAATCAAAGTGATGCCCTCTTAGCCGAGAACAAGCTCATTAAACAACAATAGAAGCACTCACTGAGACGTTAAAGGCACTTCCTCAACAACTAAAAGCTGTCTACTCACAACCTATCCAAACCCAACCGTTGATTTGCGACTTTTGTGGAGGTGATCATCCAAATGGACAATGTGCCAATCAAGGGGTGCAATCAGAGCAGGTCAATTTCATGGGAAACCAGGGGAGTCCAGGTAATTTCTCCAATAATAATAACCAGTGCTCACAAGGATGGAGGAACAACCAAACCAATTCTGGTTGGGGTCAGAATGGAGGATCTAGACAAACACCTTATTAGCAGCAACCTTCACCCTACGAAAAATTAAATAGTTTGGAAGGAAAGATTGATGATCTCGTACAAGGATTCAATGGATTCAAGAAGAATACATAGGCGTCAATCAAGCATTTGGAGAATCAAGTGGGTCAGCTAGCAAATGAAATGTCAGAGCACAAGCAACATCACTTTTCAGCTGTAACCCAAACCAACCCGAAGGAACAATGCAACTTGGTTGTTACTAATGGCTACAAGTCAGAAGAGGAGGAACTTGATGAGGAGGAGGAAATCATCTTTGAAGAACAACTGCCCCAGGAAGAAATATCCAAAGAAATTGTTCATCAAGATGAAGAAGAAACAACACAAGAGGAAGAAGATCATGAAGAAAAGGTCTATATTACAAGTAAGTCACTTGACCCAGGTAAGTTTACTATACCTATCTCTATTAGTAATCTACCCCCTACTCAAGCTTTATTAGATCTTGGAGCGAGTATCAATTTGATGGCGTTGTCATATTTTAACAAGTTGGGTAATGTGAAGGTCAAGTCTGCAAAGGTAAAGTTGCTTCTTGCAAATAAATCCGCTCAATGCCCTTATGGGATAATAGAGGATATAAAAATCAAAGTGGACAAGTTTGCATACGTCATAGACTTCTACATTGCAGAAACAGAAGAGGAGGGTACTGATGTCCCCCTAATTTTAGGAAGACCTTTCATGAAAGCTGCAAAGATGATTGTTGATGTTGGTCGGGGAAAATATGAACTAAGCTCAAAAGATGAAAGTATTGTGTTTCATATTGATAGAGGAATCCCCAAATTACAACAAACTCCTGAAACGATAAATCCTACTGATGGGATTTTCAAATTTCAAAAAAAGCTGTCAGGTTCCGGATTTCTGAGGAAACCTAGAATGAAAGTCAAGCAGCCAGAATCCATATGGGAGTTCAAATTTAAGAAAAGGAAATGATCAACATCTGATACTGAGGAAGATAGTGACAGTGATGGAAGAATCAGAAACTAGCATGGAGGATGGGAGCTTAAAGGAAGAACTGGAATGGAGGCAAACATCATCCTCCATATGAGGCCACCATAAAAGATTTGAGTAACCAGGCGTCGAGCTAGAAGACATTAAACAAGCGCTTACTGGGAGGTAACCCAACCATTGTAAGTCTTAATTTTCCTTTAATTTCAATTTTGTTAATTTTTAGTTTTTAGACAATACCTGTGTAATTAGGAAATTGTTAAGTGAAGAATTTAATTTAATAGGAATGCATGAAAACAGTTAGGAATAGGAAGTAGCAAAAGCAGAAAAATATAACTTTGTACCTGCGCTGTAGCGCAGGTAAAGCGCAAAATTAAAAATAGTTTCTGACTTCTGCGCTTCACCTTGCGCTGTAGCGCAAGGTGAAGCGCATGCGGCGCGCTTCACATTCCAGGGGAGAACGCGCTTCACCTGCGCTCAGCGCGCGGGAGGCTTTAAAAGCCTACGTTTGAACGAGGAAAGTTCATTTATACTTTCCCTCGTTCTTTCTCTTTCGTTATCTCTGAGTTCCTAACCCTTTGATTTCCATTTTTCACTCTTATAGCCTTCCTTTTCACATTTCTGAGCTTACACCAGGTATGTTTTTATAGTTTTCTTTACTTTTAACCGATTGAAATTTTTATTTTTATTTTTATTTTATTTGAGCAAAAACCTTAGGATAGGAAACTTAGGATTCTAGGGACCTTTAGGATAAAAATGATTGTCCATAAAGCTTTAGTTTATATTGCATGTTGCTAGGAAATGATTATGAGTATTTTTTGTTTGCTTAGGTGGTAGTTTTCACGTGCTCAATAATTTCTGCAAATTATTTTGTTGGTGCGTGAATGCTAAATTAATTACCATTATATTTTTGCATGCCCATACATAAATAATTGTGTCTTATTGCATGTTACTGATGACATGATTTTTTAGCATGATTTTTATTATCAATTTTGCCTGTTTAGAATTGTTTAGGACTTGCTTTAATTGATCACTTTAGCATGTTCTTAATTAATTGGCAATTAGGGAATCGAGCATGTGGTCAGGGTGCAGCGAAAATAAATGGATTCCCTCCCTTGTTATAATCGTTTTGAGAAAACACGAATCAAGGCATAAAAGGTATTGAAACGAAAGGTCGTACCTTATTAGGATTATAAACGAGGCAAGTGTAGCCACGTCTCTATTGGTATCCACGCCAACAACTGATAAGTGAAAAATAGTTGATAAATTAGTATATATTTTATTTCACTTATCAAGGACAAAATAGTAATTTTGCCCCATTTTTATCCCTTTTTATTTAATATTTAATAATTTGTATTTATTAATCCTAGTTTAGAATTTGATGCTATTTTAATGGATTTATTGCTGATTTTTGCAGGATTCTTGCAAAGATTTAAATAAGAGATTAAATGGCATTAAATGAGGAGGATTCATGCAAGATTGGAGATTGATTGAGGACAATTAATTAAAGATTTGAAGAAGATTTGAATCATTAATGAGGAGATAGAGTCAATCAATCAAAGATATTGTAGACAAGCTTCCCAAATAAACAAGGATTGCACAATAAATACAAATATATCAGAGAATAAAGGGAAACAAGGAAGGACAAACGCACGAAAACCAGTCTCGGGGAGAGATCAACAATTTAAAAGAGGAAAGTTGAAGCTGCAGAGTCTAGTTGCGCATCACCCCGCGCTATAGCGCAGGTGAAGCGCAACTCTCTGGAATCTGCGCTACAGCGTAGGCTGTAGCGCAGCTTGAAGCGCAGAACACGCAGATCACGTTCCTGTTGCCGTTTTTAAGAGGATCTCTTCCCAAATTTGCTTTGTCTTTCCTAATCTATAAATAAGAACCTCTTGCGTCAGTCCTAGGGGTTAGACAGTTAGTTGGTTAGCGAGTTAGATAGTCATTATAATTCAGTGATTATGTATCAAAGCTAAGTTTAGAGTAGGAGAGGAGGAGCACTTCACGGGGATTGAAGATGGTGACAGCGTCTTCAATGGTTTGTATGGCTACTTCATGTAGTTAACTCTCCAGTAGGATTGGATGTAATTGATTCTATCCTTGAGCGTATATAAATTGTATATTATTATTTCAATGAGTCCTTATCTATAATGGTGGTAATCTTATTCTGTTCTTATTCCTAATTCCCACGCTTGCGTCTGGAGTTATAGGCTAGTCTTAACTCAAGTAGTTTAGATTAGGAACGAGAATGGGGGGCGGATTCTGAAGAAACTCATTCTCTGATTGAATAAGATTACTCGGTTACTACTGACGGCTGAAAGGGGATGTTTACTAATGAGTGAGGGGTAGTGTGAGTACTCTAAGTGAGGGAGCATTCGCCAAATAGGACTTAGTAATTGATAGCAAAGAGTTAGGGGGTTGTCAATCCAGGATTCGAACATGGGTGTATTCCTAATGAGTATAAGGTAGTGACAGTACTGGAGCGAAGGGTGCGTCTACCATTAGGCCTCGTTTATCGTCTAACTCTTACAAACTGAACAAAAGAGAGCAAAATAAGTCGAGATAAATTTATCGCCTGGGAGAGCCCGCACAATTTATCCTTGAGTGTTAAGGTCGCTGGGTAGGGGCTTTAGTAATAAAGTTTGTCTACATATTTTATAGAGTATTACCTAAAATAATAGATAGTCTTTATATGCACAATGGGTGTGATGAGATGAAATCCAATCCTGATCCAAGTAAAGTGTCTAACTTTACCTTTCTAATTTCAATTAATTATCTACTCTTTTTACCATTCTGCAATCATACTCTCTAAACTGTGCTTTCTCTTGATAAATACTATTTCGGTCTACATAAATAACCGTTCCCTGTGGATACGATACTCTTTCTTACTATTATACTGGTGGATTTGTGGTTCGCTTGCCAGAAACCCATCAAGTATTTTTGGCGCCGTTGCTCGGGAACGATTCTAATTTGTGTAGAACCTGAGGTCTATTTATCAAGGATATCTATCTTAGGATTTATTTTATTTATTATTCTCATTATTTTAGGAAATTTATAATTTTTTAATTATTATTATTAATTTTTCTTCCACACTTACCTTTTTCAAGTTTCTTGTTTTTTGTTTTTGAGAAGTCAGGTGTCTCCAAATCAATTACAACTTGAAGCAGAAATAGGAAGGACATCAAGGAAGAACAAAAGTAGAAACCAGGAAAGGAGACAAGGGAGAAGTCGAGAAGAAAACAAAAATATTTTATTTTTTATTGTTTTATTTTAATTATTTTCTTTTTTTTTAAAAAAATATTTATTGATATTGTTTTCATTTTTTTATTATTTTTTTTAAAAAAAATTATTTATTATTAATTATATAAAAAAAAGATAATAATTTTTGTTCCACTCTCCTGAGCTAACATTTGTTTGAGCTTCCTGAATAGTGCTCTTGTGGAAGACAGGTGTCTCAAAATTAATTCAGAGAAGTGTATAAATAGAGAGAGAGAGAGAAAAAAAGTGGACAAATTTCAAAGAGTCAATCTCAACACTCTCTATTCAACCACCTCAAGTGAAGTAAATGTCACATGGCTTATGCATGGCAGAATCTACCAAGGAGAACCCCTGGAGATTATGTTAGGTGGCAAGAACCAAGTTACTCCTCTCATGCACCAATTCAAGGTAACTTCTCTAATTACAACAATTATTCTAACCATTTTTTACAGGATTGGGGAAGTTACCAGAACCAGAATTTTGGGAGGCACCAAGATGATGTTTCACTCCACACGCAACCTTCTTTTCAACTGTAGCAAAGTTACTCTTCTTATCAACAAAGAGAATCCCAATTTTATGAGCTTTTGGAAGAATTTAATCAAAGCAATATACAATTCCAGAAAGAGAGCGAAGAGAGAAGACAAAGCATTGACACTTTGTTAAAACAGATGGCAGAACAAAGGGAGTCAAGACTTCAGAAGGAAAGAGAAGAAGCAAGAAGAAACACTGACACCATGTTGGAACTGCTCAACAAGAAAAGAGAGTCTCCTGATGCAACAATTGAAGAGATAGCAGAAGCAATAGCTAACCAACAGTCAGAACAAATCTCAGAAGGGCACTCAGATAGTGACAATTTCATGGAAGAAAAGTGGGATGAATTTATACAATTTCAACAGTATTGCGAAAGAGAAGGAGTAACCGTTAGCCTTGCACTAGAGGAGATACACAATATTATCAACTATTGGGACAAGCAATCTTCAGCAAATGCATTACCCGACCCCGAAGAGCAGTGCGATGACATTGTTCAGCTGATAGGGAAGGAAATCAATGACAATCTAGCTGAAGAAGAAGAAGGAGAAGAAGAAGAAGAAGAAGAAGAAGAAGAAGAAGAAGAAGAAGATGATGATGATGAACCTGAAGAAACACAAGAAAGAGAAGCTGAAGAAGAAAAGGAAGAAGAAGGTGCAATAGAAGAAGAAGAAGAAGAACAAGGAGAGGATGAAACAATAAAGATGGTGCTTAAAGAAGAGATTGACTGTGAATGGGAGGAAGAGAATGCAACATGTGATGGTGAACAGAGAGTTGGTGAATCAAAGCCCGAGGAAGGAAGGGAAATGATTTCAAGAACAGAGACCTTGCCTTATCCAACTAGTCCTCTAAAGGAAGATCAAGAAAGGCATGGTGCAAGTGATAAACCTTCCAGACCTCACAAAAGAAAGGCCTGCGATCACACTAACCAGGACAAGGCAAAGAGAAGAAAAGTCAAGCTAGAATTGAATTCAGAGCCTAGAGCCAGACTGAAGATCAAGTGGTCAGGTGTGTCCATATCAAAGAACCCCCCAAAGCAAAGAAATTGAGAGAAATCAGTTGTGACTCATTCAAACTTGAGGAGAAGAAGACTCATGCACATGAGAACAAGGTAATAAAGAAAATAAGGATCAAGCCAAGGGAGTCAGAGGCATGGTCTAATTCCAGAAAGAAGTTACAATGGTCAAAGTCAGTTCACACTACAGGTTGCTCCAAGGCAAGATCATGGGGAGGTTTAAGGGCCAAAGAAAGGAAGGGTCCAGCACACACGCTCACTAAAAGATTTCAATTTCAGCCACCTTGAGAGAACAGGCGTCGAGCTATCAGACGTTAAACAAGCGCTTCCTGGGAGGCAACCCCTAGATTTTTAAAGTTCTTAATTATTTTCAGTTTTGTTTTATTTTCTTGTTTGTTAATTAGGATTTTTCAATTTTTAGGATTTAGGAAATTTTCAAAATTGATTGGAATAAGTTTGTGTAAAATAAATTTTTTTTAGGAAGTAGCAGAAAACGTGACTGAAAATTGCAAATTGCATTCTGTTTTCTGCACTTCAACCTGCGCTGTAGCGCAGGTAAAGCGCAGAAATGCAATTTTAGTCACTGTATTTTGCGCTTCACTTGCGTTGTAGCGCAAGGTGAAGCGCAGGATACGAAATTTTAAAAATCTTTTATTTTCTCATGTACTACTTCCTAAGCTTTTCTTTTCACTCTTTCCACTCACAAACTTCCATCAATTTTGAAACTTTCAGTTATGTTTTACTTAATTTTTATCAATTGAAATCTTTATTTTCTCTATTCTTTATGAATTGCACTGACTGCTGTAGAGTATAAAGACTAGTTGACCCCAAATCAATCAGGAGTACTAGACCCATACCCAAGCTTGCTGCTTGAAGAGTCCGGATATTCTTGCAGTGGCCTGGGGACAGGCCTATTTTCCTAGGGGAGGATGGAGCAGCAGCTGGACAAGGACTTACACGATACAGAGGATGAAGATTGACACTGGTGTTTTCTTTCTTTTAGTTTTTCTTTTATTTTCTATTATTTTATAGATTTTTTCTAGTTAATTACGATTTTTGTTTTGTATTTCATTTTTTTTAATTTTTAGAATTTTTAAAATTTTTAGGATTTTAGGAGCTTAGGAACCAAGGTAATTTATTCTAATTCTCTGTAAATAAGTAGTTTAACTAACCAGTCTAGGAAAGATGATAGGGTCTTGTGATTAATTCCATAATCAGTTAGGAGTAGGGTACTTCTCAAGAGAACCTATCATGGTAGTTTATTAAATCCAGTAAGTGCTTTAGCAAGGAAATTTTAGCCCAACCGGTGAGATGAGAGCCCTAAACACTTAAACACTTATATTGAGAGCTTTTCACCACTGCTTGTCAACTGTTATTGCTTGAGTTTCTGAAAATTGTCTTGCTTGTAGAAGGTATGGAAGTGACAAAGGCACAATTTTGTGATTCTGATATTCTGCTTAGTGCCAAATAGCCAACCCTGAATTAATATTTCCATTTATTGAGTGTCCATTTGAGCTTGAATATTTCTTTTGATGCACCGCAGCCATTATCATTATCAATGATCAATGATCATACCATGTCCCTTAACACTTGGGATAGAGAGCAAGGTGCACCACAACAAAATGGGACAAGCAATTGACAAAGAGGTTGGTCACAAGGAATCCAAGAGAAGGCACAAGGAATCACAAAGAAAGGAATCTCCCCCACCAAAAATAAGTTCTTTATGTTATGTATACAAAAAAAAGTTTCTGCACAAAGTGTGGAAAATAAATAAGTTGGGGGGAGAAAATTCTTCAAAAGAAGAGGCCAAAGCTGGAAAAGGGTGACCATTCAAGAATCATCAGGTGAATTGAGAGAAGTTCCAAAGCACAACCACAAGATGCTCTCTATTCAAAGTGTTCCTTAAATATCCAGAAAAACCATGATTTCTTGATAGCCCAGCCTCATTACAACCTAAAGAAAGACCTTTTGATCCATACTAACTGCTTGCAGGTTCAGACCTTGGAAACGACTATCAATTCTAGTAGTTCAACAGTGGGTGAAAATGATTGAGGGAAACACTTACCCGTGAGAATGAGAGATTTCCTTGATTTATCACTTACTGCTTTAATTGCTATTATTGAGAAAGTTTAATTGATGTTTGTATTTCTATCCTAACTACTGATTGGTAATATCTCTTGATTCTGATTTTTTCTTATGATTGGGAAGTGACTTCTGCTTAGGAAGGAGTTGAGGGATGATTACCTTGAATTAGTTTTGTTTTTGTGAAAATACACTAGGGGTTAGAATTGATTGTGAATGCAAAGAGGTCTCTTGCTTGAGGACAAACAAGAATTCAAGTTGGGGGGAATTTGATAAGTGAAAAATAGTTGATAAATTAGTATATATTTTATTTCACTTATCAAGGACAAAATGGTAATTTTGCCCCATTTTTATCCCTTTTTATTTAATATTTAATAATTTGTATTTATTAATCCTAGTTTAGAATTTGATGCTATTTTAATGGATTTATTGCTGACTTTTGTAGGATTCTTGCAAAGATTTAAATAAGAGATTAAATGGCATTAAATGAGGAGGATTCATGCAATATTGGAGATTGATTGAGGACAATTAATTAAAGATTTGAAGAAGATTTGAATCATTAATGAGGAGATAGAGTCAATCAATCAAAGATATTGCAGACAAGCTTCCCAAATAAACAAGGATTTCACAATAAATACAAAGATATTAGAGAATAAAGGGAAACAAGGAAGGACAAACACGCGAAAACCAGTCTCGGGGAGAGATCAACAATTTAAAAGAGGAAAGTTGAAGCTGCAGACGCTAGCTGCGCTTCACCCCGCGCTATAGCGCAGGTGAAGCGCAACTCTCTGGAATCTGCGCTACAGCCTGCGCTGTAGCGCAGCTTGAAGTGCAGAACACGCAGATCACGTTCCTGTTGCCGTTTTTAAGAGGATCTCTTCCCAAATTTGCTTTGTCTTTCCTAATCTATAAATAAGAATCTCTTGCGTCAGTCCTAGGGGTTAGACAGTTAGTTGGTTAGCGAGTTAGATAGTCATTGTAATTCAGTGATTATGTATCAAAGCTAAGTTTAGAGTAGGAGAGGAGGAGCACTTCACGAGGATTGAAGATGGTGACAGCGTCTTCAATGGTTTGTATGGCTACTTCATGTAGTTAACTCTCCAGTAGGATTGGATGTAATTGATTCTATCCTTGAGTGTATATAAATTCTATATTATTATTTCAATGAGCCCCTATCTATAATGGTGGTAATCTTATTATGTGCTTATTCCTGATTCCCACGCTTGCGTCTGGAGTTATAGGCTAGTCTTAACTCAAGTAGTTTAGATTAGGAATGAGAATGGGGGAGCGGATTCTGAAGAAACTCATTCTCTGATTGAATAAGATTACTCGGTTACCACTGACGGTTGAAAGGGGATGTTTACTAATGAGTGAGGGGTACTGTGAGTACTCTAAGTGAGGGAGCATTCGCCAAATAGGACTTAGTAATCGATAGCAAAGAGTTAGGGGGTTGTCAATCCAGGATTCAGACATGGGTGTATTCCTAATGAGTATAAGGTAGTGACAGTACTGGAGCGAAGGGTGCGTCTACCATTAGGCCTCGTTTATCGTCTAACTCTTACAAACTGAACAAAAGAGAGCAAAATAAGCCGAGATAAATCTGTCGCCTGGGAGAGCCCGCACAATTTATCCTTGAGTGTTAAGGTCGCTGGGTAGGGGCTTTAGCAATAAAGTTTGTCTACATATTTTATAGAGTATTACCTAAAATAATAGATAGTCTTTATATGCACAATGGGTGTGATGAGATGAAATCCAATCCTGATCCAAGTAAAGTGTCTCTAACTCTACCTTTCTAATTCCAATTAATTATCTACTCTTTTTACCATTCTGCAATCATACTCTCTAAACTGTGCTTTCTCTTGATAAATCTATTTCGGTCTACATAAATAACCGTTCCCTGTGGATACGATACTCTTTCTTACTATTATACTGCTGGATTTGTGGTTCGCTTGCCAGAAACCCATCAACAGCTGAACTAGGAAACCCTTCTCAGCTCTGCTAGTAGCCTCAGAAAGTAAGAAGTGATTGCTCATGTGTGTCTGGGGTAGTGCATCTTATGCTCTATTTATAGAGTGGTGGCTAGGGTTTTACCCCCTCACTCACTTAACCCTCACACTTATTGGTCTGGCCCATTATGTTATAATTCTAATTAAATTAAATTAGAATTATTATCATTTCCTAGTGGCTATTTGTATGTGTGTGACCCAATAGGATTTTAATATTTGGTTATAATATTAAAATAAAACCCTTTTATATTTAATATCAAAAATAGTGAGCGGTGTCTCACAACACATCACTATCCAAATATTAAGATTATCAATAACTTTGATAAATCCTATTTTATGATAATAATTTATATGATCTGTCCCTTTGTCCAAATATCTAATTGAACACAAGGGCATGGATTGTGTCAACCTTTTATAGTTCAGTTTATATATTTTCTTGATCCCCAAGTAGACTGTACAGAAAATAAACATCTCATGTTTATCCTCCTGAGCATGGTCATGCATTTTGCAGTCTCACTTTATCAAGAGGCCTACAGATATAACTCCTGTTACATAGAAGGGACAAATCCCATCTAGGGCACTCACATTCCACCACATAATTTATTATATGTCCAAAAACCAACTTTATGATTACCCTGTTACAGGTAACGTTTGATGATAATTAAGACATATAATTCCTTATGTAGGAATCGTAGTGATTTCAGGTCAAAGGACTTCATATAACATTAATCAATTTAAGAAACGTTCATGACACTTATGCAACAATCCATGCAACGTTCTTAAGGTGGGTCTGTCCAGTACACCATTACTCTTAATGTGTACCTATGTGAGCACATGATATCTCATATCCATGATCCGTGAGATGTGATCATCAACGAACTCACATACTAGTCTAAATGCATCTTTGCCCGGGATAATATTTGACTAGGGACTATTTTAAGAATAGTTCTTCATAAGATCTCACGATCAAGTCATCTAAATGATTTCTTATGAAGTTTAAGCTTACTATTCTAAGGACAGTAATTATATTCTAAAAGAAATAATAAAATGTAATGCCTTTATAAAATAATAATATGATACAAGTGATGGATGTTCAAAAAACATATAGGTCTCTAGTGCATATACTAACAATTGGAAATTATTGGTAATTTTTAAAAGCAAAATTTTTATGCAATATTGTTTGGTTAGTTGATTATTCTGGTTATTGAAATTAATTGGCCAATTATTTCATTAATTATGAGTAATTTAATATTATTATTTTGCATGAATAATTTTATTTAAATTGGTTTTTCATAGATGGCACGTACCAAGACCGTTAATGCACCTGGTACATCTAGGAGAGGCACAGGGGGTGCCAAAAGGAAAGCACCCCAAAAAGACCCTGAATTCGATCATCACCGCTTCAAGGACCTCTAGTCCTTTGAAGCCTACACTGGTATTGAGGGATGCAACTTCATCAAGGAGCGCCCAGTCATCCTTCAAGAGGATGAGTATGAGGAGTTCAGCGCTGAGATTCAGAGGAGGTGATGGGAGCGCCTCAGTCTCCCTGACAACTATTTTGACCCAGACATAGTCAGGGAGTTTTATGCCAATGCCATTGGAGACCACGGCGTTAATTTTAGGAGGGAGTCCTACGTGCGAGGACGAGTCTTCAGGTTTGATTGCGACGCAATAAATGCATTTTTAGGATACCCCATCCTGGAGGACAGGGATCTAATGGAGTGCTAATACCACGAGAGGATGCAAACTGTGGGGATCCATGGTAATGATCCCCTTGATACACAGACTGCAAAGTTACTTTGTCTGCCAGGGCATTCCTTCGAGAGGAATGCATACAATGAAGCTGCTAGGATCTACCGGAGGCATATGAGGGACATCGCTCAGATGTGGACAGTGCTGATACTGGCCAACATCCATCCTACCGGGTATGTTTCTGATGTAGTTATGCCCATGGCCCACCTCATCTACACCATCCTCACAGACGCTGTCATTGATATCTCACGGGTTGTCACCCAGAAGATATCAGACTTCGCATCTTCTGTATGGCGCAGGAGTGCCATCTCCCGGATCAGTCTTGGCTTCCCTTCTCTCATTACCGCACTCTGCAGGTCTAGGGGTGTGGATGTAAACCCCAGGGTTCGCATCTTACATCCCATGACTAGAGCATACATTGAAGCCAATTGTATCCCAGCTGCGGAGTTACAGGTTGAGGATGAGCAGCAGCAGCAGGCACCACCACTAGCAGCAGACATGGATGCTCCTGTCTGGGCCCAGCAGCTCTCGGCCCAGAACACTCACATGATGGCACAGTTGTCCACTCTTCATCGAGTAGCCGTTCATTTCCAGGACCTACATTACCAGGCTCGTGTGGACCCCTACCCATGCATGACCCCTGAGCAGTTTTAGGCGTACTTACAGTGGCCTGGGGACAGGCTTATTTTTCCAAGAGGGATGGAGCAGCTGGAGCCGGAGCTGAGGATGGAGCTGCTCACATGGACTAGGATGATTGATTTTTTCCTATTTGGTGCTTTTCCTTCTTTTTCTTTTTCATTTTTAGTTTCTCTTATTTTTCTTTTCTTATTTTTCTTGTTATTTCTCTTTTGATATGTACTGTACATTTATGCCCCACTGATACGTCGTTTATATTATGCAGTGCATATTCAGTTATATTCTGATTTTTCTGTTAAGTTTAAAATTTTTAGGATTTTTAAATTTTTAGGACCTTAGAAAGTAAGATTTAAGGCAAATTTTTGAAATTCTCTGTACTTAGGTAGTTTAACTAACCAGATTAGGAAAGATGATAGGGTTATGTGATTAACTCCATAATCAATTAGGATTCGGATACTTCTCAGGAGAACCTATCAGGATAGTTAATTAAAACCAGTAAGTGCTTTATCAAGGAATTTTAGCCAAAAACTGGTGAGCTGAGAGCCTAAACACTAAAATTGAGAGTTTTTCACTGCTGCTTGTCAACTGTTATTGCTTGAGTTTCTGAATTTTATCTTGCTATTGGAAAATATGGAAGTGACAAAGGAAAATTTTGTGATTATAATATTTTGCTCAGTACCAAATAGCCAACCTTGATTACATTTTTCCAATTTTTGATTGCCCATTTGAGCCTTTAATGATTCTTTTGATGCACCCTAGCCATACTCAATGATTATATCCTGTCCCTTCACACTTGGGATAGAGAGCAAGGTGCAACACAACAAAATGGGACAAAAGGTTGGTGAATTGAAAGGTCAGAAAATTCCAAGAGCAGGCACAAGAAATAAAAAAGAAGAGTACTCCCTCATGAATAAATTCTCTATTACTATACAAAGTTCAAAAAAAAAATTCTGCACAAAAAGTGTGGAAAATGAATAAGTTGGGGGGAGTACTTCTTCAAACAAAGAGGCCATCTGAAAAAGGGTGACAATTCAAGAATGACATGGTAAATAGAGAGAAGTCCCAAGCACAATCACAAGATGCTCTCTATTCAAAGTGTTCATTTCATATCTAGAAAAACCATAATTTCTTGATAGTCCAGCCTCATTACAACCAAAGAAAAGACCTTTTGATCCATATTGACTATTTGCAGGTTTAGAAGTTGGAAACGACTATCAATTATAGTTGCTCAATGGTGGTGAAAAAGATTGAGCGAAACACTTACCCGTGAGAATTAGAGATTTCCTTGATTTATCACTTATTGCTTTAATTTCTATTTTTGGAAAGTGACTGCTGCTTAACAAGGAGATGATGAAAAGTTTTTCTTAAGTTTGTTTTTGTTTTTGAGTTATACAGGGGATTGAATTGATTTTTTTATTACAAGGAGGTCTCTTGCTTGAGGACAAGCAAGAAGTTAAGTTGGGGGGTATTTGATAAGTGAAAAATATATGATAAATTAGAGTACTTTTTAGTGCACTTATAAGGGGTAAAATGGTATTTTATTCCTCAAATTAATCCCTTTTTATTAATAATTATATAAAATGTATTTACTAGTCTTGAATTTGAATTTGATACTATTTTAATATAAATTGTGCTGATTTTTGCAGATTATGGCAAAGATTTGATATCGAGAGAAGATAACATTAAACCGGGGAGATATTTGCAAGATTTGAAGTTTAATTGAGGACAATTAATGAAGATTTGAAGTTTAATTGAGGACAATTAATGAAGATATCAGCTGCAATTAAACAAGGATTATGCAGACAACTTTCCCTTTTAAATTCAAGATACTCAATAAATGCAAGATATCATGAGGAAAAAGGGAAACAAGGAAAGACAATCAATCAAAACCAGTCTCGGGAAGAAATCAACTTAAAAAGAGAAAGAATGAAGCTGTGCAACCCGTGTTGCTCGCTTCACCTACGCTGCAGCGCAGGTGAAGCGCAACAATTGAAATTTAGCTTCTGACATCTGCGCTTCACCCACGTTGTAGCGCAGGTGAAGCGCAGAACTCGTACTGTTTACTATGTTTCCCGTTTTTAGATAGATTTCTTCCCAATTTCTTTTGTCTTTCCTTAGCCTATAAATAGGACCCTCTTGCACCAGATCAAGGTGTGCAGGAAGTAGTGCAAGATTAGTATAGGATCAGTATAATTTCATGCACCATATTTACTTTTAGAATAGGAGAGGCGAAGCGCTGCATGAGGATTGGAAAAGGTGACAGATTCTTCGATGGCTTGTATGGCTACCATGAGTAGCTAACTCTCCAGTAGGATTGAATGTAATTGATTCTATCCCCAAGTGTATGTAAACTCTATTTTATTGTTTATGATTCCCTATTTTGTAATTTCGGTATCTATATTCTGTGCTTAATTCCTAACTGTTGAGTCTCAGAAGATAAAATCATAAATTATAAAACTTATCTTGAGTCTCATGCTCTTAAAGTTTTAATGGATTACAAATATAAAACATAATATTGTTTATAAGAATATCCTCTCACAAGCATTATGCTTATTTTCAGATCAACAATGCTGAGAAGGATCATGAGAAGAAGCTTCAGAACGACTTAAAAGCCAAACATCATCTGAAGAGCTTCACCGTCTGAAATTCATAAAGGCAAATATATCAGTTGCATATGAAGGCTGAAGGTATCAGATTCAAATGAAGACGTCGCTGTCAATACAGAACGTTCATCTTCTTGGTCTAACCTATTTTAGCATAAGAGACATGAATGCTTTTCTACCTCGTTCAAGAGTATTGCACAAATGAGGAAAGTCTTCAATGCATGTTGCACCTGCAACGTAAAAGCATTGTGTGCGCAGAACCTGTACCTGAAAAGCATCCCATGAATACTGGAAAAGAAGTCCAACGTCTTAACGCATTTAATGCTATTTGACAACGGGAAAAAGAGTATCAAAGGCTATTTAAAGGCTCGTGACTTTGAAGACAATGACAATCAAGAGAAATATTCTTTGAGCCCTTACGCTGCAAAAACGTTGTCATTAACACTCTGATAAATTCTTGTACAATCTAAATTTCATATCCTGAGTTAATCTCAGTTTGTACTTGAGTTCTAGCTATCCTCTAAGATTGTATTATAGAACACTCTCTGTTTAGATTAAGCAGATTGGGTTATAAGCCTGGAGAGGCTTTCTGTTTAAAGAATACTTGGGTTTATACACTTGGTTAAGTGTTTGAGAGCCTGGAGAGGCTTGGTGTAAGAAACAATACTTGTGTGAGAGCCTGGAGAGGCTTGGTGTAAGAAAGAATACTTGTGTGAGAGCCTGGAGAGGTGGTGTAAGAAAGAATACTTGTGTGAGAGCATGGAGAGGCTTGGTGTAAGAAGGAATACTTGTTGTAGAGCCTGAAGAGGCTTGATAGAAAAGAATACTTGTCATTCTTGCAAGAATAGTGAAAAGCCATTGGTGGTTTGCCTTTGGGACTGGACGTAGCTCACGGTAAAGTGGGTGAACCAGGATAAATTCGGTTGTGTTCTCTTTTTCCCTTAAACTTTATGAATTTGTTTTTCATCTAACCAAAAATGGGTGTGAAAAGTATTTTAATTAGAGAACCTTATTGTTTATTAAAGTTTCTGTTGTGAACTAAATTTATATCTGAACATAAGTTCAGAAGATATACTAAAAACTTCAGATTGTAACTCGTCATCTAAAGATTTTTCAGAAACATTCTAACTAAAATTTCTAAAGTGTTAAGGTTTCCGCTGAAACACTATTCAACCCCCCCTTAGTGTTTCCCTGTGTAATTTCAGTTGGTACCAGAGCTTAACCTCGGGGTTAGCACCTAATCAGTTCAGAGGTCAAATCAAATGGAACCTTCCAACAGTAACAGACAGTACATCACTGAATGAGCCTCTACTACAAGACCTCCTGCATTCAATGGAGTGGATTATCACTACTGGAGGGATCGTATGAAGTTGTTTATTGAAAGCAACAACATTGACGTATGGGATGTGGTCACTGATGGAGACTATGTTCCTATGAATGCTGGAGAGCCCATACCTAAGGCTGAATGGACCTTAGAGCACAAGGCTAGAGTTCAGCTAAATGCCAAGGCCAAACTCTATCTGATATGTTCATTGAACAAATCAGAATATGAAAAGGTTCATGGATGTTCATCTGCCAAGGAGATCTGAGAGACACTTGCAGTTGCCCATGAAGGGACAGAGACTGTCAAACAATCCAAGATCAGTATGCTTGTACTTCAATATGAGATGTTCAAGATGGAAGAGTCTGAAACAATAGACCAAATGTTTGGAAGATTTCAGACAATAACAAATGGACTCAGGTCCTTAGGTAGAACCTTTGAATCTAGAGATAAAAATCGAAAGATTCTAAGGAGTTTGCCAAAATCCTGGAGACCCAAAGTTACGGCCATTCAAGAAGCCAAAGATTTGAATTCTCTTAGAATGGAGGAACTATTGGGGTCTCTCAAAGTTCATGAACTTGAACTTGGGGAAGATGACATCAAGAAGAAATCTCTGGCGTTGAGCTCAAAGGCCAGACAGTCTAGGCATGACAGCATGAAGGCCATGCAAGCAGAGGATACCTCAGATGGTGATACTGAATCTGAAGGTTGTTCAGAAGATGATGATCTTGCTCTTCTCAATAGGAAAATCAGACAGATGCTGCAAAGAAAAGATAGATTCAAAAGATCACAACCGTCTAGTTCAAAACCAGGTAAATCTAGTAAAGATTCTTTTAAAACTGAAAAAGTTACCTGTTATGAATATGGACAGTCAGGTCATGTAAGGTCAGACTGCCCAAAGCTGAGAAAACCAGTCGTTCAGAAGAAGAAATTCTTCAAGAAGAAGAAAGGATTGATGGCTACATGGGAAGATCTGGATGATTCCACTTCAGAAGAAGAAGATGATACTTGAGAGGAAGCAAATCTGTGTCTGATGGCTAGCCTACCCTCCTCAGATAGTTCAGATTCAGAGGTAATTCCTCAAACTTTACAAGATCAATATGATGACCTTGTTGAAAGTAGTAGAGAGCTTTATAATGAATTTAAAGAACTGTCAAGAGCTTTTACTCAAGCTGTTGAAGAAAATGAGAAGTTGCAATTAGAAAATCTTGCTCTCAAAGAGAAGCTACTTCAGCAAGATCCAAGTAGTTCTGATAATCTTGCAAAAGAAAATAAAAAACTCAAAAGCAAGATTAAAGAATTAACTCTGGATCTAGCCAAATTTGTCAAAGGAACTGATAATCAGAATAGGTTATTAGGCTCTCAAAGGCACTCCTTAGACAAAAGTGGTCTAGGTTATTCAGAAACATCGTCTTCTGAATCTTTTAATTTTACAGTGCCTGATAAAGGACCTAAGAAAGGTAATGGGTGTTCCATTTGTGGAAAGCCTGGACATGATCAGTCTTAGTGCAGGCACAAAAGGAAAACAAGACCCAAAGCTAACAAAAGAAGACCCAAGAAGGTATGGGTACCTAAGAGTTTAATTGTTCCAGTTGCAGATGTGTTTAACAAGACAAAAGAAACACCACAAATGGTACCTGGACAGTGGGTGCTCGCGGCACATGACGGTAGAAAGGTGTTTGTTCCAAAGCCTTAGACCCAAGGTAGGAGGAGTGGTCACCTTTGGTGGAAATCAGCAAGGGAAGATCATTGATATTGGGATAGTAGGTGTGACTCCCCTTTCCCTAATTAAAAATGTACTTCTTGTTGAAGGTTTACAACACAATCTTCTGAGCATAAGTCAATTATGTGACACTGGATATATTGTATCCTTCACCAAAGAAGGGTGTATAGTCAAAGATGCTTCAGATCATATCCTCTTTATTGCTAAAAGACACAATGATGTGTACAAGATTGATCTAGAAGAACTTGTAAATCAGAATGTGAAGTGCTTTGTTTCAATTGAAGATGAAAAACAGATTTGGCATCAGAAACTTGGGCATGCTAGCTTGAGATTAATCTCAAAGATAACCAAACACAATCTGGTTAAAGGCTTACCCAAGCTTTCATTCAAGTCTGACATTTTATGTGAAAACTGCCTGAAAGGGAAACAAACAAGACACTCTTTTAAGAGTAAAAATGTTGTCTCAACCAGAAGACCTTTGGAACTGCTTCACATGGATTTGTTTGGACCTACTAGAAATGAGAGCCTTAGCAAAAAGAAATATGGATTGGTTATTGTCGATGACTATACAAGAATCACATGGGTGATATTTCTAAGAAGCAAAGAGGAAACTTTTGAGAATTTCACAAAATTCTGTAAGAAGGTGCAGAATGAAAAGTGAATCTGCATTTCTGCAATTAGAAGTGATCATGGTGGAGAGTTTGAAAACTCAAGCTTCAGACTGTTCTGCGATGAGAATGGGATCTCACACAATTTCTCTGTGGCCAGAACATCTCAGTAGAATGGGGTAGTTGAGAGAAAGAACAGAAGTCTGTAAGAAATGGGAAGAACCATGCTCATTTCAAGCAATCTACCTAGGTCCTTTTGGGCAGAAGCTGTTCACACAACATTTTACATTCAAAATAGAATTTTGGTAAGACCAATTCTCAAAAGGACTCCATATGAATTGTGGAAAGGAAGAAAGCCCAACATTTCCTACTTCCATATCTTTGGATGTGAGTGTTTTATACTCAACACTAAAGATGATCTAGGAAAGTTTGATGCTAAGTCTGGTAAAGGTTTCTTTATTGGATATTTTGAAACTTCTAAAGCCTACAGAGTATATAACTCGAGAACTTTAGCTGTGGAAGAATCTATTCATGTAAGATTCAATGACTTTAAAGAGACTGATAGGGAACTATCAGATCTAGAAGAGGATTTTGCAGGTATGGAGATAAATCCAGAAGTTAAATCTGTAAGATCATCTGAAGGACTTGCTGAGCAAAAGATTGAGTCAGACTCTGAAGCTGGACCTTCTCAGACCAAAATTATTAAGTCTCAGACAGAGAATGTACCTCCTCTTAATCGTGGTTGGAGATATAGAACTCATCATCCAAGAGAGCAAATCATAGGAGATACTTCAGAAGGAGTCAGAACAAGATCAAGGCTCAGAAGCTTGAACAATCTCGCACTTCTTTCTGAAATCGAACCTAAAAACTTAGAGGAAGCTCTGCATGATGAAGGATGGATCCTAGCCATGCAAGATGAGCTAAATCAATTTGCTAGAAGTGATGTCTGGACACTTGTACCTAAGCCCCATGGGAAAACTATCATAGGAACCAAATGGGTGTTCAGAAACAAGTTGTAAGAAGAAGGAAAGGTAATCAGAAACAAGGCCAGGCTTGTTTCTCAAGGTTATAATCAGCAAGAAGGTATTGATTTTACTGAAACTTTTGCTCCTGTAGCTAGGCTTGAAGCCATTAGGATTCTATTATCTTATGCAGTAAATAATGGCATCACCATATATCAAATGGATGTTAAGAGTGCTTTAGTCAATGTTCTTATTGAGGAAGAAGTCTATGTTAGACAACCACCAAGTTTTGAAGATATTACTTTTCCAGAACATGTTTTCAAATTGAAAAAGGCTCTTTATGGTCTAAAACAAGCACCAAGAGCTTGGTATGACAGATTGAGCAATTTTCTCATAAAAAATGGGTTTCAAAGAGGAAAAGTAGATACAACTCTTTAGAAAAATATCTAACAAAGATTTCATTCTTGTTCAGATATATGTGGATGACATTATTTTTGGTTCTACTGATTCATCTCTGTGCAAGGAGTTTTCAAAGCTTATGCAATCTGAATTTGAAATGAGTATGATGGGGGAACTTAAGTTCTTCCTTGGACTTCAAATTAAGCAACAAACGGATTGTATATGGATCCATCAAGAAAAATATACTAAAGAAATGCTTAAGAAGTTTAGCATGAATGATTGCAAACCTATGACAACTCCTATGCACCCTTCATATGTTCTTAATAAAGATGAAGGAGAGGAACGAGTAAATCAAACCTTGTATAGAGGGATGATTGGCTCATTACTGTACCTAATAGCAAGCAGACCTGAAATTATATTCACTGTATGTCTTTGTGCTAGATGATGGGTTTCTGGCAAGCGAACCAAAAATCCAGTAGTATAATAGTAAGAGAGTTATCGTATCCACAGGGAACGGTCAATTCGCGTATAATTGTGATCTATTTATCAAGGGAAAAACAACGGATTTGTGAGAATATTTTGTATAGAAAATATAAATTAATAATCAATTGAATTAGAAAGGAAAAATTAGAGACACTTTACTTGGATTAGGATTGAACTTCATCTCATCACACCCCTCATGTATGTCGAGACTACCTATTATTTATAGGCTTTGAACTATAACACTGTAGACAAACTATATTGCTAAGACCCCGAGTTACCAGGCGCCACTCACACTCAAAGGCAATCCATGCGGGCTCTCGCAGGCGAAAGACTTACCCTCGGCTTATTTTGCTTTCTTTATTCCGTTTGTAAAAGAACTAATTGATAAACGAGGCCTACTCATCTGGACGCACCTTCGCTAGAGTACTGTCACTACCCATCACTCATTAGAATACATCCACATTTCGCTTCCTGGATTGACAATCAACTAATCCTTTGCTATCAGTCCATTAGACCATGCCTATCCTTTAGATGCCCTTCATTAGGATACTCACACTATCCATCAATCATTAGCAACACCCATGTTTCAGTCACTGGTTAACCGAGTATTCTTATTCACTCAGAGGTTGAGTTTCCTATGTCTAGGCTCCCCCAAACTCAATCCTAGTCGTGACGTTAATTACAAACTAGCCTATAACTCCGGCGCAAGCGCGGAAGTTAGGAATTAAGCACAGAATAAGATTACCAATATTATAGCTAGGGAACTGCATAAATAAATAGATAGAGTTCAACATACACTTGGGAATGGAATCGATTACATTCAATCCTAATGGAGAGTTAACTACACAAGGTAGCCATACAAACCACCGAAGATGTTGTCACCATCTTCAATCCTTGTGAAGTGCTCCTCCCCTACTCTAAAATTAGCTCTGGTGCATTATCACTGAAATATTACTGAATTACAATAATCTTGCACAGCTGATCTGGTGCAAGAGGTGCCTATTTATAGGCTAAGGAAAGACAAAGAAAATTGGGGAGAAATCTATCTAAAAACGGCAACAGGGTACAAATCTGCGTGATCTGCGCTTCAAGCTGCACTACAGCGCAGGCTGCAGCGCAGGTTCCAGAGGTCTGCGCTTCACCCTGCGTTGTAGCGCAGGATGCGTCCTGCAGCTCCAAACTTTCTCTTTTTAATTTGATCTCTCCCCGAGAGTGGTTTTGGCTGATTTCTCTTTCCTTGTTTCCCTTTTCTTGATGAAATCCTTGTATTTATTGAGCATCTTTGATTTATTTGGGAAGGTTGTCTGCAGAATCCTTGTTTGATTGGCAGTGATATCTTCATTAATTGCTTCAAATAATCTTCAAATCATTATTAAGTGTCTTCAATCAAACTTCAAATCTTGCAGATATCTCCCTCATTTAATGCTATCTTTCCTTCAAATCAAATCCTTGCAATATCCTGCAAAAATCAGCAATATTTCTACCAAAATAGCATCAAATTCAAATCTCAGCTTAATAAATACAATTTATCTAATATTTAATAAAAAAGGGTTTAAACTGGGGCAAAATTATCATTTTATCCTTGATAAGTGAACTAAAAAGTGCTCTAATTTATCATATAATTTTCACTTATCACTAGATTTCAGTCTGATCCAAGAGTTTCTCATTACAAGGTTGTAAAGAGAATTTTCAGATATTTAAAAGGTACTACTAATCTTGGTTTTTGCAGGTTAGTGGGATTCTGTGATGCTGATTTTGCTGGAGATAGAATTGAAAGAAAATCTACCAGTGGAGGATGTCACTTCATTGGTAACAATATGATCAGCTGGTCCAGCAAAAGACAAAGCACAATTGCACTTTCTACTGCTGAAGCAGAATATGTTGCTGCAGCCAGTTGTTGTTCACAACTGCTATGGGTAAAATATCAACTAGAAGATTTTAACATTGATGTTAAATCTATTTCTGTTATGTGTGATAATACAAGTATAATTAATCTTTCTAAGAATCCTATTCAGCACTCTAGGGCAAAGCATATTGAAATCAAGCATCATTTCATTAGAGACTATGTTCAGAAAGGAGTTTTTGATATAAAGTTCATTGATACTGATCATCAATGGGCTGATATATTCACAAAACCTCTTACTGAAGATAGATTTAAATTTATAAGAGAAAATTTGAATATCTTGGCATTCTCTGAAAAATAACTAACTGCGTCTGAACATGCATCATCTGAATACGTGAGTACATCTGAACTTGCATCTTCTGAAGCATAAGATTCATTCTGAAGAAACTTAGTCTGATGACGTGGCAAGCTGAAACATTTGATCTCCTACTCTGAGAAATCGCTCACAGCACGATCGCACGTTCTCCAAGACTGCAACTGACAGTACTAAAGTCGTTTTACGGCTACTTAAGAGAGAGGATTGAGTCATTCAAAGGCTAATGCCATCATTATTTCTCTCTCTCTCTCTCTCCGAAAGTTGTTTGAGTTTACTTGTGCCCTAAGTTCTTCATCTTCATTTCTCTCAAGCTAGCATCAATGGCGTCAACGAAATCTGCAGGTTGCCAAGTAGTACCTTCCAGGACCATCAACCTGGATGATCTTGCTGCTGGAGGTATTAATCTCTATGATATCTTTGATGCATGTTGCTAGACTGAGTATTTCACAGTTATTGATTGTGCTTGGCATGAACAAAGTGTCATCGAGTTCTGGGAAAATGCTGAGGATATTTCAACTGCGGATGGTAAATATCAAGGGTTAAAGACTAAAGTACTGGGAAAAATGGTGATGGTTGATGCAAGCATACTCGCTCAAGTAACCGGTATTCCCGACTCCGGTAATATGTTTATGTCTGACTGGGAGTTGAGAAGTGGTGGTACAAAGAAGTTCACTAAGCAGCTGTATGGGACTGAAAACCCTAAAGATTTGAAGAGCTCACTCATGATTCACAAGGCTCGGATTTTACATTCTATTCTTCACTGTTGTGTGATACCCAAGCATGGAAGCAAGAATCATGTCTCAGAACTTGAAAGATTCTGTATAGTTCATCTCCTGGACAAGAAACCCTTAAATCTTCCCAGGATTCTTCACTACAATATGCTGAAAAGAGTAAAAGATTCGGCAGCAAGCTACACTCAGACCACTTCCATCACCAAAATCCTGATGAAGTACCGAGTTCCTATTGAGAGACTTTTTATCACAAAGGTCCTCCTCTTATCACTTTGGTAAATATCAAAACGATGGGGATTCCTATGAAGAAGCCCTCACCAGAAAGGACTTTAATGGAGGAAGCGGTGGACTTGAAGACCAAGAGGACTGGAAAAAGACCTCAGAAAGTGCTGGAAATCCTAGAGGGTGAGCTGACAGGTGATCCTCACAAGGACAAGTTCGTCTCCGCGAAAACACCAACGAAGGTCTTCAAGAAGAAAAGATCAAAAGTTCCTCAGAAGGAGGTTAGCGTTCAGAAGGAACTCTCCACTGTTAAAAAGGGTCAGGTCAGTGTGTCTGAACCTACTCAGAATGTGCCAGCACAAACTGAATATGTGGGTCAAACAACTGAAACGTCTATAATTGCTACTCAGCCTACTCTCAATCTGGGAGGTCAGGTAGAGGACAGCAACAAGGTAGACTCTGAACTTCATGGAGCTATTGAGGTGCTCACGCCTATTCAAGTTATTCCCCTTGTTACCAGTCTACCTGAACCTGACATCAGAAAGGTGGTAGACAAGATTGAAGAAGAAGAAAGAAAGAAAAAAGATGAACAAGAAAAGCTAGACTATGCTCTCGTTATTGCTGCTCAACAAGCTATACTGGAGGATGATAGAATTGAGAAAGAATCTAGGCTCAAAAGAGAAGAGCTAGTGCCAAATCTAGAAGGCTGAAGAGAAGAAGACTCCTTGATCCTATTGTTGATGATGTCCCTCAGAGGGTTACAAGAAGCAAAAGCATTCAGGAAGAGGATGCAATTGTCTTTCAGAAAGAGGTTGAGAATCAAAGAAGGAAGAAGCTGGAGGAATTGAAGAAGAGGAAGCAAGCTGATGGAGGTTCTGTGGTTCCTACCAAAAGACCCAGAGTCTTGTTTGATAATGTGACCACCTCATAGGATGAAGCTCCTCCTCCTCCACCCAAGGTTGTCAGCATAACAACAGAAGTGCCTCCATCCTCACCAACTCACTCATCATCAGCACTTTCAGGCCATTCAGAGTTAAACTCTAACAATGAAGAGCTCAATTGTGGTTGGATGGGAGGAAATATTCCCATACCCAGGGTTGTATTGCTGAAAAAGAAGCCCTGGGATTTGTCCAGAGAGCCCACATATGATATTGCTCTGACTGCCTTAAATAATGAGCAAATCATGTTTGGCTAAGTCATTACAAGAATATAGTCATAAATAATAAATAGTTTTTACATACACGAAGGGTGCAATGATACGAAGTTCAATCCTAGTCCAAGTATAGTGCTCTCAACTCTTCCTTATTATTGTTTTCTTTATTATTCTGCAATTTATATTTTCCGCATAATTATTCTCTCAAATCCATTATTCTCACTTGACAAATAGATCACAAATATACGCAAATTGACTGTTCCCTGTGGATACGATACTTTACTTACTATTATACTGATGGACTTTTGGTTCGCTTGCCAGAATTCCATCAGATGGGTGATGAGAGAGTGTTGGAATTGTCTCCTTGAGCTTTCCCTGGTTCTTTTTCCTCTGGATGGGTGATGAGAGAGTGTTGAAATTGTCTCCTTGAGCAATCCCCTTTTTTTATTTTTTTTTCGATTTAATTTTGTCTTTTCTAGCTGTCTTTTCGATCTCAGGATCAAATTCCAATTGCCCTTGATGTACCTGTCCTCACAAGATCATAAATCACAGAGAACCAGAGCAAGAATTAGCGTAGCAGGGTTAAATAAATAAAAAAATTACTGCAGAAAATTTGAAGAAAATAAGAAGAATCTCTTTACAACTTAATAGAAGGAACTAAGAGTTTAAATTGAGACATTGTTCCCCGTAAACGGCGCCAAAAATACTTGTTGAGATCTTGGCAAGCGTACCAATATCGCAACAGTATAATAGTAAGAAAAGGTTGTCGTACCCACGAGGAACGATACAAAATAAATTCTTAGTAGCCAATCTAATTGAGTGTATAAAGGGAAACTGTGGAACTTATTATTGTGATAATTAAGGAAATAGTGCAGTAAGAAATTAAATCAAAAAGAAATATTTAAGGAAGATTTAAATGGAAACTAGGATTGTTATGAAAATTAAATAAAGATTACAATAATAAAATAAAATAAAATATGAGACAAAGAGAAACAAGGATGAGATTGAGCAAATAAAGAGAAACTAGGATTGAACTTCGTCTATCGCACCCCTCTTGTATTTTGGAAATCAATGATATCTAGGAATTTATAATTATAAAAATTGAAGCACAAATAAATATTATTTCATAAAGGTTCCCACAACTATGAAATACTCAGAACAATTCATGTTGGTTCCCATAGTCACAAATTGCCCCGGTTTAAAGATCAGTTATTAAAGCTATCAATTCATGTCGGTTCCCACAATCACAAATTGAGTGTTTTTACCAATCAGATTTAGAAAACCGCATCCCAGCATATTTAAGAAATCGCATCATAACTCCAGTACAAAGACGGAAGCTAAGCATTAAGAACAGAATAAAAACACCAATATTATAAAAACAAAGATTCCTAAATAACAAAGGAAAACCAAAATACAATTGGGGATTGAATCGACTACGTTCAATCCTAAAGAGAGGTTTACCTACTCATGATAGTCATTCCACTCCAGAGACTATCACACTTTTCTCCTAACTCCGTATCTGCTCAACAGCACCGTAACTCTCCGAATGCCTAAAACTGACTGCTAAAATTCATATAAATATTGTCTGAAGGCCCGTTGGAACCCTGTTTGTGGCCCATTACAAATTAGGTTACGTTTCCTACGCTCTGCCTGCGCTCAGTGCAGGTGGAGCGCAGGATTCGGCAGCAATTTCCTCTGAATTGTCATCCTTTGATGCTTGTTCTACACTGCTCCTGTCTTTGCTCGTTGTTCTCTTGATGCTCCAATTATATCTTAGCTTTTTATCTGTAAAAATCAACAGATTTCTCATCAAAATAGCATCAAATTCATTTTTAGTTCCAATAAATAAAAAAAACACAAATTAAGCTAAAAAAGGTGGAATTGGGTTTAAATTCAACAATTCATTATCAATGAGTGTTGTAATTTATGTGGAAATTTACGTAATTCTAACACTTATCAGCCCACATCCTACCTAATAGGGCCACCTATTCCCTAAGCAGACTAGCAGATATGTCAAGCAGATTGTTAAGCTCCATAGCATCTCCTCTAGCATAGTGTCAGATAGAGACCCTAGGTTCACCTCTAGGTTTTAGAACGCACTTCACCAGGCCTTTGGGACTAAACTTAGGTTTAGTACCGCATACCATCCTCATATTGATGGTCAGTCTGAGAGGACCATCCAGACCCTAGAGGATATGCTTAGGGTGTGTGTGTTAAAGTAGCAGGGTAGTTGGTACAGGTACCTACCCCTTATAGAGTTTTCCTACAATAACAGTTTCCATAGCAGTATAGGGATGGCACCCTATGAGGCGTTGTATGGTAGGAAGTGTAGGTCCCTACTCTATTGGTATGAGGTGGGTGAGAGAACCCTGTTAGGTCAAGAGTTAGTGCAGGAAACAACATATAAGATTAGGTTCATTAGGGAAAAGCTTGTTACTGCCCAAAGCTAGCAGAAGAGCTATGTTGACAAGAGGATAAGAGACCTAGAATTGGAGGAAGGAGAACATGTGTTTTTTAAAGTAACTCTTGTCACGGGCATTGGGCGAGCCATCAAAGCCAAAAAAAAAAACTTAACCCCAAATTCATTGGTCTATTCCAAATCCTGCAGAGGGTTGGCCCTCTAGCTTACAGGATAGCCTTACCACCTCACTTATCCTACATTCATGATGTACTCCATGTCTCTCAGCTTAGGAAATATGTCTATGACCCTTCACACATCATAAGCTCCGAATCGGAACAATTAAGGGAAGACCTCACCGTTCCCACTAGACATGCACGAATTATCTACTGGTTTGTCAAAACCCTGAGGAATAAGACATTTTCATTGGTGAAGGTGATCATGGAGGATCAGACACCTGAAGAGGTGATGTGGGAGAAGGAGGATGATATCCGCCCTAAGTTCCTAGAGTTATTTTTCTTGAGGTAAGATAAGTTTTTCCTTTTTCTTAGCCAATTTTAAGGACAAAATTGTTTAAGGGGGTAGAATTGTAACATCCCAAATTCAAAAACCATTTTCATAAACTAAATAGGGTTAGAAAGATGTTTTATAAAATGAATTAGGAAAGGGGAAGTAAAACTAAGTTAGAAGCAAAGAAAAATGAGAATAAGGGGATTTGAGTCCTCACACTCTCTCTCAAGCGAGAAGAGCTCGCTTGAGCGAGAGTGTAAGGCAGAAAGAGGTGTTTCTGTTTTGGTAATCTCGCTCAGTCTCGCTTGAGCACGCCTGCGCGAGGATGTCAACAGAGATGGGAGAATTTTACTCGTTTTTTCACCCAGGCTCGCTTGAGCGAGAGTGAGCGAGAAAATATAGAGTCGGAATGGGGCTTTCTAGAGTGCAATTCTCGCTCAGTCTCTCCTGAGCACGCCTGAGCGAGAAAGGGGTTCTCGCTCAGCCTTGCTTGAGTGCGCCTGAGCGAGAACGTGCAGACAGGATTCCTTGAAAACACTTTTAGGGCTCATTTCTCACACTTTTTCAATTCCTTCACATCTAGAGAGAGGGATTTCTAGAGAAAGCAAGAGCCACTCGGGGCCAAGAAGGAGAAGAGGAATCCAAGGATTTCACACCCCAATCCCCTTAACTCCTTCCCCTTGAGGTGAGTATAACTCACACACCTTCACTCATCTTGTGTGATTCACCTCTCATGATCCCTATTCTCCTACTTACCTTTCTTTTGGCTTGGGTTTGAATGAATTTTTATGTATCCTTTATATATATGTTTTGTGTAGTTGGATGGAACTAGAAACATGTGTAGGGATTCCCCTTAAGCTAGGGTTTCTCCTAAGTTAGGGTTCTTTTAATGACTATGTTTAATGATATTCCTTGCATGAATCATATGTTATATATTATGTGCGAGTTCTGCATCATGGCTTCAGCCCCAGTTAATAATCAGGAAATGAATTTGGCTCCGACCCTAGTTTTGGCTTCGGCCCCAGTACACATTTAAGATAGATTGGACTTTGGTCCCCAATTTAATGGACTTTGGTCCCAAGTTAAAACACGGGCTTTGGCCCCTAGTTATTGGCAGTGTTATATCCAAGGAAGATGTTTCTTGTGTTCTGAGTTCAGGTGTAGCCTCAGATAGTAATAAGACCTCGTCTGCTGGGTAATGCAGGTCACGTATGTCATGTTTACCCTAAGTTGAGATATTATTTTATGATGTGATTACTCTCTTGTCGCATTGCATTTGCTTACTTACCTACACTGAATGTGCAAGGTTATATTCACTGAGACCTCCATCTCACCACACGTTTTGTGAACTATATATTTAGATGCATAGGTTCCTCCTTGCATCAGCCAGTGACTGATAGAGCAAGGGAGCTTTTAGTGTCTTTTTGCCATTTCACTATGTATTATTGTATTTAGCTATGGATATGTATTGGATCTTTTATCAGCTATTCTTTTGTGGGATATGACTGTACATGTGGAGCCTCCGTGCCCACTCTATTTTGTTTAGGGCACATGTATGGTGGTATCCCAATTGATGACTACATATTGGAGTATTATGCTAGCCTTTGTTGGCCTTTATGTATTCAGCACATGTGTTCATATATTGTTTAAGCAATCGTTGAAAGCTTAAGCGTTATATGATGTTTGTATGTGCGGTATCTAAATGGCGCAAAATAATTTCAGAAATTTTGGGAATTTTGCTTCCAACGTGTTTAATTCTTGGATTTAGAAATTAGGACATTACAAATGTCATTAGAATACAACAACGATCAACTTGAATTCAATCTCGTCAATACGAGGTTAATAGTGTGTCCATTTACGGTTAATGAAATAGTATAAATGGTTAAATGCATCAAAATACAACAATATCACATATGATGACATAACTGAATTCTCTGAGCAAATGGTTAATTGTGAGTTCAGTAATGGTTAATGCTTTGGTAATTGTGGTTAATAATATCATAATAGAAAAATTGATCACGTGTAACTTATGTTAACCCTTAAAAGGAATTATTGTTAGTGAAAGGAGGTTAATTGTCAATGTAATAATAGTTAGTCAAATTAAAATTTTGGATAATTTCATCATAATACAACAACGATCATAACAAAGTTATGGCAACCCTTCTTTGAATTCAATGCTTGTGCTAACTGAATTCCGTGAACAGATTGTTAATTGTGAGTCCAATAATGGTTAATGGATTGGTAATTATGGTTTCATGACATCATAAAAAGTATGACATTACTCACAATAATTCCTTTAAGGGTTAACATAAGTTACCTATGACCAATTTTCTATTCTAATGCTCTTGTTGCTCAAAATGGTCCTTCTATTAACCTCTATATGCTAGTGTTAACAAAAGTGCACACGGGGCACGTTAAGTGCCATGCCAGTAATGAAAGATTGAAAATAATCAAAATAGTCCCTGGTTTCAAATGTCTGATGTGGCAAAGAGCAAAGATTGAAATTAATCAAAATGGTCCCTGGTTTCAAATGTCTGATGTGGCAAAGAGCAAAGATTGAAATTAATCAAAATGGTCCCTGGTTCTCTGAAACATCAATAACCTTTTCCCTCCAAACCCTTTCACC
Organism: Sesbania bispinosa; assembly: GCA_026901365.1. Taxonomy (NCBI): domain Eukaryota; kingdom Viridiplantae; phylum Streptophyta; class Magnoliopsida; order Fabales; family Fabaceae; genus Sesbania; species Sesbania bispinosa. The sequence goes on from QLOH01000329.1 coordinate 1,094,967, forward strand.
TTGTAGTTGAAGTAACCATTTGTGTGAGGGAAAAGAGGAAATTTTCTCCTTGGATCTAAGAGTCCTCTTACGTAATCTAGGATTTCGTTTGCCCGTGTAGAAAAAGGGGCAGCCATGAGTTGACACAAGCTTTCTGTTGAATCAAGCATGAATCTATTGATGCATTGATGCAAACAAGGGGTAGCCGTGAGGGCACAATCGAACACCATTTGGGAAAGATGTTTGCGCAGGGGAGATGATACTACCATGGTCGCGTGACAGAGCACGTGGTGGGGAAGACAGGATGTTGTCGGTGGTTGGCGTGGTGAGTCTACACGGGGGTGGTGGGCAATTAACGGTGTGCGCGCAGCTGCGGTTGGCCACAGAAAATTAGGGTTGAGGGGGGTGCCACGGCGCGACCTATTCTGTGCAGCAGAGATGGCGTTTGCACGTCGATGAGAGACTGGATGTAAGGGTGGTGGCTAGGCGGCTCAGGACTGAAATCGAAGAGGGAGATGATGATGTTGTGACAGTGGTACAAACACGAAGAAATGTGGTTGGATTCACGTTCTCTCTTGGCACAATTGCTTTTTAGGGTTTGTGAACTTAGACTTTGGGGAATATGACAATAGTGGTGCAAGGGGACGTTGAGGGAAGAGAAAGACGTTGGAAATTTTTGTTGCATTCAATTTGGTCCCCTACATCACACACCACACTTAATATAATTGTCCAACTTTCATTTTAGTCCCTAATGTTGACTAAGAAAACTTATTAAAGTCACACCAGACATGACATGGCACTTAACATAACACGTGTGCACTTCTGTTAACTCTAATTGTCAGAGATTAACAAAAGGACCATTTTGACGACGTGAACATTTATCATGACCATTTTACAATTTTCTTTCTTTCAAGGATTAATTTGACCGACCCTATATCTTTCAGGGACCATTTTAAGAGTTTAGTCGAAAAAAAGGTCTATGATAAACTTTTACCATAAATAATATATATTTTTTAAGAAATTATTAATATATATTATAGAATTTAATTTTTTTTACAATAATAAAATTAATTATCTATAATCAACCCAAATTTAGAAAAAGTTCACGGTATAATTATCCATTATTATATTAACTCTATGAAAATTTCTCCCAGGAGGGGTGAAGCCCGGAATTGAGATCAACAGGGCCAGCATTATAACTTTACTCAATCATTCAACGACTCATTTTGGTCCCTAAAAGATTTGGTGTTGAGCATAGTCCCTAAAAAAAGAAAATTACATTTTTTGTCCCTGAAAGATGAAAAGTTATTCAATTTAGTCATTGAGAAATGAAAAGTCGTTCACTTTAGTTCTTGAAATTTTAATGTCAATTTAGTCCCGAGAAAGGGTTAAATTGAATGGCTTTTTCATTTTACAGGGATGAAAATATAATTTCCATCCTTCAAGGACTAATATAACTGATCTCTAATCTTTGAGGGATCAAATTGAGGATTTACTCATCATTCAACCTATTTAATGCAATTTTGTTTTTTATAGATAATAAAAATTTAAAACTAGAATCTAAATTAAATATTCAATACTAAAATCTATATCTCCTTTTATGTGTGTGTGGGGGGTGGGGATCAAGTTACTCCAGGAGTAACTCTTGGTAAGTTACTCCACTTAATAACGTTTTGTAGAAAAAGAATTTCACAAATCTAACCGTTAAATAATGTGATATTAACATTATGATCATGCATACCAAATTTTAGATAAACTGGACATTTATAGGTGTGTAATTTTACAGACAAAATTGACTTATATTCTGAAAAGTATATTATATGTTAAATTAAGTTTATTTGATGACGTATCAAATGGTTTTCAAATTTTCTGAAAAATTGTATACTTGATCTACATAATGAGAACTTTCAATTCAACAATTAGATTAATGAAAATCAACATTCATAATAAGTTATTAAGTGGAGTAATTCAACCAAGAGTTACTCCTAGAGTAACTTGATCTCCACCCATATATGTGTGTGTGTGTGTGTGTGTGTGTGTGGTGGCTATGGTTATGGTTAAGAATGGGTAAAAAAAAGAGTTTTTAATAATAAAAAATTAACATGGATTCATAAAAGTAAGCAGTAACTTAACTTAATAGGTATATTTTTATGGAACCAAATGAAGGCAAAGATATCAGAATTAATGATAATTATGTCTAGACTCCTCCGATCTTTCTCTCGCCTCTCCCTAAAATCCTCAGCTTCTACTTCTTCTTCACAACAAAATCAAAGCTTATTTCCCAAAGAGGAAACCACTCAATTAAGCCCAAAGCATACCATATTCGATGAAGAAGTATGCTTTGAGGATATCAATCAAGAAATAGATAATTGGAAAATCCCAAAGATTCCTCAGGATGAACTATACATGCCTGAAGAATCTCAAGTCAAACATAATTCTGATTACGTTATTAAAACGTCTGAAAACAATATTCTCCTAAGCCCAGAGGCTGGGGAAGAGTTCCACCTCTTATCCAAAGAATCAAAAGCACAACATGCTAAAAAATATAAATATATACACATTGGATGTGTACAAGTAGCTGTCAAACCTTTGATAGGAGAAGGTTTGAATGCTTCAATCCTAATGTGCTTAAGAGATACTAGGCACAATAAATTTCAAGATTCCTTAATAGGAACTGTTGAAACAAGTCTAGGCCATGGGCCAGTATACTTTAACTGTTACCCCAATAAAACATTGAGTTTATTAGATAGGAATCTTTTAGACTCGTTATATTTAAACATTAAACTTAATGGTCTAGATATGAAAGAAGGATCTATCCCAGCTGCCTTATTGTATAGAATACAATATAAGGTCATGAATACCTGCAACTCGCGGGTACTCCTTAAACCTAAAACTAATGGGGAAACAACCTTGTTTGTTACTGACATGATAAGGGCAAACGTTACTGTTCCAAAATTTATTAGATGGGAAGACATAGTCTTGCCTGATAAATGGACAATGGATAGAGCAACTCCTACTCTTCCAAGAAAAACTCCTGAAATACAACAAATAAGGCAATTTGAAACAGGAAAAGTTGAAATAATATTTGATAGGAGGAACTCATTTTCCTCCAGATCTGAAACCTCTAGAATGTCAGATTTTGCTTTTACAAGAAGATCATTCTCAATTGCATCCCAATCGGGTGTATCTCAATCTATTCACCTTCCCCCTGAACTTAATCTCAGAGAAATAGATACAACTTCAACTATTCCTAGATCAGCGTACCACAAAGATGATGAAGAAGACCAAAGGTATATATATATATATATATATGAGAAGGGATCCGTTGACACCAGGTGTCAGTCTAAAAACTTACACCAAATCTCATCCCTTCATTCGAATAGATCTGATGGCTAAAAACAAATCATTAAAATTATTAAAAAAACAAATAATGTCAGTCACGTGATCGAATAAAGTGATCGAATTCCTTAATATTGTGATTTTTTTCTGTCGCAGACGCTGTTCCCCAATTAAGTGATCGAATAATATCAATTCCTTAATATTCCAATCGGCGCTTTCGACCTTGATGCAAAAGCTTTGTAGCACCACTTTCAAGCCAACGTCTGTCCAAAAAATAAATTAAATTCCTCAATTTTCTTTATTTTTTTCTATAACCCATAATTTCTGGGGCCCTTTATTGTTAATTAGATTGGAAACATTTTCATTGATTCACCTACATTTACCAGAATGGAAGCACACACAACCTTGATTTAGACTAACAGAATGATAAAGCTTGGATATACAATCAAACATTGTTATCTGAGAAAGTGAATACCTAAAAGGGATATTCCTAATTCCTTTTCTGAATACGTTAAACTTGTAGTCAATGAAAAGAAAAGCAACACCTAATAATAGAAAACCAAGACACAAGCTGCACCACAATTTGATATCCATGCCGCTTGAGACCAGAGAGGTGTAGAGGAGGAGACGCAACGGCAGAGTTGAGCGCCTTGACAGGAGGAGACGGCAGCAGCAGGGAGGAGAAAAAGAAAAAGTGATCACGTGACATGTTTTTTGATTTTTTTTTAATATTTTTAATGATTTGTTTTTAGTCATCAGATCTATTCAAATGAAGGGATGAGATTTAAGACTTACACCTGGTGTCAACGGATCCCTTCTCTCTCTCTCTCTCTATATATATATATATATAAGTTAAGGGGATTGGCGGCAAGCGCATGGCCTCCCACCACCTAAGACCTAAATTTGCTACAGTTGGAATTTGGTCAATCAGTGTCATCATTGGATCTGGATCATCGGATTTGTGGTCGGAAGACTTAGATGTCGAGATTTTTTTAAATATCAATTTAACATCTCAACATCTGAGTCGTCCGATCAAAGATCAAACAACCCAGATTCAATGAAAGCACTGACTGTAGGAAATTTCGACAGCACCAAATCCAATTTCCACCGCCGGAGGGTAGCCTCGCCACGGGCTAAGAGGCATAAAAAATGGAATTAAACAATTTTTTTTAAAAAAAAGTGAATAAGAGAAAGATCTACGGTGTAAAATGCCGTATTTCACCTCCCGTGATATAATAAGAATATCATTTTTCTTTAAGAGGTTGTTAACATGAGAAAAAACAATAGCAATAAAAATCAACAAAACCTAGTTGAATGCATGAGCACATTTCTGCTCATATTTTGCTAACTAAATATATTCCAATATTAAGCTATATAAATTGGTTGAAAATTAACTTTATTTGCAAAGGATCAAGAAACAATAATGTTAATTCATAGTAATGATTTTAATTTCATTTTAATTTAAGATACAGCAATGAGGGATGTAATCACACAACAAACTCTTCCAAGAGTTTCCCACATTGTTGGTGCCTTAATGGGCAGGCCCAGGTTCAATTCCCAGTCCCCCAAAATTACAAGCTTCATTTGAACCTTGAAGCTCCAAACTTATTATTTTGCAGGAGACTTTGTACAAGTCTTTCATACTTCAGAGCAACATATACATTTGGTTGTACTGGTACAACATGCTCGACTGTTTCTAAACCTTTCCATTGAGATCAAACAGATGTAAAACAATGTCAAATTCATTCATTGAATTGATGGTCTAGAAACTGCCACTCACATGTTGCGCCAGTACAGCAGTTGAACACAAACTTTCCCGGGACTTCATACTAATAAGTATATACCACTGGGATTTTTATCAAGAAAGCTCCCCAAAGAAGACACGAAAAATTCTATTTCAACGCTGTAATATTGACACCATTAATTCTTTATTTTTAGGAACAGTGGCCCATTACAGTCTACACTTCTTATTCCCTCTTCACAAATCGTCCCTGCAAAATGTACCAAACATAAGAAAATCAGTTTAAAATAGAGTTCTGGAATGTATGATAACAAATTTCAGATGTTTTGAACAATTCTTAATAGACAAGAATGCGCAGACATGTAAAGCACAAATTTTTTTATAGTCTGATACCGTATAATTTGCTGTGCCTGTAATATACAATGACATTTGATTGAATTGTATTAAAATGCCTGATGGCAATGTAACCTATAATAACTATTAGCGTGTTTGGTTTACACTAAAACCAAGTTTCAAATGTGGACCGGGCAAGCGTTACATAGAGTAGCATTGGTCCGACCACTACAACATGGAACATGATCTTGTGTAGGACTTGTGTCTAATTGTATATACCATGTGAGTTGGGAGTGCGCTCACTATAAACATTGTATCCATATACAAATATATGAATACTGGCATGAGACACTACAACATGGAACATGATGTCTGGTAATTTATTGGTAAGGTGTGGTGTCAATACTTGCAGGGACTACTAGACTAACAAATAGAAGAATAAGATGTTTGGAAAGCTAAAAAGGATAGAGGAGGGATTTTTTTTTTCGGTAGAAGGAAAAGGGAATGTTTACTTAACAGTTAAACCAATTTTACTGAAAATATTTTTTTATTGGTCTTTCCGAAAATATTCTTGTCATGGACTACGATTGGGCATTGGACCTAGGTACCCACAGGCCCACCACACATAGACAGCCTAACTGGGCCCCAAACACATGAAAGCACCACAATACCCTGTCCCATGGGGTCCTGCTATGAATCTGGAGAGACACAGGTATCTATCCAATCCCAAAATACACACACTATTAATACATATCATTGATTTCAACTATGCCATTGCAGGCACAGCACTTGGAGCTCTCAACCTCTAGCTTCATATACCCAAGGACCAAGAGAGCCTGAATCCCGGGAGGTGAGACAGAACAGAACAATTTATATTTAAAACCTTCCCCCACCTCCCCCTGCCCCATCTGGTCATATACAAAGTTAGTATTTGATACATTTGCCTTTTTCTATTGTTTAATAGCAACTAGCTAGCTTATGAGTCAGTTTGGATAAAACTTCTGTTAAAGTACTTCTAGTAAAAAAAATAGAATAAATGAAGAAGGTAAAATGAATTCAACTTCTTCTACAAGTTACAATAAGTTATTTATAGATAAGTTAAATGAGAGAGCTTCTGAAGAAGTTGAGTGTAGAGACTAATTTCAACTAATGAAAAAGATGGATTCATTTTACATTGATCTTCATTCATTGCATTTTCCTCTGCTAAAAATTCTTCTAGAGAAGCGTATCTAAACTTGCCCTTAGTACATTAGTAATGTATAGGATATGAAAGTTAGTACGTATGGCTTTACAGAATAAGTATATTTTAGGTAAGTTCTTGAATGTAGAATATATTTCAATCAATATGATTTGGATATTTTAAGACTTTTTTACTTTCATTTAAAGAAAAACTCAAATGAATTGTCTTTTACTTTTTCCTCGAATAGAATTCATGGAAGTTAGGCAACTCAAAGGAGATTAGTGAAACACCATTTTAATCTCTAAAAAATAAGGGGGTTGGTTAAATTATTATGTGGAAGATGAATATTGCTCCCATAGTCCCTAAAAGATGGCTCCAATCAAATTAGTCTTTATATCAATAGGAGGGGAGCAATTCCAGTAACCGGAATTCTCCAGTAGGAGAGAGAAAGAGATACACCCCATGTGGGGCCCACATGGGTGATGTGAGTCCCACATGGGGTGTATCTCTTTCTCTCTCCTACGGGAGAATTCTAGTTGCTAGAGAGGATTTTTCCCCTCATAGAAGAGGGTTATCGCTCATGAAGATTCTATGTGACACATAACATGTCATGTAAGATTCTTAAGTAGCAAGATTTAACCAACCCCCTATCTTTTCAAGAAAATGAATTTTGAGCTTACTCCAATATTAGATGCATCATCCTGTTATTATTGTTGTGATTTTTTTTCCATCTTTCAATAGTTGTACCATATGAATGTTTGGTACATCATACTCAATTCTATTATTTTACATATTTAGACCCTAAATAGATTGTCCTCGTCCCAATTGTTTGTAATTCGGTTATGAGCCTCTAGTGTGACCTCGTGGTTTGTCACAAGAGGCTTATAACCCAATTATGGAATAGGAACTGATGATGCATGTCAATAACTAATTCGGATCATGACAATTTGTTAAGTGTCCAAATTTTTATTATAATAGAATTGAGTATTTTGGTGCAAGACCACATGTATCCTCCATGGGAGGCAATCCTGTCGAGCCGGGTAGGACCTCTATGGGCGGCAAAGCTCTCCCTCTGAGTATTTAACACATCTGCATACCCAGGGCTCGAACTCAAGACCACTGGTTAAGCTGGAACAGCCCCTTACCAGCTGATCCACGTGCTCAGTGGTATAATAGAATTGAGTATGATACACCAACCATTAGTATTAGTCCATACAAAGTAAACTTAAAATTCATTTTAGTCCCTGAAAATGGGATCATCTCCGGTACTAGACACATCCAGTGGAAGAGAGAAAGACACATACAATGTGTAGGCTCCACACATTGCATGTGTCTTTCTCTCTCCCACTAGATATGTTTAGTACTGGAGAGGAAATGGGTTCATTAATTAGGTCTTTCTATATATGGATCTTACATAGCATTTAACATGCAACATAAGTATCTTTGTAAATGTTAACTCACTCATACTAACTTCAAGACCAATTTGAACAACAGAGACATCTTTTGGGCATTATGAGAGCAATTTTCACCTTTTAGAGACAAAAATAACAATTTACTCTACAAAAAGTATATCAAAATTTCATCTCATATATTGTCCATTATTTTATATCTTTAATAAATTAAGAGTATCTTTAAAGATTAATATAGTTTGTGTCATTAAAAATAAAAGTCTGTTTTATGAAGCATATGTTGAAGTAATTTGATAAAATAAAAACATTGACAATGTCTTACCCAAGGCCAAAAAGGAATTACTAAAGGACAACTTAAATCTTTTTTTTTTTATGGGAGGGGCCAACAGCCTCCCTCATTATCAACCCTACAACAGATTGACACACCAGTTAAATCTAATTATAAACTCCCACACCCTCTGGCAGTGGGAGAGCCCATTTACCCTCTTACCCTCCGCAACACATCAGAAAGTCTAACCTCTCACTTTCCATTCACCATAGATCTAATGGCACACACATGGCTTCTTTTTCCAACGTTGAATAACCAAATTGAGAATATGTTTGAATTATATAAATATTCAAATCATTATTTGATTTAACAACTTGATGATAAGATCATTTAAAGAACGTAATCTAAGTTAATTTTGTCCATTATTAATTTCTTCAACAAAACACAAACCATGTTTATAATTTGTGCACATTACCTACATGAAGTTATATAGTAATGGAATAGAAATTCTTGTATAGTGGAAATACAAGATAAAAGTTAAGAATAGTACCTTCATCCTAGGTCGCTTCTCAGCATTCAGCTTTCGTACTTCATAACGGATCCTCTTAGCAAAGAGCCTGCTTTGCCTCTTCTCCTTGTATCTCAGCACACTTGCCTCTCTCTGCCCCAACTTCCAACCCATTTCTTCTTTCACCTTCGACTTGTTAGCTCCACAATCTTCAGGAACTTTCCATGTGTTCCCAACAGCATCACTCCCCCAACCATCCCATGTGACCTGCCCAAAAGCAATTAACTTCAATCAAACACTTTCAATTACAGAGTGAAAGTGGGTCCATGACATATTTCTTTATTCATTCATTATTTCTGCCCCCACACCTAAAAGAATTTCTCTAGTCTCTAGCAATTCAATTTAAATCCACCAATTTCTGGCCATCCTTTACCCTGCCTCTACCATAGGAGAAATCCTGTTCAAGGAAACATCTACTAGCTCTCAGTCTCACATTACAGTTTTTTTCTCCCTACGGGGTATTTTTCATTCAAATTCAAATGAGGCTTGTTAGTTAGTCCTATCTCTATCTTTTTGTGATCGTTCACTATTTATTCAGTAATAATAATGAATAATAAAAATCTTAACAATCTCCAACCCCTCCAACTTACTTGGGTACCCCAAGGGCCCCAAATCAGGTAAAAGATAAACTAGATCCTATTCAGAGTCCCAAAAAGTTAACTAAAAAAAACAAGTTATCAATAACCCCTCCCCTATTCACTACAACATTCAACACAGACAAAATCAGAGAACCCAAATAAACTAATAAATTAACTGTCTTACAAACAAACATATGACGTAATCTAATTAAGACCCATTCCCACAGTCCATAAAGTATTCATACAAGTGAACAATTATATTAAAAAAAAAAAAAATCAGATTTGGCCCCTCCTGAAACAGGGATCCAAAAAAGTGAACAATTATACTCACTGATTAAAAAACTCAAAAAGTGCAACTGTAATCATACATATGCACATGCACATGTATAACAACATCCTATAAAGGTATTCACATAATTACTCAATTTTCAGAACCAACCATGCTGAATTCACAACCGAAATATCAAGGTTTTTTCAAATGTTTATGTATTGTAATCATAATTATAGCTGCATCAACTGTGACCACATCTCCAATTTGAAAATGACATACATGAATATGCACAAGTATAACAAACAATGATCTATAAAGGCATTCATTCATATAATTATTTACTTAATTTTTTTTGTGTGTAAATCACGGGTATCTCCAATTAGCAGGTCATCGTGTTCGGGTCTTAATTTTTGTTCTAATGCGAATCCCTCCCGATCCAAACAACCAAATGAAAAAGTAGTGTGGAAAGAAAATGCTTACATTATTGGGAGGAAATGCATTATGAAGAAGGTGAGCATTGAACAAATCAGGAACAATCTGTGGGGCCTCATCCTCTGCTACATAAAGAGAGCCTTTATCAGACCAAGCATTCAATATCCCCTCGTGATCCAGCTTCAACGACAACGACGCAAACGACGTCGTTCTCCTCAACGGATCCCCCGTTGTGGCACAACAATAACTCGTAACTTCCTCCATAAGCTCCTTCTTCTCCTCCACCACTTCCGAGTAACAAACCCACCTCTCTTCAACTTCCCTCTCTTTGCTACTCTTCCTCATCGCTTTCCTCACTAGCCAGTTTCCATCCAACGCAGGACACGTCAGCGCCGACATCGATCCTTCCTCTGACGTGGCAGCGGTTGTGGTGGATTCGTCTTCGAGGAGGCCGTTGAGCGTGGCGCCACCGTCGGAACTGAATAGTAGCGCCACGTTGTTCTCCTCGTGCATGTCCTTTTCCTCCATCAGGTTTTCAGGGTGGAGGGGGAAGAGATTCAGTTGAGGCTGTTGTTGTTGGGGTTTGTTTGGTGGTTGTTGGTTGGTTGTTTTTTTGGGTTGGTTTTGGTTTTGGGATAATTGAAGGCGGAGACTTAAATACTTGGGCTTTCTGGTTTTGGTTCTGTTTCTGCGTTTAAGAGAAGAAGAGGAAGAGGAAGATGAGGAAGAGAAATGTTGCTTGGTTTTCTTCATTTTAGAGTTTTGTGAAGGAGTTGGAGTTGGAATTGGAGGAGGACTGTTTTTGTTGCACATCGATCGCTCGCTCGCTCACTCACTCGCTAATCAATAGGCTAGTTTCGTTTCTGCTCTGTTCTGAGTGAATGCAAACACAGAGAGACACGGACACGGACACTACGTTTTCTTTATTAGTTCTCTCTCTAAGCGCATTGCAAGGGAAAGCCAGATAGAGAGAAAAGTGAGCAAAAAGGTTGAGACTTTTGTGGGGAAAGACACTGACCCATGAGGAGATGATGTGACGTGGTGCTTGTTTGACACGTGGAAGGTGGTGATTGGTTGAGAGAGTGGATTCTTATGTTATCTGGATTTCGTTTTTGGAAGAGATGAGGTGATAGATTGGGTAACTTCCTCAATGGGACTCCAGATTACTCCACTCTACTGTTAAGAGCGTTTACTATTTTTTATTTGAATAATTAGTACTGTTATTGTTTACGTCAGTGTGGAAATGGAGGGGGAAAATAATATCAAAAATAATAGATCTCATTATATTTATAACTAGTGTTCTACCCGTGCGATACGCATCTTAATATTTCATAATTTATTTTTTATATCATAAAAAAATTTATTATATATATTTAATTAATTTTTTTAATTTAAATAAAGATATATATGAAAACTATTGTATGAAAATTATCAATAAAATAAGTTTTTATCAAGGAAATGATTTTTAAAATAAAAATATTAAGTAGTTACATATTTCATATTGTTATTCATTTTTAGTAACCTTAAAATATTTTTGACAAAATAAATTATTTTTATATTTAATATTAGTTGTTTTTCATATTTTATAAAAGTTTCCTCTTTTCATGTTACAACTAATTCATGTTTTTCTTTTCTAATCAATTGTTTTTGTTAAAAAAAATATTTAAAAGAGGAAGAGTCAAATTTGATTTGATCACGTATTAAAATAAAATGAAGTTTTCGACTAACTATGTGGATATATTACCAAATTATAAATACATAATCTTTGATTAAAATTCAATAATAAATTATTCATTACTCAAATAATTTCTATTCGTTAAAAGTTAAAATCTTTTTAAGAAAATATTTTCATAAAGGTCATTACTTATAATAACATTATTTATATTAGCTCTTATTTTATTAAGCATATTAATAGATTTAGGTTAGTATACATGTTAACGAAGATTATATTATAATAATTATAATAAATAATAATAGTACATATCAAACAGTGATTGATCTTAGTGGAAATGGATTGTGACTCAAAATGGACTTTACCTTCAAAGTCGGGGGTTAATTAGAATCCCGGAGTCACCACTCTTGTGAGGGCTTTACCTAATCACCTCTGGCCCGGGGGTTAAACCCACGTCTATATCTGTGGGAGATTACCAGTCAAAGACAAAAAAAAAACTAATTCATTTTTCATCAAAGTAATTTATTTTAACATATAATATGTTTGGCTTAATTGCATTTTTGGTCCCCCTATTATCATCAATCCGCGATTTTGATCCCCCTATTTTTTTCGCGATTTTGGTCCCCCTATTATTCCAAATTCGCGATTTTGGTCCCTCTAACACAGATTTTGAAAATAGGGGGACTAAGATTTTGAACTAAATTGCGAATTTGGAATAATAGGGGGACCAAAATCACAAAAAAAAAGTAGGGGGACCAAAATCGCGGATTGATAATAATAGGGAAACCAAAGTGCAATTAAGCCAATGTGCTTTTAAAATATAAGTAAAAGTACACTATTGGATCACATATCTGAGAATGTTCAAATTATCTAAAATTTGATATAGATGATCATGAAGGTAATATAATATCATTCAACGGTTGGATCAATCAAATTCACATTTTAAAAAAAAAAATATTAGGTGATGTAACTATAAAAGTTTGGCACCTATTGTCAATTGATCATGTCTTTACTTGATTACTTGTTAATTTACTTTAAAATGAAAGGAGATAAATAAATAGCATGGCTTATCATTATTACAATATTGTAATAATCAAATTCAATTTTAAAATTCAATTTTTTATACTTCATAGAAATAATTATGCAATATAGGGGATACTTGTAAGTTTAATTATAAAATTAAAAAAAACACAAAAATAAAAATTAATTTGAAAAATAATACATGACACAAACCAATATTAAATTTTCTTTTAATAAATTTTATTTTAATTTTTATCTTTAAATTTATTGGTATTAAAACTAAAATTATTTTTGTCAATTAAATTAAATTTGAAGAGATGTTTTAATTGATTTTTTTTAAAAAAAATAATTTTAAAATTCAAAGAAAAATATTAGAAATGAATATTAAACAAATACATAGAGATAAATGATTTCTAAAATATTTTTTTATTAGTTAAAGTGATTTATTAAATATATGGAAATATAAATTTTAAAATTATTTTATTTGTTATATATTTTTTATTTTCATAAAAATGCTTGTTTAATATATAAAATACTGACTAGTTTAATTCTAAAATATATAAGATGTTTTCACACCTAATTTTCCTTTTTATTTATATGTTTCTTCTTTTCTTATTATATCGTTTATATTCTCTTTTTTCATTTTTTTTTCTTTTTTATATATCTCTCTTTTTACGCTTCTTACACCATAAAAATGTCTATGAGAGTTTTAATACACTTAAAAAAGAGTAATGATATTTTCACATTACATCTTTCACCTTCTCTCATTATTTTATTTTTTCTTTATATTTCTCTTTTCCACACACTTCTCACACTCAAAACAAATGGACTCGCAGAGTTTTAATATTCTTAAAAAAGAGTAATGATATTTTAATATTATATTTTTCACATTCTCTCTCTTCATTTTATTTTTTTATATCTCTATTTTCCCTACATTACTCATGCTCAAACACCCAAACAAATAGTCTGTCAAAGTTTTAAGACTCTTAATAAAGAGGAATGATATTTTCATATTCCTTTATTATACACTATATTTCACACCTTTTTTTTCAATCTCTCTCTTCCTTTCCTAATACTATTTTAATAAACCTATCATATTAAAATACTCATCCCTCCGTCTCTTATTATAAGACCCTTCCAATCGTTTCACACCGTTTAAGAAAAATTAGTTAAAGCATTGGTTTTTTTTAAAAATTATAGCATTCCAAATATACCCCTATTTAAAGGTTACTACATTGATCAATGAATAATAAAAAACATTCATATCAAACTCCTATTTTAAAAGAACCCAACTCATTTTTCACATTCTCTCTCTTCATTTTTTTTCTTTATACCCCCTTATTCCTTACACTTCTCACACCCCAAAGTCGATTGTCAAATTTTTACTACTCACAAAAAAAGTAATAATATTTTCACATATATTTTTCACCTTCTCTCTTAATTTTTTTTCTTTATATTTCTCCGTTTCCTTACATTTCTCATAAAAAAAATTGACTTTCAAAGTTTTAATACTCTTAAAAAATTGGAATGATATTTTCACATTCCTTTATTATACATTTTCTTTCACACCTTATTTTTCTTTCAATCTCTCTCTCTTTTTTATAACATTAAAATATTATTTTAAATGAACCAAAAAATAATGAAAAAATATTTTAGTCAATGAATTGTTAAAAATAAAGTAAGAAATATTATAGATGGGTATGCATAAGTAAACTTTATAATTTGATTTCAAAATTTGAAAAATGGTAGATGAAAGAAGGATGGGACACAAAGCTATGTGACAAAACTTATTTTCCAAGACTTAAGCAAAATTTATTAAGAATTAGTCATTTCAAAGATTGTAATACTATAGATGTCTCAAAAAGTAACACAAAAACCTTCCATAAATGGCAATAAAAAAATTAAGGGACCCCAATGAATATTGAAAAAAAAAACTTCTCAAATATAATAGTATAGATAAAGGAATAAAGACTAAAATGGATTGAAATTATAGGGAAAAAAAATATTTTTTTAATATTTATTATTTTTAATTTGAATAATTAATTATTATTTTACATGTCACATTGCTATGTGGAAATGGAGGGAAGAAATAACCTGATAAAGGATATGATATGAAAGTAAAAAAGAAAAAAAATAAAACATTGAATATTAAAAATATATTAACTAACACTTAATATTAAAAATATGATATAAGTATAAAACATTGAAATCAAAATAGGTATAATAATGTGGTTTCATTATTATTAAAAAAACTCATTTATATTAGTATAAATATTTAAATATGTTACATGTGTTTTTAAAGTATCAGGTATCAAATATCGACACAATAAATATTTTAAAAATTTTAATATCTTTTTTTTTTGAAAATATAATGAAATTTAGTTTTGATCTCTTTTTTTATTTGGTTTTAATTCTCTATTTTTTATAATCACATGCTTGAAATCCTTCCAGTTAATTAGACTCTATTAAGTCACATTTACAGTTCTTTTACCACTTTTTTCAAATAAAAATTAATATATTTTTACAATTTTTTAATAAAAAATCATAATAAAATTTCAAAAAAAATACTGATGAAAAAAACAATTATAAAACTTTTAATTTTGTTGAAAAAATAAAATTATAAAAAATTCTATAAATTTAAAAATCTATAAGAAATTTTCTATAATTTTTAAATCTCCAGAGAATTCACATTAAAATCCATAGTAATATCAATAAAAATACATTTCCAAATATAATTAAAGGTGATGACTAAAAATTGCGATTTTTAAAATAGATGATTAAAATAAAAATTAAAGTCAAATTTTACTATACTTTTAAAGATGAAGAACACCTTTTACCCTATTTAAACTTATCAACTTCTTTTGAAATAATAATCCTCAATTTACTTATTCCTATAATATTCATGTGATGTTTGTATATTATAATTGATAATTGAACCGTTGGAGAAACTAGTTCACGGTTCACTGGTTGAACCGTTGTCGAACCGGTATAAATATATATTTTTAATATTATATTATATTTTATTTAAGAAAATATTATAAAAATATAAGATATTAAGATATATAAAATTTCAAATTAGTATACATAACCTTATTATAAGTTTTATAAGATAAAAAATAATGATGATTGGTAATATATATATATATATATGTAATTCTTAAATATATGTCTTTATTTATCTTAAAAATATATTAAATTAAAAAAATGAAAAAAAAATAAAAATTTGATTTTTTTTTTAAAATGACTAATCAACCAGTTTTTTACACCAGTTTTTTTTTATCAATTCTCACCGATTCTAAAGACTGCTGGTTTTTTCAAGTTAAATAGACCGGTTATCAGGCTGATTCCCGATCGGACTGATCAAATCCATCGATCTAGTCCAATTTTTATAACTAGTTGATTGAATACTTATTGCTAAAACGAGTTGCACATGATGATTACGCAAACCTAATTTGATTATTCCTTATTCTTATCAGTAAGATTGACGGTATTGTGTCAATTTATCTGTAAACGTTAACTTAAACGGGAAGTTTATTGTAAAAAGTTGTTGAAAACTTGAAATGAGTTACATATTTGATATTTAATTACAAAATTATATTATTTTATAATATCGTGATGTTAGTTTTCGAATTTAAAATTAAATGTTAACTAAATCAGAAAATTAATTTAAAAAATCCATATTATCTTTTATTTTTTATTTCGTTATATTGGTGGAGGAAGGCAAGACTGGCATATGGATATAGAATATTGAATTATTGATAGATTTTTTGGACAATTGAATTATTGATAGATGAATTTATTTGCATGCAATTAGGAGAGAAAGAAGAGGACTTGCACGAGAAAGTGCAGGCTGGGCCCCACCATCCATCACTTTATCGTTCGCTTTTTTGGTCTGCCTGTGAACACCGCAGCCCGTGCACAGACAACACCTTGCCATGTGTTGTAATTTGTAAACATCTTCCATCGGCTTTTCTTATCGTTAAACCATTTGTAAGCAATTATTTACATGTGTAAAATATTCGTGTTTCATTTTTTTTAAAATTATTGAGAAAAAAATATGAATTTCAAATTTTTAAAAAATAAATATTCTCTTTAAGTTTTTATTTGAACGATAAATGGATATAAAAATATGAGGAGTGCTAGCAACACACTCTTTTAAACACACTCTATGTGATTGGTTAAAATTCACATGGGTCCCACCAAATTCATGGGTCCCATTCCCAAGTGGTGGGACTCATGTGAATTTTAACCAATCACATGGAGTGTGTTAGAGAGAGTGTTTCAAAAGAGTGTGTTCCTAGCATTTTTCTAAAAATATTTTTAACTTATAACCTAATTTGAAATCTAATTAAATCTACTCGATAAAATTTTCTCCTTAACATTATATTTTTTTATGTGAAACAAAAATGAGAAAAAAATAGAAGGAAAAATTATAAAAAATTAAGTAAATTTTTTAATTTTTTGAATTGAGAGTAAACAATGAAAGTAAAGAAAATATATTTTCTTTTCACTCATTTAGATGGTTAAAAGGGGTGTCAATTTGGGTGGGACCAAGTGACCAACCCATTATAGATCAACACATTTTTAGTTGGTCTAGCCTAACTTGATTTGTTGGTAGGCTGATATTTTAATAGTTGAGTCCCCTTGGGTTACTCACTTTTAAAATATAATAAAATTACATTAAAGTAAATCCACTCATGCAATAAGTTAATAAGTTTTTTTTTCCGACCAAAAAAAAAGTTAATAATTTTTTTAATTGTCACAGACTAAAATTAAAATATAGAAGTAATATATTATGAGTTTAATATATATACACTGTCAGTGTAAAAAAAAATTACATAGACATTCAATGATGTGTTGCCACATCATTTATTAAATTTAATAACACATGAGGTGTCATATTCATTAAATGATGTGGCAGCTCACCATTGGATGTCTGTGTAAAATCTCTTTACACTAACAGTGTATATTAATTAAATCCATATATTATATATTATAATATTCTATATAATTTACTAATATAATAACTTTTCATCTTTTATTATTATAAATAATAAAAGATGATACAATATTGAAAATGAAATAAAGTGTGTTAATTGTAATAATCAACATATGTTAGAGATAAAAAGAGTTTGATATACATGGAATATTAATATTAAATGGACTTTAAAAACACATGTAGTGTTAGATTTATCACCTATAATTTTACTAATTATAAAAAATTGAATAATAAAAAATATAGTTGGGACAATGGGCTGCCCAACTCATCACGGGTCAACCCACATCAGACCACTCAAAAATTTGTTTGGGATGGATTTTGGCAAAATAAATTTGATTTTGAAATTACATAGTCCAATCCAGCCCATATAGAGGTTGTGGTTGAATGGTAGAGGCCCAAATCAATTACTGAACGAGTATGAGGAAGCCTTAGGATGAGAAATTAAGATTTTAAGTCTTAGTATTCTCGCTCAAGCGAGAATGGCTCGCTGGAGAAAGTATATCAGCAAAAGTTGCAAAATAATTTTCTGGTTTTCTCGCTTGAGCGAGAAGGCTCTCGCTCAAGCGAGAAACATGGGAGCATTTGGAGTGCTCTCTGGAAGAATTTCGCTTGAGCGAGAATGGTCTCGCCCAAGCAAAATTCAACCAAAATTAGGGGGCTCTCTGGACATTTTTCACTTGAGCGAGAAGAGGCTCGCTCAAGCGAGAATCTTCCAGAAAGGGGATGCTCTCTGGAGTATTCTCGCTCAAGCAAGATTGCAAAGAAGAGTTTTTTCCCCAACCCTCTCGCTCAAGCGAGAACCCCTCGCTTGAGCAAGAACACGCATGCATGTTTAAAACCATTAATTAGGGCACAGAACTAATTCGTTCCTTCTCTTCCCTATTTCTTCTTAGAGAGAGAGTGGTCCTTAGAGAGAGAAGCGATCTTGGAAGCTCAAGAGAGGTCCTTCATCCCTCAAGTTCATCATCAAGCTCTTGGATTCACCCCCTCCACTATTCCTTTTCCTTGTTTTCTCTACTATTAAGGTGAGTGTGGTCAACCACTCACTCTCATCCTTGAATGTGTTCCTTTAAATGTTCCCCTTTCTTACTCCCCTTGCTTTATGATTGTTTGTAGTTGAGTAGAAGTAGATGTATGATGGTTAGGTTGATCTATACCATGGAATGGTTGTTATGCTTTTTCCCTAGATTGTAGGTTGGAGTTTAAGGGATGATTCTTATGATATATATTGATTTTATCTTGAGGAATTGTATGCTCATATTAACATTTATACTCATGTGATTATTGTGGTTTGTTCATGTCCTTAACCCTAATCTTGTAAGAGGAATATTGGGTCCTAAGACCTCATGTAAATGACGAAGTTAAGGGTCCTTGCGGCCTCATGTATAATGTGAATGGGGTCTCTAGACCACATGTTAAATCATAAGGTTTGGGTCCTTGGACTTCATGTTAAAAGACAATATCTTGGTCCTTGGACTTCATGTTTAAAAGAGAAAAATCATGTGTGTATCTATAATGTTTAAGGGTAAGGTCTTGATGGCCTTCAGGAACGACGGTTCCTATTAGTCTGAGCTCAGTCTAGCCTCATGTAAAGTGGAAAGACCCCTAGGGTGTTGGGTAAACACTTCATGACTAACATTGCATTATTGCTATGTTGGATGTCTTATGTGTTGATTGAATCTCATTACAATCATTGCATATCATTTTCTTGTTCCTTCTACAATTCATGTTTTATCACACTCACTGGGACATTAGTCTCACCCCACTCCGTGGAAAATATCTTCAGATGTGCAGGGTCCCCGTTCAGAGCCTTGATGCATGGTAGGAGCTGCTGTTGGGCCTTGTGATGACCCACTCTTTTGAGAAGATTATAGTTTATTTTGTATAGGCATATGATGATTTATTTTGATTGGATAGAACTTTACATGTGGGGCCTTAGGGATTTATTTTATATTCCAGGACATATGTACAATTATATCCTATTATGCCTATTGATTGAATATTGTATATTGAGCAATTGATGGCAACTATGATGATATTATTTTGATGTATTGAAATTCTTGCTTAAGTGTTGGGTTACCTAAGCGGTATTGTATTGTGTTGTATATGTCGATACTATTAATGCGCGAAATAATTTCATGAATTTGGCAATAGTGCTCCCAACATGCATTTTTTTGAATTAAAAAATTAAGACGTTACATTATGGTATCAGAGCAGTTCAATCCAATTGGACTGTGGTATTGAGTTGTTCCTAAGCTAGTTGTTGTCTTTTATATATTATTATGAAATCGAGAGACTGATCACCTCAATGTTTTATTAATGATGTGTAGAGGACTATGGCTGGCGAAAGGAGTAGTCATCCTCGGGATAATCCCCCTCTACCACCTCCAGATCCTGTGGCGGTAGCTCTCCAAATGCTCACCTCAAATGATGGGGGAGCAAGCTGCTACCAACGTCGCCATGCTACAGGAATTGAGTAGGCATGGTGCTGGTACCCCCACCACCGGTTGTGATGGCGGATCCTTTTGTCTAAGGTCTGGCGGAGTTCAGGAAACATCATCCTCCAGCCTTTTCCAGAGCTTATGATCCGGCGGCAGCATACGCATGGCTCAATGCCATGAACAAGATATTTGAGGTTATGGTGTGCACCGATGAGTTCAAGGTGAGGTTCGCCGCATACATGCTGCAGGGTGGGGCAGAAAACTGGTGGAAAGGAGCTCGGACTGGTCTAGCTTCCCCGGGAGTCCAACTCACTTGGGACATGTTCCAACTCATAATATTAAGCAAATACAAAATGGCAGACTCCCACTAACCCAAAACACCAAAAGACTTAAACAAACGCACATGAGTTATGAAAAATCTAATAACCAAGTCTTTGGTTAGTGGATCTTCTAAAATGCTCAACATACATGGAAGTTGCTGCAAATGTCTGTTTGACACTAATCCAAGAAACAACTCCTTTCACCATCACAATAGATCACAAATCCGACATAATCCACATAAGCTTAAGTGCTCACAATAGCCCAGTACAAAAGTAATCACATAAGGGGAAAACCTAATAACAAAAGTAATTACGCATGGGCTAAATCAAGAATGCTCTAAAACAGTTGGCATTTAATTAATCTGAGTTTTACTAAATAAGTGACTATGCATGTTCTCATAGAATAAACAAATTTAACAAATCTCCCACTTGAACAACATAGACACTTAGATTAAACAAAATAAAAACTCAACATTAATATGGACAAAAAATGTCAACAATGAGCAAGCAGTTATAGCAATATGTTCAAACAAAAGAATATAAGTACCTTAACAATGCAGAAAATCATACTCGATAGGAGTACTCATATTATACATGAAAGATACCTATACATCTATAACCTTTATGAAATGTGGAATGCCGGTTAAAGAAAAACACAACAAAATTGCATACTAAAATAATCAATGTAACATCTTGAATTTTTATTAAGTAAAATAAAATAAAATAAAAATAATAGAGGAGAAGAAATAAATAATTAAATAAATAAATAATAGAATTAATACTATGAGTAGTTTTATCCATAAAGCTAATTTAAATTTAAAAAGAAGATAAGGGGGGGTTGAGGTTGGGCCCAAGCCCAATTAGGCATTCTAGTAAGGAGGGGTTATCAGTTCACCCTAATCCTTATTCGTATAATCATTAGAGAGCGAAACGCTAAGGAGGGGAGACACCAAGTCTCAAGAGGAGGTTGCTGCAGAGTGATCATCAAGAACCAAGAAAGGGACTTCCTTGCTGTTGTTCGATCTTCACTTAAGGTACGGTGGGGGAGAGGGTGCTGCTTGTATGTGCATGTGGGGGTGCTTGGGTAGTAATTTAAGACTACAAATTCGTATGGATATATGTTATAATTGAGAATGAATGATGAAACTGTTGATTTATGATTGATTGGATGAATCTTGATGAATTCTTGAGTGAAAATGAAGAGGATGTTGAGGGTAATGAAAAAGGGGGTAATTAGGGATTTGATGATTTGGGGTTTTGATGAATTAACTGTATAATCTGTGAAATGATTAGTGTTTTTACTGAGTTTTGTTGATATAAATGCATATGAATGATGTTTTAACAAAGAGGATTGATTAGAGACTGAATAGAGTGATTTAGAGGTGTTAGAAATTGTGAGAACTGCGATCTGCGTCCCGGGTAATCGATTACAGAGGTCTGTAATCGATTACCAGGGTGTTCTGGGCAACTTGGAGTGCTGTTTGCTTGCAGGTAATCGGTTACAGAGATGCTGTAATCGATTACCAGGTTGATTGCATGCAGGTAATCGATTACAGGGATGCTATAATCGATTACCAGGGTGTTTGCTTGCAGGTAATCGATTACAGAGATGCTGTAATCGATTACCAGAGGCTTTGCTTGCGGGTAATCGATTACTGGAGGTTGGTGACACCCTTCTACCCCAAACTCTTATACGTTTAATGAATTGAAGTATAAACAAAAGTAACGTCCCACAATGGGTAAAAGGTTCACATAAATCTCTTATTAAAAAACCTCAATAGTTCGAAAACATTTTAATTAAAATAAAATAAAACTCAACAGTATTCAAATACTCATGCAGCGGAATCTCCAAAGAAATAAAACAACTAAACATCCTACTTGTCGTGCAAGGCATCCAAAGCAGTTTACATAAAAACCTTCTTAACTAGAAACATAAAGAAACAACCCTAATATTATGCCCTGATGTCATATGTATCAGAACACACTCCCTTTACTCAAAACTCGACACCAGTCGTGTCATCATCAATGCCTGTAAAAAATATCCACAGTATAACGGTGAGGAAAAGAATACTACTCATACATACACATAGGAGGCTACCCTATCCTCACCCACATATAATTAACATCATCATTCACCCACCACATACCCAAACATCACATAATTCATCGGTTAATAATCATCTATAATCAGCATATCACCATTCATTTATATCATCATATAGTTCTTATACCATCATTCACCAAAGGAATCACATACTCTACTTTCACACATATTACTCAATCATCATAATCATAACATCATTATTTACTCAGTTTCATCATCAAATATACCATATATATACATCTATCATGTATACACCAAAACTCATCATCATCATCTTATAATTCAATTCATCATTAAGTATAAATCATCATCACATGCACCAAAACTCATCAACAACATTATATAACTCAATACCATCATCGAGTATAACACATTATCATATGCACCAAAACTCCTCACTTCACCTACCCAAAGATCATGACTTGGAACTCCGCACAATGGGTGCACCTCGTCAATCACTCTAGTTAGTACCAAGATAGTCTACCGGTGTCACCACACACAATCCGATAGGTTGTACCCCCTCTATGGGCCCGCACAACGACATTCGACCCTAGGTTGCACCCCCTCTATGAGCCAGTACAAATCACCCCTAGGTTGCACCCCCTCTATGGGCCCGTGCATCGAACGCCCCATCTTGATCCCCTGAGTTGTACCCCCTCTATGGGCCCGCACAACTCAGTTCACCTCCCAAATTGTACCCATCTATGGGCCCGCACAATCCAGGTCTCATCACATATGCTCAAGACATCTCTCCTAAGTTCTACCCCTTCTATGGGCCCGCACAACTTTGGTAACATCATCATCAAAAGGTGATATTGTAAGGTCCAAGAATCCTCCTAAGTTGTTTTAATTATGACAACTCACCAAAACTCACTTGATATAATTTTGATTAAGAACTAATCAATTTGTTTAAGTGATTGAAAGAAACAGGAAAGTCACAGAAGAAGCAATTCATCTGTAAGAAACAGAAAGAAACAAGGAAAAGCATATTAGAAGGGAGATTCACTTGAACAGAAGAATGAAAATCATCATTCTGCAGAAGAAGGCAGAATAACAGAACAAGAAAGAAGAAACATATTAGAAGGGAGATTCACTTTAAAAGAAAAACATCATTCTGGAGAAGATGCAGAATAGCAAAACAGAAGAAGTATACTGCCAGGTTATCCTCTAGAAGAAACAAAATGCAGAAGAAGCAAAATAACAGAACAAGAAAGAAGAAACATATTAGAAGGGAGATTCACTTTAAAAGAAAAAAAAAAACATCATTTTGCAGAAGATGCAGAAAAGCAGAACAGAAGAAGCATACTGTCAGGATATCCTCTAGAAGAAACAAAATGCAGAAGATCCAATACTCTCATATTTGAGGGGTTCAGCAAGGATAATTATATTTAAATATACAATATAAAGATTTTTAAATATCTGAGAAGAAGCACAAAAGAAAGCTCTGCAGAAAAACACTAAGTTAAGGTTCTGCAGAAGGAAGGCTCCAGAAGATACGACCAGTCAACCAGAGACAACTGTACACAGCTGGGGACAGCTGCATCTTGACAAGGACAAGTCAAGGAACACAACTGGAGGTGCAAGGGACCTCTCCAACGGCTAGTTGCCCACTTTCCCTATAACAGAAGTTGATCTCTCACATTTTGAGACACACCCCTCTCCAGAAGTAGCAATATCAATCTGCTACAAAGTTCATATCTTCTGGAACAAATTCTCTCTCTTCTGTTAATTCAATTTCTGGTTCAGAAAGTGTGTAAGAGAGAGTAGGCTCATTTCATAGCTTCTGCTGTGCTTGACTTCCTTCATATTGAGCCTTGTAATTCTTCTTATTCTTCTCTACTTGTTGTAATCTCTCAAGGAGGAACTGTGTTGAAATCCTCTTGAGACAGTTTATGAGAAGGTGATTTGAGAGGTTTGGTAGCTTAGGCAAAAGCTACAGTAATCACAGCTTCTGCAGAAAGTGTTCTTCAGGTTGCTGTTAAGCTGTATCTTCTGCAGAAGATACTGCAGTGAGAAAAGCTTGAAGTGTGAGGCTATTTGAGTGAAGTAGAAGCCTGAAGAGGCTGTAAAAAGAATACTAGTGGTAAGTGTGTACCCAAGAAGATTGTAACTTGGTTAGTTGAGTAAAAAATCCTACTTGGTGTAGGGACTGGATGTAGCCTCAGTTTGGAAGAGGTGAACCAGTATAAAAGATTGTGTGTCTTCTTCTCTTCCCTTAACTTTTCAATTTCATGTGCATAAAAGCATTTTAACAAACTATCTAATACCTAAGTAAGTGTTAACAATCAAGATTCCAAAAGGAATCCTATTTTCACATATTGCATGTAACACTAATTAACCCTATAATAACCAATCTTCTAATACTAGAGCCAGGAGAGTCTTGAGCAAACAAAAGTATTAGAAGTGTTTTTTGCAGATTTTAAAAAAAGCAATCACAATTCAACCCCCCCTTCTTGTGATTGAATCATCAACTTCAATTGGTACCCAGAGCTTGCCTCTTGGGTTGAACTCACTTAACAGTGAGAGAGGAAAAGATCAAGGGATGGCAAACCATGGAGCTGCAATGTTCATTCCAGAAGGATCATCCACAAACAGACCACCAACTTTCAATGGAAAAGATTATTACTATTGGAAAGACAGAATGAAACTATTCTTGGAATCTCAATATGTAGACCTATGGGATATTATAGAAACTGGTAATTATACTCCTTCTATAAAAAGAACCAGAGTTCTGGCTCCTTCCACAGAAGGTGAGTCTGATATAGTTGAAGAAGCACCAAAACCCAAACCTAGAGAAGAATGATCACAAGATGACAAACAAAGGTATCTTCTAAACTCTAAAGCTAAATTCTTTCTTCTTTGTGCATTAAGTAGAAGTGAGTATGATAAAGTTGCTAGATGCAACACAGCAAAAGAAATATGGGACACTTTAAGAATTGCTCATGAAGGTACAGACCAAGTAAAAGAATCTAAAATAAATATATTAATTCATCAATATGAAATGTTTAACATGATTGAGCATGAAACCATAGATGAGATGTTTAGTAGATTCACCATCATTATAAATGGTTTAAAATCTCTTGGAAAATGTTTTTCTAATCAAGAACAAGTAAGAAAAATACTTAGAAGTCTTCCAAAAATATGGATACCAAAAGTCACAGCAATTCAGGAAGCAAAAAATCTAGCAGTACTCAAGTTGGATGAGCTTCTTGGATCTCTAAAAGTTCATGAACAAGAGCTCATGGATGAATTACCAAGGAAGGATAAATCAATAGCTCTAAAAGCAAACAAATCCAGAAGAAGTGTTTCTGCAGAAGATAAACTTTCAGAAGGAGAATCATCATCTTCTGAAAACGATGATGAACTAGCCTTCATATCAAAAAGAATACAAAGGCTAATCAGAAGAAAAAGGCAAAGGGAAGAATTCTTCAATTCAAGAAGGAAGGACCAAACAACAAAAATTCCATCATTTGCTATGAATGTAACAAGCCAGGACACATCAAAGCAGAGTGTCCACAACTAAAAGAATCAAGACCATTTCAGAAGAAAAAGGTTATGATGGCTACATGGGATGATTCTGACAGCTCTGCAGAAGAAGAAGATGAAGCTGAAACTGCACACCTATGCTTTATGGCTGGAGAAGGTGAAGAAGATGAGGGTAATTACCTATACTCCATCTGCATATAAAGAACTTGAAGATGCTTTTGAAAATTTATTATCTGACTCTCACACACTTGCACAAAAATGTGCCCTTCTTAAAGAACAACTAGTCAAAACTAAAGAAGAGAATGAAAAGCTTAAAGAAGATAATAATAGGTTAATTAAAACCAATCAATATCTTCAACAATCTCATTTCAAATTGTCTGAACAAGTGAAATTAATTAACAATAATTCTGCAGAAGATGAAAAGTCTGCAACACTACAAAGGAAAATCATCTACTGCAAAGAAAATTAATGAATTACAGAATGATTTGAGTAGATTTGTGACTAGCACAAACAATCTTAACAAATTAATAGGAAATGGAAGAGAAGCTTCTGATAGAAGTGGATTAGGATATAATCAAGATCATTTTTCAAAAAACCATAAAACTGTATTCATTTCTGCCAAAAGGCATTCTCCACAATGTTCTTGGTGTAACAAATTTGGACACAACCTCCAAAACTGTTACGAAAGAAAAGGGAGCTTTAGAAGAAAGGTATCTAACCACTCAGGACCCAAGAAAACATGGGTACCTAAAGCTTTACTGTCTTCTGATGTAGGGACAAGAAAAAAACTCAAGAAGAAAGAGCTATGGTTCTTGGACAGTGGATGCTCAAGACATATGACTGGAGACAGAAGCAAGTTCATTCAATTACACAAAATACAAGGTGGAACAGTAACTTTTGGAGACAACAACAAAGCTCAGATCAAAGTGAATACAAAGGATTCAGATGATGAGTTTGAACTAGTATAGAAGACACCTTCTGAAGATAATAGTTCTCCAGAAGATACTCCAGTAAGAAAGAAACTTGTAGAAAACTCTGTAGAAGGAGGAAATGAACAAAATCAAGATCCTCCCAAAAGCTGGAAACTCATCACTGATCATCCATATGATCAGATTATAGGAAGTACTACAGAAGGAGTAAGAACTAGAAGGCAATTAAGGAATGAAAATAGCTCTGCCTTCATATCCCAAATTGAGCCAAAAAATATAAATGAAGCTCTTGAAGAAAAATCATGGGTCAAAGCTATGGAAGAAGATCTTGATCAATTTGAGAAAAATGAAGTATGGACACTAGTACCCCCCTCCAGAAGATCATTCTATAATTGGCACAAAATGGGTCTTCAGAAATAAGATGGATGAACAGGGTAATGTAATCAGAAACAAAGCAAGGCTAGTTGCTCAAGGGTATAACCAACAAGAAGGTATTGACTTTGATGAAACCTTTGCTCCAGTAGCTAGATTAGAAGCTATTAGAATATTACTTGCATTTGCAGCATTCAAAAACTTTAAAACTTTATCAAATGGATGTGAAAAGTGAATTTCTAAATGGTTTCATAAATGAAGAAGTATATGTACATCAACCTCCAGGATTTGAAAATCAGAAGCATCCTAATCATGTTTTCAAATTAACAAAAGCTTTATATGGTTTAAAACAAGCTCCTAGAGCTTGGTATGAAAGACTAAGCAACTTTCTTCTTAAAATAATTTACTAGAGGAAAAATTGATACTACATTATTTAGAAAGATTTATAAAAAGGATCTTCTGATAGTTTCAAATCTATGTGGATGATGGAATCCACTAATGATAAAATGTGTGAAGAATTCTCAAATCTTATGAAAGGAGAATTTGAGATGAGTCTCATGGGAGAACTAAAGTTCTTTCTTGGTTTACAAATAAACAAAAGGATGATGGAATCTTTATCTATCAAGAAAAATACATAAAGGATCTTCTCAGAAGATACAAGATGGAAAGTTCAAAATTTATGAGTACACCCATGCATCCTTCTACAACTTTGGACTTAGATAAAAATGGTAAATCTATTTCTGAAAAGGAATACAGAGGCATGATAGGTTCATTGCTTTATCTTACAGCCAGTAGGCCAGATATATTGTTTTCAGTAGGACTTTGTGCTAGATTTCAATCTTCTCCAAAAGAATCTCATATTGCAGCTGTAAAAAGAATCCTTAGATACCTTGCTGGAACTACTGATCTTGGCCCTATGGTACAAAAAAGGTTCAAGTTTTGATCTTACAGGATATTGTGATGCTGACTATGCTGGAGATAGACTAGACAGGAAAAGTACAAGTGGTGGATGTCAATTCCTAGGACATTCCCTAATATCCTAGTCATGCAAGAAGCAACCAACAATAGCCCTATCCACTGCAAGAAGCTGAGTATATCTCAGCTGCAAGCTGCTGTTCACAAATATTGTGGATACAACATCAAATGGAGGACTATTGTCTAAGGTACAACCAAAATCCCTATCTTCTGTGACAATACAAGTGCTATAAATCTGTCCAAGAATCAATTCAACATTCTAGATCAAACACATTGATATAAAACACCATTTTATAAGGGATCAGTTTAGAAGAATGAAATTGAGTTGAAATTCATTGAAACTAAATTCCAAATTGCTGATATCTTTACAAAGCCACTTGTAGAAGATAGATTTACATTCATTAGAAATATGATGAATATGTGCAAATTAAGTGAATATTATGATATAGAAGAAACATTGTTCAAGACTAGGTATCAGAAATATCTATCTTCTGCTAACAGAAGATCATTTCTGGCATATCTCCTACTTTAGAAGGAGACTACTTCTGCAGAAAAGTTGCACTCCATCAAATTCCTTCTTATAAAATAAGAAAAGGAATCTACATTGACAAATCATTGTCCTCCTTCATTTTAGGTTAAGAAATGAAGGATATACCTTCTGCAGTAAACCTGCCAGCATAAAAATTGTTTCTTTAATATGAAAAGAAAGCTTTTTGCTGAGCAACCAAAAACCAGAAAAGCAAAAACCTGTCCCTATTCAAGCTGTATCCATCCAAGATACTAGGAAAGGTCACTTTCAGCACAATTCTCGAATTCCAACTTAAAAAATGTGTTAACTATACAAATAAGTCAAAAATGTCTTATCCTAATAAAATTGATGCAAAGAGAATGATAAAAGAGGGCTTTTGTCTCTTTCTACTAAAGATAGCAACAGTTACACATAAACTGCAAACTAAAATTCTGACCGTTGGAAGCATAACCATCATTCCTAAAAAACTGTGCGCAACGTTTCTCTTTCCTACCCATTCTCTCTCTCCTCAAAGCTTTTGGTCTCAAACGGCTAGTAGAAGCTATATAGGAACAACACTTAGCTGATAGACTCACTCACTTGCCCTCTGTCTTACCTCTCTAGAGCTTCAAAACCCTCTCTGAAAATCAAAAGTTCAGTCGTGCTCTGTTTTTCAATCTCTCAACCTAATACCCTCATAGACAAGATGAGAATCAAAGCAGTTGCCACCAAAAAGAGTCCCTCTTCCCAGAATACCTCTGAAAGTTCCCCAAGCCTTCAAGGAGCTTCTGAAGCAACTAACAGGGAAATCATTCCTTTTGAAGAACCTCTCGAAGTTCAGCCTCTGACCACTCAACCTCCACCTGAACAATCAGCCATCAATCTAGAAATCTCTCACAAAACCAAGACTCCACCATTCCTATCCTTAAGGTCAGAAGGTCTGAAAGAAACAAGGCTCATTTCCACACCATTGGAAATGACCCTAATGATCCCATTAGAGTAGATTCTCCTCCATCACCACCACCTTCCAAACCAAGACCAAGCCCTCAAACCTCCAGCAAAGCTAAAGACAACCCTGAAAGCCCTCATGAAGAAAGCCCTGAAGAAACTGATCCTTCTGAGGCTTCAGAAGATGCCAACAGAGATCTATTCCCTGAAGAAGAAAATGCTAAAAAAAAATTAATGAGAAATGGGAAGGAAAAAGCTTCATCCCAGGGAGAGTATTTCTGCTAAGAGAAATAAGGAAAGAAGGTTGGGATGTTGGCCCACTTTCTTCAGAAGCAGGGTTGGGGTAGCTTTCTTCTGGTAAGGGAACCCATCTATCCAAGGCTCATCAAAGCCTTTTATGCATTAGCAAGCAACTACAGAAGTGATGGTGAGTCCCTAGTAGTTGAATTAAAAGGATCCACAATCATTCTAACCCCTGAAACACTAGAAGAAGCTCTAGGCATCCCCCACTGTGACAACAAACTATATGATGACAACTGGTATGCTGCTGCAGGCATCAACCAAACAAGATGTCATCCAAAAGGGTTCTCAGCCAACCAGCTAATTCCCATATGCAGACTGTTTCACAAAATATGCTGCTATTCCATCCTTCCAAGAGCTGGGACACTTGAGAGAGTCACAGACCAGGATCTTCTGATTCTGTTTCAATCTGTTAAATGGTAAACCCTTATCCCTTTCCTACATCCTATTGAGAAGCATGATCTCTTCTACAAATCCTCAAAGAAGTTATGCTAGTCTTCCCTATGGTATGATTCTTACAAAAAAATTTTAGATACCATCAAGTCTCTCTTGATGGAGAAGAAATCCTTGATACCTGCACCCACTTTGACAGAAGTAACATAAGGAAAATGAAGGTTGCTAAAATAGATCCCTCTCAGTTCTTCTCGAGTGACAGTGAAGAAGATGTGCCAGATACAGTCCCTAGTGGTCCTAGAACCAAGCTGAAGAAGAAGGAAATTCTTCAAACCTTTTCCAGGAAAAGAAAAGGGATACTGAAAGAAAGGAGAAGGTAGTAAAATCCAAAAGACTCTCTCCTCTAAAGAAGAACCAGAAATACCCCCTCCTAGCCCCATTTCTCATGAAGAAGTTGAGCCAATCTCCTCCTGTAAGTGGTGGAGAAGATATAGCATCCCAGCTGCAGGCTCCTTCTGAAGAACAAAACGACCCCCCTGTAACTAAAACAAAAAATTCTTCTGCAGAAGCATACACCACATGGATGGAACATAAATGAACTCTGCAGAAGGAATGGCTGCAACACCCTAGCCATGCTTGCCACTAGCTACCCTGATAGTACCTCTCATGACACTCAAGCCAAGTCTCCTTCTCACACAGAACCAATGGATGAAGATGCTACAGAAGAAATCCATTCTCTTCACTCTCCTGCTAAAACTGAGGAACTTCATCTAACAGATGAAGAGGAAGGTCATAAAGAAGAAGCTCACTCTGTTCCTTCTGTGGGAACCCTTGGCACAGAAATGGTCAACCAATTTCTTGCTTCTCTCATTCTAGATGCAGGGATACCTCCTTCTGCACCCATAAGGGATACTCTCCCAAACATATCTGCTACTCTCTCATCTATGGAAACTTACCTCCAGCAGCTTACACTGAAAAGGAAACTATTCCTTCTCCTCCAAACCCTGAGAAGGTTCCTGAAGCTGCACCAGAACCTGCTGAACCATCTGATATTCTCTCTTCCTCCTCCATTGAAAGGCAAGTAAGGAAGATCAAAGTGACATTAAAAAGCTCTTCTCAAATGTCAATATCTTGCAAAACTCTGTAAATGAAATGATAGAGAGATTTACACAACATCAGTTTTGGTTCAATAACTATGTCCTTCCTATCATTGCTCCTCAAGCTCCTCAAATGCCATTCACTCCCTTTCAGCCACCTCAGAACATCTTGCAGCCTACAACTTCATCATCTTCTGACCATTCCTCTCCTTCCTGCAAATAAGAGATGATGATTCTGCTTCTCCTCTTGTCTTAAGTAGCTTGGTCCTCCCTTTGTATTTTGATTGATGACAAAGGGGGAGAAGTAGTAAAATTTAGGTTGCAATTGCTACTATTTTAGTCTGATTATTGTATGTGTTTAAATTTCAGCATTTCAGCATCTGTCTATGAATCCTTTGCAGTTTAACTGCCATATATTCTAATGGAATTTTTTTTTGCTGCTGAATGAACATCACTATATCATTATCTGACTCTTTTGATCATTGAATAATTAGTTATAATATATAAATTGATTACTGCTAATCAAACATTAAAATGAGATTAAATTGAGGGGGAGCATCATTTTTAAATCAGCTTAAAATTGAGGGGGAGCCTCCTTATTAAAAAAAATCAGAATTATGCAAGTTAAATTTTGGAGAGTTGTCATCATCAAAAAGGGGGAGATTGTAAGGTCCAAGAATCCTCCTAAGTTGTTTTAATTATGACAACTCACCAAAACTCACTTGATATAATTTGATTAAGAACTAATCAATTTGTTTAAGTGATTGAAAGAAACAGGAAAGTCACAGAAGAAGCAATTCATCTGTAAGAAACAGAAAGAAACAAGGAAAAGCATATTAGAAGGGAGATTCACTTGAACAGAAGAATGAAAATCATTATTCTGCAGAAGAAGCAGAATAACAGAACAAGAAAGAAGAAACATATTAGAAGGGAGATTCACTTTAAAAGAAAAACATCATTCTGGAGAAGATGCAAATAGCAAAACAGAAGAAGTATACTGCCAGGTTATCCTCCAGAAGAAACAAAATGCAGAAGAAGCAGAATAACAGAACAAGAAAGAAGAAACATATTAGAAGGGAGATTCACTTTAAAAGAAAAAAACATCATTTTGCAGAAGATGCAGAAAAGCAGAACAAAAAGCATACTGTCAGGATATCCTCCAGAAGAAACAAAATGCAGAAGATCCAATACTCTCAGATTTGAGGGGTTCAACAAGGATAATTATATTTAAATATACAATATAAATTTTTAAATATCTGAGAAGAAGCACAAAAGAAAGCTCTGCAGAAAAACACTAAGTTAAGGTTCTGCAGAAGGAAGGCTCCAGAAGATACGACCAGTCAACCAGAGACAGCTGTACACAGCTGGGGACAGCTGCATCTTGACAAGGACAAGTCAAGGAACACAGCTGGAGGTGCAAGGGACCTCTCCAACGGCTAGTTGCCCACTTTCCCTATAAAAGGAGTTGATCTCTCACATTTTGAGACACACCTCTCTCCAGAAGTAGCAATATCAATCTGCTACAAAGTTCATATCTTCTGGAACAAATTCTCTCTCTTCTGTTAATTCAATTTCTGGTTCAGAAAGTGTGTAAGAGAGAGTAGGCTCATTTCTTAGCTTCTGTTGCTTGACTTCCTTCATATTGAGCCTTGTAATTCTTCTTATTCTTCTCTACTTGTTGTAATCTCTCAAGGAGGAACTGTGTTGAAATCCTCTTGAGACAGTTTTGTGAGAAGGTGATTTGAGAGGTTTGGTAGCTTAGGCAAAAGCTACAGTAATCACAGCTTCTGCAGAAAGTGTTCTTCAGGTTGTGTTAAGCTGTATCTTCTGCAGAAGATACTGCAGTGAGAAAAGCTTGAAGTGTGAGGCTATTTGAGTGAAGTAGAAGCCTGAAGAGGCTGTAAAAAGAATACTAGTGGTAAGTGTGTACCCAAGAAGATTGTAACTTGGTTAGTTGAGTAAAAAATCCTACTTGGTGTAGGGACTGGATGTAGCCTCAGTTTGGAAGAGGTGAACCAGTATAAAAGATTGTGTGTCTTCTTCTCTTCCCTTAACTTTTCAATTTCATGTGCATAAAAGCATTTTAACAAACTATCTAATACCTAAGTAAGTGTTAACAATCAAGATTCCAAAAGGAATCCTATTTTCACATATTGCATGTAACACTAATTAACCCTATAATAACCAATCTTTAATACTAAAGCCAGGAGAGTCTTGAGCAAACAAAAGTATTAGAAGTGTTTTTTCAGATTTTAAAAAAGCAATCACAATTAAACCCCCTTCTTGTGATTGAATCATCAACTTCAGATATACACCATTATCATAACTCATCATCATCATCATCATTATCACGCTCATCATTAAACACCATTATCATAAAGTGATATACACTTATCATCATTACACCATCATCATAAATTACATTGCATGTTATGCACACCAAAACATCAATCAATATCATCATCACATTGCATATTATGCACACCAAAACATCATCAATATCCACTATCATCATCAATCACATTTCATATTATGCACACCAAAACATCATCAATATCCAATATCATCATCAATCTCATTGCATATTATGCACACCAAAACATCATCAATATTCAATATCATCATCAATCTCATTGCATATTATGCACACCAAAACATCATCAATATTCAATATCATCATCAATCTCATTGTATATTATGCACACCAAAACATCATCAATATTCAATATCATCATTAATATCATCATATTATTAGCACCATACATCATCACGTGACATCAATCATTATTAAGCATCCAACACAATTTCACCTTTTAAAATACGTTAATCTGCGAGTTGCGCTTAGCGCACCTGCAACGTGCAATCCAGCGAGCTACGCTCCACTCCCGCTCAGCACAAGTGAAGCGCAGGTTCGAAGGTCATACGCTTCAGCCTGCGCTCAGTGCCTACTGAAGCGCAAGTGTCGCAGACGCGACTGTTCATACGTTTTCCATCCCTTTAACCCTTTTTATTCATCCTCTAATCATTCCTCGTCATCAATACATCTATATTACTCGATTATACCGCATAAAATCACCAAAGACACAATCTTTACAACAATTTCCCAATTATTCATCAAAAACCCCAAATCATCAAGCCCGCATTAACCCATTTTCACTATTCTCATTATTCTCATTCAATTCACTCAAGATTCATCAAGAATCATTCAATCAATCATATATCACAGTTTTTCAACCATCATTCTCAGTTTTAGCATATATCATTACGATTTCATCCTTAAATTACTACCCAAGCACCCCTACATGCATATACAAGCAGCACCCTCTCCCCTGTTAGAACCACAGGCAACACTAGAAAGGGGGGTTGAATAGTGTTTTAGACATTTTAAGACAATTTTGGAAATCTTTATTTTAAATCAATCACGTTAAGTGATCATTGTGCAAACCAATCTTAAGATCAGAGTTATTTTAAATACATGCGAATATATGAAAGATTTAGGTTGAAAAACTTTCTCTTACACTTAAGATTGTTTTGATTTTAAAAACTTCTCTCAGTGTCTTCTGAAGAATATTACTAAGAGTACCTTCAGAACTACTTCTGAAATACTTTCGATGATCAGAGACCATCTATATCATGTGTCTGAACTGAGTTCCTGTTGAGCTCACTTCAGACAGATATTTCAAACAACCCCTCTGAATATATTCTTCTATAATACTTCAACCTACACTAGAGACATTTTAATGTTATGTTTGTGAAAACTTATTTTATTGAAATCCTTGAGTTAAGCTTGTTATGAAAAGTACTTTTCAATCCCCAACGTAAATATGAAAACTGTAAGTAAAAGAGATCTAGAGAAGGAAAACTTAGACACAGAATTTATCCTGGTTCACCCACAACCCCGTGGCTACATCCAGTCCCAGAGGCAAACCACCACTGGCTTTTCCACTATCTGAAACCATAGATACACATATTAACCTCTCCAGGCCAATACAACAAGTATTCTTTTCTATCAAGCCTCTCCAGGCTCTACCACAAGTATTCTTTCTTCCACCAAGCCTCTCCAGGCTCTCAGACACTTAACTAAGTGTAGAGTATTACTACTCAATCTAAGCTAGATGTTCGCTAGAACCTCTCAACTCAGATTCTTCTTGTACATAGAGATTACTGAGTACATACTCAGGATACAATCATTACAAACTAAATACAAGGATAGACAGTGGTACAAGTGTTTGAATTTAAGTACAATCCCTGTCTTTTCTATGAGGAATACATCCTCTGAGAGTAGGCTAACTAAGATATGAAATTAAGCTCCAGCCTTATTCTCCAACCATTGGTTTCCATGGGCTACATTCTCACCCGTATCATTGGAATACCAAGGTATCTTCAAAGCTTCAAACCGTACCCAGTTTGATAGTCATTTGTACAGCATGATTGCCTTCCTGACAACAAACTCACTTAATCAACAGACTAACTGTACAATCTAACTAACTGACCAGCTGATCAGTAGCCCGATTGAGAATTAACTCTCTGATCAATTGTTGTTGACATTTTCCTGATGTATTTAAGCTCGAGTCAACTCTTGTTAACTGTAAGACACTCAACCTAGTTAACAATTTTCATGCTGATTGATTTCAAGAACCTTCTTGAAAAACAATCCCAATTGATCCAACTTGGTTGATCATTCTGACCACTTGGTTGCAACAGCAGTTGCATGGTTGTTTCCAACAACCTGATTGATTGTTGAGGACAACAACAATGGCTTGATTGATTTTCCAACCAACCAGCTTGGTTGTTCACCACAACAACAACAACTTCAACTTCTTTCTTGAGGATATTTATATGTTCTGCTTGTGTATAGCCGTTGAAGATAATTCATAATACCATTGAGCTTTTGATGATGTGCCTCATATAGCCGTTGTGTAATAGCTTCTCAAACGGTTGCTTCTCTTTAAGCATATTGAGTGTTCAGAATACTACCGTTCTGACACTTCTGTTGATGAGCTCTGTTTTGAGAGATGTGATGATTATGTGTATTCTCTCTCTTGAATTCTTTTTTGCTTTCTTGCATCTGTTTTATCCAGCTTGCATCTGCTTGCTCCAGCTTGCATTATCTTGCATCTGCTTGCATCTGACTTTATCTGTTTTGTCCGGCTCGCATCTGCTTGCTTTCTTCTGCGTTCATCTGCTTTCTTCAGATTTCCTCTGATTTTCTTGGGAGTGTATATGAGTAGGTATCCGTTGAATTTGTCTTTTTGCTTATTCTACATATACTCCTTTTTCATTTGCTCCTGACACCATTACTTCTTTGAATGAGATGTCTTGACCAATAGTCGTTGTTTGCAGATTCCTCTTTTGAGATTTAGATAAAGATGTTGAATTGAATATATTTTATTCAAACATCTTCTTTGTTGCTTTTGCTTAGTCTCCTGAGCTTTTCTTCTGCTCTGTTCCAGATTGCACAAATGAAGAAATGTCTCGTTGAAATACTATCGTTTAGATAGCAAATAGTCTTCTTTAATCCATTGTGAGACACGCTTCTTGAAAGTTCTGACATAGTGCAACGTTGGTGCTGCAGTAAAGCTGCCACCATAGTTGCTGCAAATGCTGCGTTGCAGAGATTTCCTCAGTGGTGTATGAACTTTAAATGCACCAGGAAAGGCCTCTGTGTTTGTTGCCACAAATGTGTTCCAAAACGTACGAGCAGCAGAGACTCAAAAAGTCTTCTCGCAAGGTTTCAGCAAAGATGCCACGTCATTACTAAAGCTTCAGACGGCTTCCAAACTTCAGACGGGTTCCAGTCTTCAGACGGCTTCAACACTTAAGACAGGTTGACCACTTCAGACAGCTCAAGTCTTTCAGACAGCTTCGTTGCTTCAGACATGTTACGTACTTCAAACAGCTTCAATACTTCAGACATGTTGCGTACTTCAGACGACTTCAATACTTCAGTCCGCTTCATCTTGTATTTATTTCTTCAGTTCATTGTTGTTCTTCAGACAGGTGTATATTTGAATCTGTACTTCTTCATATATCTTCTGCCTTCAGTTCTTCAGATAGTCTTCTAAGTCTTCAATTCTTCAGATAGTCTTCTAATCTTCAATTCTTCAGATAGTTTTCAAGTCTTCACTCTTCAGACAGTCTTCAAGACTTCAATTCTTCAGATAGTTTTCAAGTCTTCACTTCTTCAGACAGTCTTCAAGTCTTCACTTCTTCAGACAGTCTTCAAGTCTTTTTTCTTCAGTTGCTTCAACTCTGTTAAGGATTATTCTTCTTCAGATTCTGCACTCTTGTTCTTCTGATTCTGATTCTGTTCACAAAATCTTCTTCTTCTTCTAAAGAGTATTCCATCCTGAAACATAATTAACAAACCAATACCTTTCTCAGTAGAACCTGTTTTATAATCTAATTGGTTCTTATATAATCTTATTTGTTCTTTATATATCTTATTTGTAATCATTAAAACTAAAGGATGTTAGTCTTATAATCATGTTTAAATACTTAAACTGATTTATAGACTTCACATCCCCCACCGTACCTTAAGCGAAGATCGATTAACAGCAAGGAAGTCCCTTTCTTGGTTCTTGATGCTCACTCTGCAGCAATCCCCTCTTGAGACTCGGTTTCTCCCCTCCTTAGCGTTTCACTCTCTGATGATTATACGAATAAGGATTAGGGTGAACAGATAACCCCTCCTTACTAGAATGCCTAATTGGGCTTGGGCCCACTCTCAACCCCCTTATCTTCTTTTTAAATTTGAACTAGCTTTATGGATAAAACTAATAATAATATTAATCCTATTATTTATTCATCTATTTAATTATTTTCCCTCTACTCATTTATTTAATTTAATTAATATTTTACTTAATAAAATTTAGGATGTTACAGTTGGTAATCGATTACCAGTGTGAATTTTGAGATCTAAGTGCTTGATGATGATTGTTATACTTTGATTTTGTGTGACTTTAATGTTATGATTAGATCTTGACGAATAATGTTTTATTATGATAATGATGATGATGTGTGTGACCTTATGAGAGGTATGTTTGGGTGTGTATATAATGATGCTTATGGTGATTTATATGATGATAATTGATGATGCTTTATAATGATTATGATGATGATGATGATTCATGATAGTTGACGATACTTATGACGATTATGATGATGATGATGATGATGAGTTTGTGATAATTTATGATGATGTATTGATGATATGGTATGGTGAATTGATTAGTGTATTTATTTTAAACTATTATATTATATAAGATGTCTGACGATGATATGTACGATGTATGATAATGATGTTTGACGAGGAATGATGATGTTATGATGATGAAGTAAATGATGATGTATACCACTTTATGATGATAATGATACCTGAGTTGTGCGGGCCCAACGAGGGGGTACAGCTTAGGAGAGATGCCTTGTGCATATGTGATGATACCTGAATTGTGCGGGCCAACGAGGGGGTAAAATCAGGAGGTGAACTGCACGGACCCAACGAGGGGGTGCAGAGACCATGATGGGCGTTCGATGCACGAGCCCAACGAGGGGGCAACCTAGGGATGATGATTTGTACTGACCTAACGAGGGGGTGCAACCTAGGGTCGAATGTCGTTGTGCGGGCCCAACGAGGGGGGTACAACCTATCGGATGTGTGGTGATACCGGTAGACTTCTTGGTACCAACTAGGGTGATTGACGAGGTGCGCCCATTGTGTAGAGTTCCAAGTCATGATCCTTGGGACGATGTTGATGAGTTTCGGTGCATATGATGATGAATAATATGACATAGTTGATGATGAAAATGAGTTAAATGATGATGGGAACCTGTGTTATAATGATGATTGAATTGAATTATTGATGATGCTATGAGTAATAATGAAGAAATGAGTTATTATGTTGAGAATAGAGTATGTGCTTCTTTGGTGAATGATGTTGTGAGATTTATATGATGATATCGATGAATGTTATATGATTGATTTATAGATGATTTTTACCTGATGAATTATTCGTTATTTGAGTATGTGTGTGATCAATAATGATGTTGTTATATAGGGTGAGATAGGGTAGCCTTCTATGTGTATGTATGAGTAGTATTATTTTCCTCACTGTTACACTGTGGTTATTTTACATGTGATGATGATGACACGACTGGTGTCGAGTTTTGAGTAGAGGGAGTGTTGCTCTGGTACATGTGACATCAGGGCATTCATTGGGGGTTCTTTTCTTTATGTTTCTAGTTAGGAATGATTTGTAAACATTTTCAAAATGCCTTACACGACAAGTAAGATGTTTTGTTATTTCTATTCTGGAGTTTTCCGCTGCTTGACTACTTTGAAAACATTTGAGTTCTATTTTTATTTTAATTGAATTGTTTTGAAACAATGATGTTTTTAATGAGATTATGTGAACCTTTTACCCGTTGTGGGACACTATTCTTTCTATATTTCAATTTACATAGAGTTTGGGTAGAAGGGTGTCACATTAGTTGTATCAGAGCAGGTCGGTTCATCGGCCTTGAGTTAGAGTTTACTATGTGGTGTTAATCTGATTGATTGATTGAGTGAATTGTATTGCTTTGACTTAATTGTTTGTTGATTTCTTTACTCTTCAGATTTACCTAGTGTGTTTGCTTACCCTTTCCTTGACACAGAAAGAGTAATGGCTGGGGGAAGAATGATCGAGCGATGGCCGATGCCTTGATGGCTATATCGCAGGTGTTGGCAACCTAACCACATCACGAGGTGGATTGGCTTGCACGGTTCTAGAGGAACCATCCACCTACTTTCGTGGGGGTTTGACCCCGATGGAGCCGCCGATTGGATATACGAGATCGAGAAGATCTTTAGAACGATGGACTGCCCTATGCTACAAAAGGTGACGTTAGCAGCATTCGTGTTATCAGGGGATGCCAGATTCTGGTGGCAGAGCACCTGTCAGAGGATGTTCGATGAGAGCACCGCGTTTGAGCTGGGATAACTTCAAGAGGTTGTTCCTTGAGAAGTACTTCCCACATGATGTTCGTAACAAGAAGCAAATAGAGTTCCTTGATTTAAGCAAGGGGATGGCGCCGTGGCAGACTACGCATCCAGTTTTGAAGAGCTAGTACGATTCTGCCCTACATTGAGGGAGCTGCTAATGAAGAATCAAAGTGTGTCATGTTTCTCAGCGGTCTTCGTTCGGAGATCAAACAATTGTTCAAACTACAAGGGATAACACGTTTTTGACAGGTTGGTGAACAAATGCAGAATTTATGATGAAGACACCGGGAAAAGCGGCGCATTACAAGAGTGGAGGGCCTTTGAGGAATCAGAACAAGTTCCAATCAACTAACAAGGGCAAACCGTATTCTCGTGCAACGGGAAATCCCAAGATTGGAGGTGGCAGTGAAGGTACGGTACAAAAGAGAGTTATGCTCCAGCTACTGGTCAAGCGTCAAAGGGTGGGAGTGTTGGTTCTACCACTGCTATTACTTGCTTCAAATGCGAAAAGGAGGGTCATCGAGCACATCAATGTGGAGATAAGAGATAACCTGCTACAGCTGTCAAGAAAAGGGACACATTTCTCGTAATTGTCCCAAAAGGCATAAGGTACGGTAGCGTCAAGTGGAGTGTCAGTGGAAGCGCCAGTAAAACCTAAAGCTAGTGGGAGAGTCTTTGCCTTGAGTGGTACTGAAGCTGCTCATCCGAGGACTTGATCCAAGGTACTGGTTTCATTGCGGGTAATCCTTAGTTGTTTTATTTGATTCTGTGCGACTCACTCTTTCATATCA
Organism: Sesbania bispinosa; assembly: GCA_026901365.1. Taxonomy (NCBI): domain Eukaryota; kingdom Viridiplantae; phylum Streptophyta; class Magnoliopsida; order Fabales; family Fabaceae; genus Sesbania; species Sesbania bispinosa. The sequence goes on from QLOH01000329.1 coordinate 1,136,403, forward strand.
CATGCTTATGTGTCTAAGTTAAAATTGTCTGTTTCTTCCCTTGCCCTTTTGTATTGAGTGTGGAACGTCAGCTAATTGGTCAGTTTCTACTTCTATGTGTGCTTAAATTGTTCTGTTTATGTTAATGATGAAATACCTAGTTGATTTGATTTGTTTACCTCTAAGTCAACTAGACATTATTCTGGGTATGGACTGGTTTATCTTCCAATCATGTCCTATTAAACTGTGCTGATAAAACTGTTGTGTTTGGTCACTCGGTTGAGAGTAAGAATAAGGACTTTATGACTTCCAATCAGGTAAAGGTGTCTCTAAGGGAAATGCTCAGGTTACATGCTTTTAGCGTCTTTGAAATCTGAGAGCAGTGCTGATGTTAGTCAGATAGTTGTAGTGTGAGTATCCGGAGGTGTTTGCTAATATGTGTCTAGACTACCACCTGAGAGAGAGATAGAGTTTTCTATAGACTTAGTACCGGGGACAGGACCGATTTCAATTGCACCTTATAGATGTCACCCTTAGAGTTAGCAAAACTTAAGAAACAATTAGAAGACTTGTTAGAAAAGAAGTTTGTGAGGCCTAGTGTGTCCCCTGGGGAGCGCCTGTCTTTTGTTAAGAAGGATGGTAGCTGAGGTTGTGTACCGATTATCGCCAGTTGAATAAGGTAACCATTAAGAATAGATATCCCTTGCCTAGGATAGATGACTTGATGGATCAACTAGTGGGGGATGTGTGTTTAGCAAGATAGATCTTAGATTGGGTTATCACCAAATTAGGGTTAAGGAAAAGGATATACCTAGACTGCTTTTAGAACTAGGTATGGGCACTATGAGTATCTTGTAATGCCTTTCGGTGTGACTAATGCTCCTGCAATTTTTATAGATTACATGAACAAGATTTTTCACCCTTATTGGGATAAATTCGTAGTTGTCTCCATAGATGATATACTAATTTATTCCAAACTAAGGAGGAGCATGAGGAACATTTAAGGTAGTGCTTCAGATTCTTAAGGAAAACAACTATATGCTAAGATGTCCAAGTGTGATTTCTGGTTAGAGGAGGTGAGTTTCTTAGGACATGTAATTTCTAAATAAGGTATAGGTGTTGATCCTTCTAAGGTAGAGTCGTGCTTAAGTGGGAGGCTCCTAAGTCAGTAAGTGAGATTAGAAGTTTCCTTGGTTGGCTGGTACTATAGAAGATTCATAGAGGGGTTCTCTAAATTAGTTTTGCCTTTGACTGAGTGACTAGGAAAGGAGTTGCCTTTGTGGAATAGTAAGTGTGAGACTAGTTTCCAAACCCTTAAGGAGAAGTTGACTAGTGCCCTAGTGTTATGTTACCTGACCTTAGTAAATCCTTCGTAGTGTACTGTGATGCCTCTAAGATGGGTTTAGATGGAGTGCTAATGCAATGAAGGTAATGGCCTATGCTTCTAGGCAATTGAAAATCCATAGAGAACTGCCCTACATGACCTTGAGCTAGCGGCCGTAGTGTTTGTGTTGATGATATGGAGGCATTTTGTATGGTTCCAGGTTGAGGTTTTTATGTGATCATAAGAGCCTTAGATATTTGTTTGACTAGAAAGAGCTGAACATGAGGCAGAGGAGGTGGTTAGAGTTTCTTAAGGATTATGATTTTGAGTTGAGTTATCATCCCGGTAAGGCTAATGTAGTGGCTGATGCTTTAAGTAGGAAATCTATCCATGTTAGTTCCCTGATGATTAAGGAGATGGATCTTTGACTCAGTTTAGGGATTTGAGCTTACTTGTGAGGTGACTTCTGTTATGTGAGGTTAGGGATGACTAGAGTAAGTAATGATCTGTTTGAAGGATATTAGCAAGGCCCAATTAGAGGATCCATTTTTGGTGAGTAGGCGAGATGCTATAGAAGGAGGTAATGGGGAGAGTTTGTAATAGGTACCGATGGGGTAGTGAGATTTGGAGACCGTGTGTGTGTGCCTAGGGAACCTACTATTAAGCGTTTAGTGCTAGAAGAGGGTCATAGGAGTAAGCTTAGCTTCCATCCGGGTTCAACTAAGATGTATCAAGACTTGAAGAAAGTTTTTGGTGGCCTAGGATGGAAGAGGGACATAGAAGAGTTTGTGAGCGCTTGTTTAGTGTGCCAAAGTCTAAAGTAGAACATCAAAGCCTGCAGGATTGCTTCAACCCTTGATATACCTGAGTGGAAGTGGGATAGTATTTCCATGGACTTTGTAGTTGCCTTGCCTAAGACTGTAAGGGGGCATGACTCTATTTGGGTCATTGTGGATAGGTTAACTAGAGTGCTCATTTTTCTTCCCGTTAATATTAGGTACTCCTTAGAGAAACTAGCTCAGCTGTATATCAGTGAGATTGTGAGGTTGCTGAAGTAAATGGTTTGGATCACAACAAGGGGGGTTGAATTTTGTTTCTTTTTAAATTCTGCAATTTATCTTCTAATAAATTCTGCTCAAGATGAGTTCTTGGCTTTATTAGAAGATGGATTCCCAAAGGATACTTGTAAGTATAATGCTTATTATGTTGAAAGTAGGATCCCTTTGATGGAATCAATTTAGTTAACACTTACTTGGTATTAAGTAGTTTTAAAATCTTTGTATGATCATGCAATAATCAGAGTGTAGGGAAAGGAAGAGAACACAAAGGATTTATACGGTTCACCCTTTTCCAACCAAGGCTACATCATCCCTACCTCAATAGGATGTTTTTCTCACTATCCAAACTCAGTTATAACCTGGGA